>CM077100.1:15815994-15838525 GCA_039619505.1 Cimex hemipterus
ATATATATATATATATACTAAACCGATACAAAGCCTGAGCAATGGTACATAGTGATATTTATGGAAAGGATGTATCCAATGAAACTCGGAAAAGAAATTTTCTCCTTTGAATACAAATATCCCAATGAAATCGTAAATATGGCCGCCACTGGGAAGAATAGAATAAAAATCAAACGTAAATTCACGAGTGCAAATACTGTTTTTAAAGCTCAGCTTCTATGAAAGTATAATCTGATATCGTACGGTCCGTCCTATTTTGTATATAAAGGGTCTAAGGAATGGACACGTCTGAAGAAGTAATTCAAAAGGTCGTGAAATCATTGCTAACCATTAAAAATGTGAGTAGAACGATGAATACTGTAGATGAAGATGGTACTACTCGAACGATGAAAACAGTCCCTCCGTTATAGCTTTGATTCACAAAACCATCTTGAATATATTTGGAAATATGTAATGAGATATCTGGTAGATCTAAATCGTTTACAATTTCGTAACTATTGTTTAAAATCATACTGTCGAAGTGCTATAGAAAGCCTTGAAAAACTAGATTTTAAGGCCGACATTAATTATCTGTTGATAGATATAGTGGAACAATTATTTGTCCTTACATCTTGCACAAACGCGCAATTATTCCGTTGCTGGTTGATAGGATATATGAACATGGAAACAGTGAAAAAGAGGGCAGCTTAGCACGGGAGGAAGCGATTGATGGGATAATTGTAATGTAAAAATCCCTTTGGCCGATGCCAAAAATTTTTCCAGATAAATAGTCAACAAAAATTGGTAACAAAGTTACTAATCCTCCTCATAAGGAATGTTTCAAAAGTTCTTCAATGAAGACTGGAAAATGAGCCAATTATTTTACAACCATTGCTTAACGAAAATAGAATTTACTATCATGAACTATAGGTTGTGTGGAGCACTCCTGTACAATATTAACCATCGGCGTTATAAATTATGAAGTCGGTGCAAAAAGTAGATATCGAGCACATCATAATTCATTGTCCCTCATACATTAAACAAAGAGAAATAATGTTAAACCATATTTATACTTTGGACCGCATAGACAACTCTAATCATTTTAGAATTTTTTTAAGTTTGGCCGATCACAATGCCTATCACGCAATTTTAGATTTTGTATATGTTGTCTTGCTCACTGTTACTTGTTACCTATTTGAAGATAGTTGTAATGACTACAAATTACATAAAAAAATTTTAAACAAAGATTTTAGATTTAACTGTAATATATCTATTTAACAATTTATTTATTATTTGTTAAATGTATCGATTTATTTGTTGGAATGTAATTATTATAGTTGACATAATTTATTGTTTCTATGTGCAGTTAAAAATACACTCTGTTGAACAAACCCCGCTGTGCAGCCAATTGCGAGGGCAACGTCAAAAAAGTAGCAATTGATAAATTGAAAAAAGTGGGGTTCATCGTAAAAAGCGGTGCCTCAGATTTCAATCGGTATTCGGTACAGATCATAGCCTGTGACCGCTCTTACAAAGTGGGGTGGCCGGACTCTCGGATTGCCACCTGTTTCGACCCTCGCCCCACATTAAGATGGGATATCATTTAAAACAAAAGAAGATGAAAATGCTGCCCTATGTCGCTTTTTGTGTAATTATTATTATTCATTTCTTCGGAGGATGGAAAATCGTATTGGTTTGATGGAACGCGATTGTGCATTTTGAAATCTTCATTGGTTAGCTGCTAATTTTTTTCAATTCACTCTGACAATGGTTCTAACGGGTCGGGTAGACAAATAGCCTTATCCGGGTGAATTTACGATATTTTGATATAACAGTAACGAGCTTTTTGCCCATAATTATTATGTTTTATGTTTAACGTAAGGTTTTTATTTTATTTTAAACGTTATATTTTACGCCGGAACTAGAATTTCTCTTACGGTTAACATAACGGCCAAAACTGTCACTTGTACTATAGCCTTCTGAGTTCTTTCAATCACATCCTGCCCCCTTGGATTCTAGAGTTACATTCGCAAATATGGCCTCCGAGTGAGAAATTTAACAAATCTTTTCGGATTATAGATTCTGACCGTTTAAGAGGGGTCACGTGGCTCTCCCACGTTGAAAAGTAGAGGCCCCTGAGAAGAATATCTAATGAAGTTTGCTAACGACTTGGCAAGGATTAGAGAGCATGTGAACATTCAGCTTTAATATGACTTGTTATATTTCGAGGCAAGTGCCCTAGCAACATTTTAATGGGACATTACCCTCCGACAACTAATCCAAACTAATCCGCAGTTTATCGGCACATTCTAACTACCAACTCTAATGTCAATGAATTGTCCCCCCTCCTTTCTTAATAATTGCCGCATACCTCGCTCGACAAATTCAAAGCCGTTTTAAGGTTAACCATCGGATAAGATTTTAAAGGAGTTGCCGCCATGCTCCCCTTCAATTACACACCTATTAGCACAATTATTAAAAGAGAGCGAAAATGCGGGCCACCCCGGAAACTTTTGTCTCGTCTTGGATTTTGTAATGGAAATGACATCGATTTTACTTTACCCTTAAATAACCTATCGCCTTGGATTCATTACAAATAAGACCCTTATTAACAAAACGTTTACCATAAACTCAGAAGTTCACTATGTTTGGAATCGTAAGTTAAAACTATCTTCACTATTCCAACACCATCCTCTTCCCAAAACTTGGTAAACCAGTTCTCAAAGCTTCATCGTATCGTTCTGTTAAATTTTGTCAAATAAAAAAAATGTAAATAAACAATCGTCTTCATGAGTAATGTCATCCCAGAATTCAAGGAAAAAGTAGGTTTTTTTACGAGGGGTTCGCAACAGCAGAGGTCATATAAACCCTCAGGGTGCCGGTGTGTGTTGCCGTAAATAAAAAACTGTAGTACTGTGTAGAGATCAGTGACCGTTGATCGATAATTATTCACATATCGTGAGATGCTGACTGGTGTGATGTAGGTATCAGAAAAACATTTTCTTTGTCGTGCCAACGTTTCGTTCTTTTATTGAGCCCTGAAGATGATCTCAATAAAAGATCGAAACGTTGACACGATAAAGAAAATGTTTTTCTGAAACCTACACCACACCAGACCGCATCTCACGATATCTGAATAATTAAACTATAGTACATTAATTACCATATTTATCCATAGTAATAGCACTATATAGGATCTGGGGAAAACACCTACTTAACATGAATATATTCAACGATGGCCACATTGGTAGGTTATGCAATATGTAAAAAGAAACTAATTAGTGAAGTGAAAGATGTTCATTGGTATGTACGTAACATTCAGAGGTCTTGATACGGAAGACACTACGCCTTCAAAGCCAGCAAACACCGGCCACATCGTAAGACAACTTAAGAGGACTAAGCCGTTTGACTTAGTTCTTTAAAAGTTACTAAGTTGACTCAGCTGGATAAATAATGAAACTAATGAAAAGAGTCCAATGTATTTCTTACATTTATATTGATTAGTCAGGGGAAAATACTTAGATGGTCGGATTTCAGTTTTTCAAATGAAATTTCATCCAATTAGTATTCATTCCCATCATGTCAAAAGTATTTGAAAATTAAACTCATCTAGCCCTTTTCCGTCATCATCAGTTTGGTTTTAGTTCTTGCCATTCAACAGTCCAGCATTTCCAGCGATGCGGCAAAGTATTTCAAGCGCTTGAGGCACAAGGTACTCCTGTACAAATGACAACGTCCAAATATTCCCCACTCAATTCCATGCTCTTATGTATGAGAGCGGTTCCGCAGGTAAAAATATCAGATTACGTCGACTTCTCCGACCGTGGGAGTATTGCAGGTGTGCATGTTCGGACCAATCCGATTTACCTTTATATACTTTCCCCACTGCACAGCAGTATTCTCCAACGATCTGCAGAGATATGTGAAACATGAAAATGAAAATGTTAATAAAGTAATTAAGATTAATGAATGTCGTTAATAAATTAAAACAATCCACGACCTAAATCCGAATGTTTCGTCACCTTGGGTTCCATCTAGATTATGGACAATCAACAAGTTATAACCTTATACCATTGACGACAAGACATAAACAGACACTCTACTTTACAAATCTATGGATCGATAATCAAAGCTTTCGACCAAAAACTAACTTAAAATCAATAAAATTTCAACCTATTAGAATTTAATTGGCAAACCCCTAAATTTTCCAATATGCAACGTCTCGAATCCTTTCTATCTAATGTCCTTAAAGCCACTAGAAAATATCATTATTATGAATTCAATATTGCCGTCCGCACTGACCTTGAAATCCCATTCCTTCAAAAATTAATTTTTCTGAAGTTCCACGAAAACTAGAGAAGAAAATTTTCTTATTACACCAATAACGAATACGCCTTGTCCAGTGATTTATTTATTAGATACTTATACATACATTTTGTACAAAGTGACTACAAAGGAAAATGTCTAGGACATTATACATCGGTGTGGCAGAGGGCTTAAGTGTATTCACAGTATTTATTGATTTGGCCAAGAGACAATTAGAACAGTGGTCGAAAATTATACTAAAAACCACTTGTAGAAAGAATTAATAATTAGCAAATTTACAAATGATTACATATATTATAAATTATACAACATAAGTCATTGACTACGTAAGTTTGATAACAACACATTTCTTGAATAGCTAATAAATAAGTTAATAAATAAGCAAGGTAATAAATAATTACTAGTAAGTGAAAATCATTGAATAGACTTGTACAATACATAGTCTGACATTTACTAATTTGGTAAATAAATAAATATATACATATATAGACAGTAAAATTAACAATTTAATCTATAATTTAACAAATAAGTTAATAAATAATTAGTAAATAATTTAATAAACAATTCAATAAATAATATCACAGTGAGTAAATATGCAAAGCAGTCATACTAAAACGTGTTTGATCCTCCTGTGTTTCCAATTTTTGTTGAGGTTATAGTTTCCTACATTCTTTACTGACATGTTTGTACTCTCAGCGCTACGTTCATAGGAGGAGCTAGTGATCCTTTTGATGTCATCCTTAATGTATGGGATGTTTATAATTTCGTGCATATAGTTTATACCACCATTTCTTTTTGAGGATGCAATTAACCTTAGAAATTTATTTTGAATTGTTTGTAGGCACTTTATATTGGTGTTACTCGTGTAGTTCCACACCCGACAGGCGTATACCAGCATTGGTTTGACTATGGTTTTATATACAATGAGTTTATTTTGTGAGCTCATCCCAGATTCTCTACGCATTAAAGGAAACAGAGTCTTGATAGCACCCTTCCCTTTATCAATCTTTTTATAAGTGTTAGAACCAAAGTTAAGCTTACTATCGAGGTGTAAACCAAGGTCTTGAACACTATTGCGCCATGGAACATTCGAGTCGCCGATTCTTATAAATTCCCTATGTATAGGATGTCGTTTTGTAAATAGAATCGCTTCAGTTTTTGTTGTGTTTAACCTGAGTTTCCATCTGTGGCAAAACCTACCTATTCTATGGAGGTTTCGGTTCAATTTGTTAGTAATAGCACTTACCCTCCACGATGAACAGTATATTGCTATGTCATCAGCATACAAGGCTATTTCACAGTCTAGCCTAGGGAGTGCATTCATAAATATATTGAACAAGGTTGGACGTAGAACCGAACCTTGTGGGACTCCAGCGGAAATTTTACATGGTGGCGAGACAACATCATTGGAGCTTACCCTGAATGCCTTTTTTTTGTAGATAACTATGTATTACTCTAACAATGTAACTTGGGAATTTGTCTTTTATAAACCTATAGACAATACCTTTATGCCAAACCGTATCAAATGCCTTCTCCATGTCGAGCAGAACCATCGCCGTGCGTTTTTTTTTTTAAATTAAAATTCAATGTTACATGATCGACAAATCTGGATAATTGATTTATCATGATTAATCCCGGACGAAACCCATGTTGGTATTCAGAAATTATGTTGCTGGAGAAGAGGGGACGGTTTATACAATCAGTAGTATTTTTTCAAATATTTTACTAATTGTGCTGAGAAGGCTGATAGGTCTATAACTTGTGACGTCGATCATTCGACGGCACCACAAACAAGGACCCCACACTTCTTAACTGGGGATAAGGATGGGTAAATACAGGGGACAAATATATATATATGTATATATATATATATATACATATATACATATATATATATATATATACAAGTTATACTAAATTTACGACAAACGAAACCAATACGTCCAACTATTTCCCCAAATGCCAATCTACAACCACGTTACAGTGTAATCGCCCAACTCACCCTGTGGTAAACCAATTATGGTATTTCACGGATAAATAAACGTTGACGGGTCTGGAACACACCTGATCTCTCTTCTCCAGCTTCAGTCCAACATCTCCCCTCCTTCGACCTTCCCTCACCCAGCATTCCAACGCGCCCCGTTACACAAACAGTGACATTGTCAAAATGTTAGGGTGACAAACTAGTTAGATTTGTTGGTGACTTTCCAGGTTTCCTTATAAATGTGACCTTGGATTCCTCCCAGTAGGATGGAAAGTGACCGTGAGAGAGCAATGAACTAAAAAGATGAGAAAGAAAAGCTAGTCCTTTCGTGGGTAGGTTCTTTGGTGGGTAGATGAGGTGGAAATAGCCTTTCGACCTTGTTTCTTATGAATATATCGTGAAGTGAAATTAGTGAAGTTCAATTGGAGAATATTATGATGATGCGACTAAATAAATATTTCGTTTTTGAAGTCCTGGTGATTGAGTAAGGATATATTCCTTGAAATCTTTACGTAGGACTAGGTGCTGTTTTTTCTTGTAAATTCCCTATATTTTGGGATACAGGAAATGTATGGTAAGAATTCATCGAAACGGGTAAGGTTTTTTGTGAGGAACACACAGAAACTTCCTTTATCGTATATTTCAAGCGGCGGGTCTTTCCCTGAATCCCGGCGTTATTTTAAAGATTAGCAAGGGTAAATCCCCAAAGAGTACAAAACTTGATGCACAAGGAAATACCTGAAGATAAGGGAAATGGTGGTTGAGGGGGTGGCTCTTAGGGCGAAGGGGTAGTGGGTAGGAATCGCGGCGAAGGAGTGAGGGGAGTCTTTCTGCGGCTGTTGATAATATAAGGAAAATAAACTGGAACGATTATTATGAACGGTGGCTTAGGAATTGCAAATGGAAATCAACAATGCAAATGTTTGCCGATGGGAGTGCTCGTGTAGGGCCGAGGTAATTTGCAATCTTAAGAAGACGGATAAATGGACTCCAAAATACGAATGGGCGTCTTGAAGTATTGGAGGGAAGTATTCGGATCTTTAATCAGATTATCCTCAGGCCAAGTTGGGGCATAAATGAATACATCAATGAATTATTTCTCACCGTTCCTCCCTCTGTAATTAGTTCTTTCAGATACAAATTACCGACTTGTTTTTCTGAGTTTTCACGGAGTTTAAAAACATTTTTCTTCGGGCTGGAAGGGGGGCTAAAATATATAATAATTTCATCAGACGAGAGATTCAATGCTACTTTTAGAGTTTAACTCGGTCCAACTTCTTTTCTTCTTTAATGTTGAAATAATTACATTTTCAATTCCCTTTCAATACAGCACCCTCCCCAAACCCCGCTTCTTAATTCTCTCATGATTCACTTTAAAGAAGGTTTTTTTCACTGTTAATAATTAAGTAATATGTTAAACAAATAACTGGTAAATCCACTGTGTATAAACGAATTAAATACTAAAATTTTCATTACATTCTTTTTTATTTAACGTTTCTAAAGCAATACAGTTTTAGCATTAACATAATACTGGAATAAATAGATTATTTAATACCATTTATTACTTCATGAATTTGACAAAACAGAAACATTTTTCAAAATCTCGTCATTGTTTAGAAATAATATATTTGCCCAACATTGAGGAAATCATCATTAATATTTTTTTTATTATTACGTTTCACAGTGCGACACAGAAACAATTTAATTGTCTTTATGAAATTTGTTTTACAAGGATAAAGGGCGAAGAATTAACTCATTAACAATACTACTAGCACACTATTTACTTTACTCAAGAGAAAAGAAATAGGACAGCAAGTGTGGAAAGTGTTAACGGTGATAGTCATGAGCATGAGGAATTAATTTGCAAGGGCAGTTAAAAGGTTTAGTGGTGATTTTTCTTAAATTTTTTTAAAATTGTTAGCGCATCTATGGGCGTATCGATTCAGTTTATTTTCTTTTAATTTGATTTAATAAAAAGAGAAATTTTGGATAAACAACCAAAAATAACTGTTTTTCAACAAGAATAATTGTAGAGGTGTCGAACTTCATAAAAACATTTTCATTTAATAAGTTCTTCTAATGGTGTACTAGAAGATCCAAAAACGTCTTCAATGGTGTCCTCAAAAAATGCTAATTATGTTTGGGATACACTATAACCAAATTGCCCAATTTTTTCATGTTTATGCTTTTATATAAATAAATCAGGCCGTGATTTCTACAGTTCTTGTAAGTTTAACGTGCTGTTACCTCGTCTCTTCTCAAACAATCTTGTCTAACCCCGTCCCCCATTCCGCGACGGGGTTATTACATATTTCAATGCATATGTAATTTCTGGTTAATATTAATTTATTCAGGTACGCCCTGGGAAGAATGTAACGAGAATTTGCAAACGCAATAGCGTATAGTTTGTTCCCTCCCCCAAAATCGAAGCGCAATTACTGAGTTCGCCAAAGTCACGAGAGTGTCGAATGTCGTATTTACAAATATTCCAGAGCTATCGGAGTGTTGGAGTGGAAAGGCAAAGCCGTAAGTGATTAATGGTTCTCGAAGGAGAACCAAGTAGAAATGTTTTTGTTATACAAATGTTGACTTTTAAAATCGGTTTATTTCTCTTGGCGATTTTCATTTTTGTAGAAATCAACAAAAAATAATTTCATAATTTAGCATTTAAAAAAAAAGAAAATCAATTGTAAATTAATCAGCATTGTTCCATATCCATTACAGTTCCTGGTCCCATCGATCAATTAACTTTTTCCTATTAACTAATATTTATGAAAAGTATTGGTTCAGATAAAAAAATATATTCGAGAGGTGGGGTTGAGATGGCGAGTTGATGTCAGAGTAGCTCAAGAATCACGATAGCTCAAGTGGTAGAGAAGTGGCGTATTTAGCCGAAGGTCGTTTGGTTCAAATCCCACTCGTGACACTGACTTTTTTATCTCAACCAATACCTTTCATAAATATTAATTAATTGTTGCATATAATGAAAAATTTAAAAAAAACTTTAAAATTCCACCTTAAATCGGAAAAAATAAACCCAATCGCAAAAAGGTTTGACTATTACTAAAATAAATTGCTAACAATAAGTGATGTTGACTGGAATTTTAAAAAAATCGTTTATGCACTGGGACAGCCACACTAGTTGTTAACTTCCCTCACATTATAAAATCAGTTAATAGACCTGGTGTAAAAATGATTTCATTTGTATAGTAGTCCCCTGCGTTGTCGCAGGCCTGACATTCCAGTCGCGTACAGTTTTTGATCGAGACATGAAGTTATGAAATCTGTGACTTTGTGAAGTTAATGACTAGAGGAATGACGGGTGCGAACACCAAATTGATAGTGATTCGAACATCTTCCTTTTCCCGAAACCTGGCAAAACAGTCTATAATGCCCTATTACATCGCTCAGTTATCTTAGTTTACATCATGTTCAAATTATTTGAGAAAAAAGAATCCTACAAATACAGTCGCCAAAATTAAACTCTATTAACTTTCTCGCAGATCATCAGTTTGATTTTCGATCCTATCATTCCACGGTCCAGAAATTGTTTCTAGATAATATATCCTCCTTCCTTGGGTGCAAGGAATATTGCATTCCAGCCTTTCTTGACGTGATACAAGCCTTTGACCGTGTGTGTCACAAGGGTCTTCTGTATAAATTAATGTGTGCCCTACCAAATACCCTCTACTTAATCTTCCGCTCTTATTTAACATAGTATTTATTTAGATTCCGACGATGAGATTACTCTGGCCGCGGGAGTACGAAAGGGCAGGGTGCTCGGACCAGTCATCTATATCTTTTATATTGCAGATGCTCCTACTTAATTGACCGCACTTCTTGTATTTTTTGCCGATGGTACAGCTGTACTATCTTCTAATCACTACCCTGCGATTTCTTCGGAAAATCTGCAGAGGCATATTACATGTGTAGCAGATTGGTGTGGACAATGGAATATTAATGAAAGCAATAGCGTTTTTTTTTCACATTTACACTCCTCTGACAAAATAATGCAACGGTATTAATAGGTGGCGTCAGTGGCCGCAACGTTTAGGCGTTGACACGGCGCTCATCAAGGTAAAGGTCCCGGGTTCAAATCCAGCGGCCCTGCATTCGAACCCGGCATAATTACAAATGAGCTTTTGTTCAAAAACACGGGCACCCTGAGGGTTTATATGACCTCTGCTGTTGCGAACTCTGGTAAAAAAAGAAAAAAGTGTCTTCTGTACAAACCTGCATCACGCCTGTTCGCACCTCACAATTTCCGAATTATAAATATTTTGTTATTATATAGGGGTAATTTTTTATTAAAATTTTTCAGCTGTGTGATATTAGGTGGAGACAAAAAGAAGCTCAGAGACAAAAACTTACCAATTTCAACAAGAAAAAAGAAATAAATAACATATTTTTGCTTATAGTATTTTCAAAATGTATAGGATGAAAGAAATGTAGTACGTTATTCAGTAGAATACCATCTTCGAAAAAATCAATAATATTTTACTAATTTTATATACATTTCAAATGAAACCACACACTAGGAAAATTGTGCAAATTAATTCCATTCAACTGATTAGAATGTATGGTTTTTTGAGAAAAGTCTTCTCCATTTTGGTCTGCCTATTCTAGATGAGTAGGTCTTCCGGAATTTTGCCATCTTCAGTGAGTCAATGGTCAAGTTCCAACACAGTGAGAATAGGCAAACCAAAATGGAGAGCCCACAGAGAGATGTAATATCAAAATTATTATACCAAACTGTGAATGAAGAAATATAGCATAATTATCAGTAAAAGAAATTTTAAAGGTAATTAATCCCTGGTTGATCCCAAGATTTCAAATTATAAAAAAATAGACAATCGATCTTCCCAATTTTATCTTTGTGTCAAATTAAGACTACTCATTTTAGGAAGCTTTGAGTGACCATAACTCTTCGGAATACGTTCACAAATATTGAAATAATATTTTTTCAAATTCTGTAAGAAAATTGCACTGATATGGAGAGAATTTGGTGTCACCGGTCTGCCTGACATCGCTATTAATCAATTACTACTAAATCACCATGTTTAAAAATGAAGCCCTAATGATGGTGAAATGCTTCTGACCTGCCAGTTCATGTGGCTTAAAGGAAAAGTGCACAGATCTAGTTTTCCATCAATTTAGGTGATGCAATTTAGTCGTTGCTGGTCATTTTTGTCTATCTTGGTTGGTCTGTCGGATTTCGCGATCTTCAGCGAGACAATGACCTGCCTGGCGACTCATATACTACATTATCATTAAATACTCAGAGAAAGCACACCATGCCAGTGGGGACAGGCGGACCCAGATAATAATCAGGACAGAACAAATTACAGGTTTATCACTTCACAAAACAGGAGAAAATCTCATAACTAAAATTATTCATGTATGTGCTATCATGTGATAACTATTTTTTTTTAGTATACTGTCCACTCTTCTTTTTCTTATTCTATTCTACGATATTCAACAGTGCTTTCAAGAAAATGCTTTCATTGCACCATTTTCTAGATTTCTGTCGGATACCATCGTTTTATGTCCTACTTAATCGAGGAAAACATGCGATCGGTGTGCAAGACCAAATAAAAAAATTCTCGTAGCAAAATATGTAAAACATGATTTACGCTTTACATCTGTCGGAAGGAGAGGTAGGAAAGTAGGAAGACGTGCTTAGGGCAAATCTCATACAGAAACACGCCCTTGGGCTCAACTCTAATTTGATTTCAGTTCAGGAGGAAATATATACGTGATTGATCATTATAACTTTGTGTTGGAGGAAACGATATATCTTAGAATAGGAAGAGCGCGCCTTAGGAACCTAATCAAACTTCTGAAGGAACAATGTATACTCAGTGTATTGAAACCGAAAATTGCTGTTTGATCTGGATGGAGAGTCGGGGATGAGACAACTGACGTATTATCAGGTGCTACCAGTTGCTCCCTTCTCTTATAATTAACTTCTTTTGAATTGGCCTTTATAGCCTCCCTCCCATAAAAAGCCTTTCTGCCTTGTAATCACTGCTCCAGAGCGGATTCCTCTCCTATCCCTTCTTTATGAAATATTATATAGCTTCATATAATTATTGATAATTATCCAAATTTGCAGAAACTCACTTGTATTGTATATTTTTATATTTAAAAAAAATTATTTATAATAATAGGGGCCGTGGAAGAAGGAGTTTCCGACAAAAGAAATTTTGTTGCTTCAGACCGGTGGAGAATCGACATCCATCAATTTGGTTTGTACTGAATTTTAAGATCACAAAAAACCGTATAAATATGGAAAAAAACAAAACAACCTGATAAAAAATAAAATTTTCTGAAAGATTATGTTTTGCAACAAAGTGAAGAACGAGTAATATTGTTATGGTCGGTTTTATGTTTTGTTTACATTATACTGCATCATTTATGTATGTGATCAGAGCATTCTAAACTGTGAAATTTCTCTGTGCGGTCTGCGGAGTGATGAACCTCTAATTTTGTCGTTACTGACAATTTTATTCTGCCAATCTCGCTGGGTTGACTCTCTCTCTCTCTCTCTCTCTCTCTCTCTCTCTCTCTCTCTCTCCTATCTCACTCTCACAACAGACTAGCCGAGCTCGACCAAAATAATCAGTAACGTACAAATTATATTACCTAAATTGGGGAACACCACTATTTTTCAAACAATTTTATTTTGCTAAATCATTTTCGAATATTTTGAACCTAAACTGGTTGATATATTTGGTTGGATATTTTCTCATGCTTTCATTATATAAAACATGAAAAGGAACCGAGAAAGAACATAAAAGCTTATAAAACCAAAACCCGCTATTTTTATCCACAAAACTCTTCCTGTTATCTTCTAAGAGGAATTGAAATTTTTCATGTCTGTCTGTTTTAATAGTGTAAGTAAACGGCAAAAAACAATTCTAGGTTAGGGTAGCTTTATTCGTTTCTGACCAAAAACGAAGACAAATTTCTAAAAAAAAAAGTAATTTTTTTATGTGCTGGGGTTTAAAAACATCCAAAGAAAAATTCCAAAACAGGGTATGAACACTACAAATTCGTCAGACACGTAATGTTTTCATAATATAAAAATTATATATATATATATATTCATGAAATTTGAAACATAACCCACCTTTGATGGGTGAAAAATTACATTGTACAAATTTAATGATTTTTTAGGAGGAAGTGGCGGGGCACTATTACATCACCTTACAAAAATTGACCTATTTGATCCCTAGTTTAAATAGAGGATAAATCGGTTAAGTTATCCATATATTTGCATTATTGTATTCTTTTTGATAAAGTTGTCTGATATTTAATAGAACATAATAGCGTACAATGTGTCAAATAGATAAGAAACCTATCTAACTTAAAATACTTTAATTTAAAAAAAAAAAAAAACATGTTTTAACTAGGAACCTGTACTTCTCATATGTTCGTTATAAAGGAATGTGTGTCAATATGTCAACTCTCTCTCTTTGTCGCTTTCACTCTCGTTCTTCTACCCCAACCGTTCTCCCCCCCTTTCGTTCGTTTTTCCTGGCCAATCACATTCACGTCCTGCCTTATTCATTGAAACATTGGAAAAATTTCCTCGTCTTTTAGTATAGTTATTATATTTTTTCCACCAGTGTAATGAAAACAGAACAGCATATTACATTAATATGTAAGTTTCTCTCTGCCCTACGACTTACTCTCTTTCCCTTTCTCTCCTTATCTTTTTAACTCTTTCACTTTTTCTTTCTTACTCTCTCTCACTCTCACTCTCACTCTCTTCCTCTCTTTCTTTATGTTTATGCTTATTCTAATCTATTGAAAAATGTTATTTTGCTTTAGGACGATTTGCAATAAAGTAAACGATAAATATAAATTCTTAAATTGAAATCTTGGCAAATCGATTATTCGTATCGATCTCCGAGGAAGATGATTGATGACGAGTGACCCAATTCTGAGTAGCATCCCCAGTCCCGTTAATCCTCCCAAGAGTATAACGGTTTAATACAGGAGTATTGTATAGATCGGATACGTTCATTATAGAGGTGCGGAAGGGGCTACAAAGTATATTTACTGGCGAATTGCCTGGGTGCAGAGCATGTGAGAGCCACCCTTTAATTAATGAATTAATTGAACGGATACAAATAGTCATAAAGGGTGGCTAAGATACGCTGAAACATTTACTAATTAACTCACGGTATATAAGGAGAGGTTCTCCCCTGGGGAGGGGGGGGGTGTCTCCCTCTTCTCCCTAATTCTAGCTCGGAATAACTTACCCCATAGATTTTTATTCCCTCATCTTCGGAGGGTCCCGAATTAAAACTTTTTCGGAGCATTTATATTTTTTTACGACCGACGAGGGCGATAACTTTTCAAATGTGTTCTTTCCTAATGATAATCATATTTAAGGGATATTAACCCCGGCAATATGCTCGAATTGCATTGGATCAGCCGAGGAGGAATCGTAACTTTTATTAACTGGGAAGAGGGGTCGAAAAGTTTGGACAGCTAACGATTCGGTGACAGTTAATGGTCACCGTCACAATGGCCAGTCGTTCGCTCGTTCGTTTATAAACTTTTATATTCGTCCCGTTTCTCAAACTTTATAATTGTTCCCACATCGCTTTTTTTCCGGCCTCAGGAATCAATCAAATTTACGTATAACTAATGGCGTTCCCGAATCCTGAAAATGCTTTCACTTGAAGGAAACTGGCGCTACGTTTTGTTAACTCTTCAAAAAATGAAACGATTCAAACCAACTAAGAGTTTAAGAAGATTAAATTAAATGTTAGATAGTTAACTGAAAGATCAAGTTTATCGAAAAGAAACCACCCTTATCTGAAGGGAAGGTCCACTAATTGTCCACACAAATTCCACGTCAAACCTGCTAAGATATTTATCCATTTCGAATAAATGTTTTATACACTCAATATAACAGAACTATATTGTTTTGGTTAAAATGATTATTCAAAAATTAGATTGTGAACTTTAGATGTTTTTAGATCCTGTATGGCCTTTTGATTTTCCGTGTTAACCAGAAAACATCACGCTTTTTGGGGGAATAAATGTGACAAAAATTCTGGGGAAGACGGTCGGAATCGAACCCATGACTTTCTACCAGGTGAGAGTATGACGTGCAGTTGCTGCTGACTAAAATATTTGATTAAAAAAATTGAATTTAATCATTATTTTGCTATCAATAGTACTATTTCTATCCAACAATAAAAAAGAAATAGATACAATGAGCTAATACTGCTACCATGCCAAAAATACAAAAGTATATCAGTCTCACTTTTTTAAATTTATTTTATTTCTTTATTTATTATTTTATTTATTATTATTATTTTTATTTTTTTTAATTGAAAAGGGTTGTTTATTATGAGGTCATTCCAGACGTACTATCTGAGGTACAGTACAGGCCCAATTTCAAGTACAAAATACCGGTAAAGGAATAAAATGGGATGAAACTGGAGGATTTCAGACAGGTGACATCATCAAAATCACTGGAATTGATCAAATTCTGAACAAACTTTGAATGGAACACAACGAAATAGTTTATAATTAAAGGGCAACAACACTGATTTAAAATAAAAATAGAAGCAAATTTTCAATTGTTTATATATTTCAGGATCTTACCTAGTTGATGAATGAATATTTGTTCGCCCTTGATTATCGTCAGGCTTTTGGCAGGAAGTATAATGCAGAACTGAGCCGGCTTCGCTTTTGTGCTTTGTAATAATAGGTTTTCAAAAGAAAACAAATAGAGAATCTTTTACTCAATAGTATAATGCATCCCCACTTACACAGAACTACTAGGACAACATCTAGCAAATTATTTTTGAGAATTCGGCCTGTAGAGATAAAATTCTAGCTCGGTAAACAGTCAAGAGTCGACCGAATAAGAACACGGAAATATAGAAATTAAGTTGATCTTTAGAAAAAAATTAAGGTAGGTGTCCAAAGAGATTCCTAGCCCACCTAGGAGCAGGAAAAGAGCAGCCGAACAGTGCTAAAATGGAAGGCAGAACTTGAGGAAGAAATGAAAGAAAGAATCAGGAAAACAATTGAAAAGACCAAAAATTATGGCGTGAATTGTCATGGTAAAAACCTAATAGGTAAAGTAAGAAAAACTAATAATTCGAACTGGGTTTATTTATTCCATGCACTTCTGTATTCCCAATGTTTGACCTGTGTGTTTTTTGTGTGTCGTGTCGTTTCTGCACACTATACTTGTGGAAAAATAGAGTGCTTTGGAACCGTATTTGGTTATTGTTTGCGTCGTTTGTTTCTGTTATAAATGTTCTTTGTTATAAAAAATCGTTTATTGCTTACTGCATGTTATTTTTAATGTAAAAACATATCGCATCATTCGAAATATTCCGGTTTTACGTATTTTTTTGAAAACAGTGCAAAGAAGGGGAGGTAAAAGAATATTTTGAGCGTAAAATACACCAGTGTAAAAATATCAGCAGAGATAAAGCTCATAACGCTAAGGCAGGGCTTGATAAGTTTTTTATATATTTTTAAGGAAAAGGAGGGGTTGATGCAAGCCGTAGGGATGATTAAGTCGGAGAGATCGAAGTAACAATTAAACCGCGCCGGCACCAGGGGGAGGTGTTGATATTGAAAAAGGTCGTGCTTCTTTTACCTCCAAGGGGTCGTTTGTGAAAATTAAATAGGAAAATTAATTGGTAGGAGATTCGAGGCGATGGTATGGTGATTGGGCGGCGACCACTAATGAAGTCAGTATAATAAGATGAGGTAGCCTTAGGTGACGCTGTTAATAACTAACCATCTCCTGCCCTAACTCCATCATCATCCCGAGCGACCCTTCCTGATTTAACCTCAACTTTTATCCATCGCCTTGGTTTAAGATTGATTTAAGCATTAAAAACTTTTTTCTCGAAACATCCCTTTATAGAAAATTAACGCATCCTTAAAAGACACATTTCATCAAACAGGTTGTTTTATATATATTTGATCCTTTAAAATCCATATGTATTTTTTGTTAAATTCTCGTTAAATTAGTTGCATTAATATGTGCAATTCGTAGATTACTTCGGGTTTTTTGTAATATTTTATCACTTTTAAACATTTTCCAACACGAAAATGCCTTCTCATGTGTAAACCAACGCTCAAAAATAATGAAATGTGACAACCGTAATATTAACAGAAGACATCAAACATGGTAAATAGGTACAATGAGAACAAGAGAATTGAGCTCATGCAGTAGTAAATTTGTGAATGTGAAATATCTCGTCCTGAAGATGGGACAAAAATGACAGAAAAATGATGTAGCAACTTGCAAAATCTTTAATACAATTTGCCAAGACTGTTTTGGACCTTATTTAACTTAAAAAATTCAAATGTACAAATTTCACGATGCAAACTAATTTAGCAATAGCCAATTAAAATAAATATTTTGACATTAGTTTACATGTAAAACGAAACAAACTCAGTCTACAAGTCCTTATCAAATTTAATTAAATTCACTCAATATTCCTCTGTTCATGAGGGACGATTTATAGGATTAAAAGATGCTACATCTATGGATAAACTAATTACTTGCAATAAGTGTTCCTCGTTATAGGTCGTTCAATCTAAAGCCCAATATGTTGACACACATTTTTATAGACATATGAATAAACCATTCAATTATTTATGCGTATTTTCGTGAAGTATTTTAATTATCATACAGTTTTTAATTAATTTTAAATTTTTTAAGGAGCAACTTTAAGCAGGACTTTAGATCCCAAAATGATATTTTTGTTTATTTTTAACACGTCGCATTTCTCTGAGCCGTAAGAGATAATATATAACAGCATATAACTCACATTTTTGCCACTAAATACGTTCAAAAATATATCAATAATAAAAATAAGATTTAAAAAAACACGTTAAATCAGGTACTCTAAAAAAGCAAATCGCCATTGTTTCAGTAGTTTCTTTTTACTATTAATCTAGATTTATAGTTAATGAAAATTGTAAATTTAAAAAAAAATTTTTAATAAACATGTAGGTATTGTCGTAATAGGCTTGCTTCCAACGAGATCCCCAAACTCCTCTTTAATCAACAAAGGGATAATTTTAGAAAAATTTTAGCTTAGCAAATGAAGACTTCCAAGAGTATTACTGGGGGGGGGGGGGGGTAGTGACTGCCAACGTTGGAATCATAACAGCTTGCAATGCACTGAGAGGGCCTAGGTACTCGATATTCTACCATCCGACCTCTTACTCTTTCATGCAAACATACAATTCAAACTGTACAGCTAAACAATAATTATATACAATATTTACAAATTACAGATGGTGAAAAGATTTTTCCTTTAAAGATTGGAGCAAGGGACCCAATAACCTACTTTCTTGCCCAATGGCTATTTTTATATCGGTGCCATGCCTACTCGCCAAAGGCTGGCACTACTCGTGTGTGACACAGCTGAACCACCTTTCTCTACAAGGAGGACACCTGCGCGGGGTTTTCCTCAAAAGTAGGTGTCCGTGTGTAAATTGGGTATTGATTATCTACAAACGAGTGAGCACGAATCTTTCCTTGAGTTTCCGACGATGTTCTTGGCATGCAAGAGCCTTTCGGACGATCCGGCCTTCGAACAATTATTTTAATAAAGTAATAAATAAAATAATATACTATTACCGTACGGCATAGCAATAAACCGTCTGATTTATTTATATATTATTGACACTTTTATTTATTAGATTATTTTAACTACCTATTTTTTTAAATGTATATTTAATTTTAAAGCAATGGTACATTTGATCCTCTTTATATAATTTTTGATTCTTTTGATCTCATTGTTATGCTGAGGCAACTTCAAATTTAAATCAATCTTCCCAGTCGCATCATTTTTCAAACGAGCGTTTAACCTGTTGGGACTTACTTTTTGATAGTTATCGTTTCAAAAAAGCTTAAGTACTTTCTTAAAAATATACGTTTTTCACTATTTTTCCACCTTTTCGGAGTCGCTCTAGAACGACCTCTGATGAGACAATGTTATTTACATTTTTTCCTTGTCTTACTCCTAAAATCAACCTTACTTTCGCAATTACCAAGTATTAACGTATTGTAAAATGGCGATTTGACGAATATAAAAGTTACTGGGAAGAAATAACTGCTTTCTAAAAATATGCCCTGAAGCAACAGCTTAGTACAACCGTTTCAGCTTTCATAAATTTTCACTTGAATTTTAATCTTTTATTGCGTTTTTCTCTAGTTTTAGTAAAATATGTATTATAAAGGTACAGTTACGGAACATTAAACAATATGATTGGTGAGATTTTCTTATGTGGTCTACCATCGGATGACTTTTAATTTGGTTGTTACCGATCCTTTTTTTGCCTACTAAGAACGGCGAAATGGCAAAATGCATTTGACAAACTAACCATACGAGAAAAGGCAAACACAGGATGACCGGTAATGACCAAATTACGATATTTGTTTCAATAAAAGTTCTTATATCTATAGGAATGTGCAATGCAAGAAAACATAGTTTATGAAAAATAGCATATAATACAGCGTGTGGATTGATATTGAAAAAATCTCACCCTCTGCTGTACTAGGATAAATTCTAAACTACAGAATTCCAGTTAAATACTTTCTAGAAGGATAGTTCCTATTCACAGTAAATTGCTTTACAACGATCCGGATTTCGAGCCTTTTAGGTCATCATCAGGTTGAACGATTTCTACAACCACGTCTCTCGACGTGCATTGCCAAATTAAAACCGCTGATACCTCCGCCAACGCGACGTTCCAATTAACAGCTGATTTTTTAATGACGCTCAATTTGAACGTGCGAAACGCGGCAATTATAACACAAATATTATTTATTTATTTTTTTACGAGTACCAAGATACTCGCTGCTCTCCTCAAGTATGATTCTCGGGTTGCATTCCTACACGCTCTCTATACGGTGCCAAGGAATAGTATCACTCAATTAGGTGTGACACATCGAGTGACCCTTCTCTACAACTATTCTTACTCGGGTGAAAATGAACTCTTCTACGAGTCAGATCCTCCGAGGACCACCCATCGACAATATTATTAATGCTTGAGAGCTTCTCTGACGAATCGGCTCATCTACGTTACGACTTTCTCTTTTTTTGGTTTTTTGGTTCATGGTTTTTTAATATATTTTTAAGTCAAAAAGCCAGTCCGCAGTAGTTGAGTGCGGAGGTTTTAAGGCCTCGCCCTTGTTTACTTTCCTAAATAAACAAACCGATCCAAGAGAAATAGAAGATATATAGGAACTACGTACTAAGCTCCATTGCATGTAGTAAGACGTAAAAACTGGTTGGAAAGTATCTCTTTCATTGGAACGGTGATAATCGACAACCAGCAATCGAAGCACTTATACAAAACTCTCCATATTCTCCCCTACAGGGAAACGTTCGCTCGAAACCCTTTCAAGTTCCTATATTAATGCGTCTTAAAAAACTCTGCTTTGAAAAGGAGATAATGGCCACCAGATGATGGCATGAAGTCGTGGCCATTGCAAAGCTATATTCCCAACATAATCACCTCGTATGAGGATTTAAAAGGCAAGCCGGAATTTGTTAAAAGCTGTTACAAAATGGGACGGTTTTATATACCGGACAGTTTTAGCGTGTTAACTGCAACCAAAAACAACTCTTACATACAGGAAAATAGTATCAATTAAGGAATTATTAGTAAACGTGCACAATAGAGGTACCACTGTACTTACAGTACATAGAAACAACAAATACTTCATCTCACGATCTCCAAATAATCATAATGACCATGAAGGTCACTAACTACTACACAAAATACAACTCAGTGTAGTAGCATAGCCAAAGAAACTGCCTGCAATAGAACCCAAAAAAAGCCCATCTGAACAAAATAGGAAGCGTAAAATAACAGCGAGTATATCACATAACCATAAAAACAAAACGGAACTTAATGCAATGATACAACCAAAAATGGCGACTAAACCATGAATTTCCGAATTAGGCCCAAGAAAATTCTTCACCTCAATATGCCGAGTCTAACAACATTGCATATCTCATCAGTGATAATCCAACAAGGGAGTGTGCAGAGAGAGCTAACTGATCTTGACCATATCCTTTCTTCCTGTCCCTTGTCAATGGAGGTGTACTATTCACAAAATTATTACAAAACAATGTAGCACTACCTATTAGAACCGATTTCATCATAAGCAAAGTAGTCAACAAATAAAATAAAGCAAAATAAGTCTAATACTCTAATACATATATATTACATCAAAAATTTTTTAAACATATCTCCACAACAGAAAATAAATATTTACATCAAAACAAAACGACAAATGCTTAGTATGTTAGGTTACTAGTTGTATAACTTATAAAATAATTATACCATCTATCCCCTGCCTGTAATTGTGGTGGTGATCGGGTGGGGCAGGTTATCCTCGATCTCGGACTGAATGAGTATACTTTTCTATATAAAATGAAATTCGTTTTCACTTGGAATACTTCATCTCACGATCTCCAAATAATTCATTTATAAGCAAATAGCTTGGTAGGTGATCCCCTAGGAGTAAATTGTCTGTTGGCGACCCTCCGGCCTTCCAATTCTCCACAATCCCAAATCATGGCCAATGAACCAACCTCAACGGATAAAATTGAAAAGCCCAGCAAAAAGCTAAATGGTATAAGTCAAGTGAAGATTTCGAAGTCTTAATCATAAGCGGTAACTTAAGCTTACATGCAACTTTTCGTTAGGTTTCGTGGTCCGCTTGATGAAATAAATTGTTTTCAATTAATTAAGGTTTTGGTCGGCATAAAAAAAAAACCTTAAAAGACAGTGTCACAAGCGGGAATCGAACCCTCCGGCTCACTATACTCTCCGTGGCTATTTCATTTGTCAACGAGAATCAAATAGATTACACGACATTTGAAAAATGACAAAAAGGAGGTAAAATACAAAAGGTAGGGTTGAGATGGAGAGTTGGTGTCCGAGTGGATCGAGTCCTGATAGCTCAAGTGGTAGAGCAGTGGCCTATTTTAACGAAGGTCGTGGGTTCTAATTACGCTTGTGACACTATCTTTTAAGGTTATTTTATCTCAGCCAAAACGTTAATTACTTTAAAAGAATTTACATTCAACGTTTAATAACTTAAAGGATCTTGGCTGAGATAAAAAAGTCAGTGTTACAAGCCGGATTCGAACCCATAACCTTATATACATAGTCATGGCTTTTTTATCTCATATATACTATACCATACTATACTATTTA
>CM077100.1:15838943-15893145 GCA_039619505.1 Cimex hemipterus
GATACTATACTATTTACTATACATAATAAAAATAAAATTATATATTTATATATAAAAATAATATTTTAATATAGATTTATAATAATATATTTAAATACAAATAATAATATTTTATATACATATGTAATATATATTATTGGAGTGTTTTCAGGGAATTAAGAGAACACTTGAAATTTTAATTTTTGTCTAGTTTCTCAGTCATTTCTATTTTTCTCAGCCGTAATACAGGTTGTTCTCAAATAGAACACTTTCTCCTCTAAATACGTTCAGAAAATCCGTACAAATTTATAAGTTCAAATGTTAGATCACATCAAAAATATTTTATTATCAATATTACCTGCGTTGCTGACGTGCTCTCCAGCTGAATTGTTACTCAAAATTTCATTGTTGTGACAAGGTTAACAAATATTACTCACGACGAATATCTATAATTTGTATTGATCCGGGAGAAAACCCAATTGTTTCAATCGGGCAGACATATATTAGAGATGTTTGATTACTAGGTTAGATTGATTGAATGAACTCAAGGTTAGAAATATATGTGTTTTTCTTAATATAACATCCGTGTTAGGTTTTTTCTCTCCAAGATTTATATAATGTACGCGAGTGGATTAGCGGCTGAGAGCATGTCCTGTCGTAAATGTGTAAGCCGACTTGGGGTTGCTGAACAACCAAGATCTTGTCAAGTATTAGTCTCACTGTAGAGGAGGCTGGATACAATTGGAAGGGGTCCGCATGTCCTAATATAATCAACCCCTCACACGACTCTTCCATTACTTTTTTCGCCGGTGCATTAAAAAGAAGCCTAATTACTCTTGAACAGAGCCGGAGATAAATAAATCTTAAAATTAACTTAACACTTCTAATTGTACCTTTCGGGGTCCGGGACCCTTTAATATAAACACAATTGAGATATACTGCACTCGCTAAACTCGCTCGTAAATTAAGACACCACGCACCGGCGCCAACAATTAAAACAAATGACATTTCTTAATTACTTATTATGACGTGGCTAATGGCGGTCTAACTGACGTGGTTCCTACCCCATCAACCACCACTTCTATATCTTTCTTCCTCCTCCCACACCTTATCACACTCAACTTCATCAAACATCCATCTTGACCCAACCCTTTTTACATTTGACAATAATTATAGTCTAATTAGATTTCTCGCCCTTAACTTTTCCCTTCTACTTCTCAACGAAGAATAATACTTTAATCCCTGGCTACGTTGGGATGGGAGAAAATAAAAAATGAAATGTCCTTTTTTTAATAAAATAGAATTCTAAACGATTGCGTCAAAATATAACTATAATGCAATTAATTTGATCGATATTCTGTAATAAAAAGCACAGCGAACACAATTGAAAAATCTACCAAACAAATCAAATGCAAATTAAACCACAAGAAATTGAATATAGAATAAACGCAAAAAACATTTTAGATGTAGAGCAAATGTGCAGGACATGCATAAAAACAACAAAACCAAAAACATCACGAACAATCAAAAGCACAGACCAGTGAAACTGACTCAATAACTGCATGACTCACACAAAATAAAAAAAAAGAATTAATTAATAAATTAAAGAAGGCAAAATTAATTCAACAAAGATAAAGTCATAAACTAATAACAGCTCACATAAATAATGTACACAAGTTAATCCCAACCAATTCCCGAATCTATTAACAGGTTCCTCCCTTTCAAATTTTTTCTGTACTGTTACCTAAAATATTTCAATTTAGAACTATTCTGCACCATCTACGCCATTTGAAACAAGTTAATTCTTTCTCTTATTTTGCCTTTCACTGATCAAAGATAATTGGTAATAAATATATTTTTGGTATGAATCGACGTATAGTGAATGAAATTAGTGATCAATACGTTTTCAAGGGTCTACGTGTTAATTAATTAACCAAAATCTCAATGGAAACATGGTGGCACACGCACGTGCCGTTGAAAATTTCCTAGTACGACTTTCAAATCCGGCATATTATTTTCGTTCGATAACCTGTTTGGGGCGTCGGTTGCTTTAAGGTTCGGTCTTTGACACGGCGCTCATCACTGTAAGGAGAAGGTCCCGAGTTCGAATCCTGCGGCCCTGCAATCGAGCCCGACATAATTACAAATGGGCTTTTTATCAAAAACACCAGCACCTTGAGGTTTTATGACCTTTGCTATTGTGAACCATCGTTAAAAATTTTTTTTAAAAATAACTTCATACAAGCGAAAAGGAGAGAGAGAGAGAGAATTTTTTTTTTACACTGGGATGACCGGTAACAAACTGATTTTCTTCTCATTGTTCTTTAGGGTTCCCCTTCACGAAGTGTTAGTTATTTAAATGCTGGGTAAAATTTGAATGACATCCGAATTGCTCAGTGATAATGCACAAAAACTGGAGAAAAATGTCGTGACGAAAAAGAGGTTGACTTGTATCAATTGCCATGTATACATTTAAGCTCAATGTTAAAATAAATGTCATTTTTATTACGTACACTGGCCATGATATATATTTAACAGTCGTGTTCCTATTATGCAGTATATAGTCACAGGTTTACTGTGGTAGAGTCTTCTGGATACGTGGTTCGATATAGTATATTTGACAAAAATTTAGACTATCGTACACACTCCATGCAAAAATATATTAATGGTATGAGTGGTTTACTTTAGAGATCGATGCTACTTGCCTAAATGCTGGCTATTAAAGTTTCACTGAAAATACCTCCATAAGTGTACATTTCTTTATTTTCTAAAAAAAAAGTTTATTCTTTGTGCAAAGTACGTTCGTGTAGTTACTTACAATCGAAAAATATGAAAAAGGGGTAAGTAGAAAAATGAAGTTAATATTCATCATTTTAACGATAAACAAACAGGTGTACAAAAATGAAAAAAAAGAAATGATGTGTGTTCAAAAAAAAAAAAAAAAGACGCAGACCAAAATGAATTGACCAAACTACAGATCTCGCCAGTGAAGAAGAAATTCTGCGACAAACTCTTTCACAGAGGGTTTTGTGTTCAATATCTAAACGAGATCGAATATATTTATCAGCCTGAAGTACATTGTGACTTGTGGCAGATTATTAAGTAACACATTAATAATATGGATGATATATTATATTTTTATTATAAATTCTAAATTTAATGAACTGTTCGCTATATAATATTTTAGAAATTTATCCTTTATCCTGTGAAAAAAATTAAATTTTTAATTAGTGCAATGATATTCAGACTTTGGGCCTACATAAATACATGCAATGATATTTCATATTACCTAAGAAAAAATGAAGAAGGCGTAAGATGAAAGATGAAGTTAACATTCTTGCAATCATATCTTCAATTTGTTTGTTTGTTATATGTATGCCCGTTAAAAGAAGGATGGCAGAGCAAGGAAAGAGGAGTCGAGGGAGAGGTGGAGGATTTACAATAGGAAGACTGTCCCAAAAGCTATTACCAAAGTCGGAGATGTGTAAAATAGGCTACGGTTGGGGTGGCTTGACCCAGCCTTGGTTTATTAGGAAGGCAGAGGGGCATTCCCATTACACCTTAGCTACTCCTCAACCTAACAGGTCCCTTACGACTAATTTGCTCTCCTCCCTTAACCGAGGTCCTCTTTTCCAATCAAAAATAGAAAATTAACAAAAACGTTTGCAAATCCCCAGAGTGGGTCGGCGGGTGGAAATAGGCGCGGAGGCGATTTTGCGACGCCGCTGATACACAGCCCGTGATTTACAACCGCCATTTACAAAGTGAAAGGAAACTTTACGTTATAAGGTTGAAAATATACATTCGTGTAAAATCAGAAGGGAAAAGCCCGTAGGTTTAATAAAGGGCGATTTGTGTCCTGAGCTCTCGCGCCAAACAAAATATTCCCTTCAAGTCAGAATGATGATGACCGTGTATTTGTCAACGAAATTGCGACTCAGGCCCAATCCAGATTCCGCACATCACGAACTCGTTAGCGGGGCGATACCGCTCTCGATATATCATCGTGTCCGGCCACGCCCACGGGCAATTTTACAAATTCTTAGCGGTTAAACACCCACTCAAGCCACTCTGCCAGTATCTCTTTTCCTAAATGCTAACGGTTATCAGTTCCTGAAAAAAATATGATCGACAACTTCACTACATATTCATATTCGCGCTGAGCGAAATTGATACCTGCCAAACACAAATCTATACCGACTCACTCAGCCCGGTCTGTGCTGAAAATTGCAAAACAAATTCTCCGTGGGCCCATAATTGGAAACATTTAGTAAAGCTTAACGGCATTAAAAGAGAAAGAATGCGACGTAATTTTCATACGGATTCCGGGTCTTGTCTGCCTAAAAGGACATGAAGAGGATAACAAAGCGGCAAAAACATAGCAACAATTCCGCATGACCCATAATCCCAGAAACCCAGCTTGTACAGCGGACGTTAAAAGCTCATTGGAAAGATTAAGCTGCAATGACTGGCAAATTCGCTGGAATATCATGACCGAAAGTTAAAATCAGTGAAACCAACAGTGAACTCTTAAGGTAGCGGAAAACTTAAAAAGAGAATTATTCTTACAAGATTAATGATAGTTCACACACCTGACATATGAGCACCCCTCATCAGAAAGATACCAAATGAAGCGAGCCAAACGACTAGAGCCTTTCTGTATTCGGTGTCACCTACCTAACAATTTATCAAAAATAATAAAGCACAACAGTGATCGCAGAGATTAACTAAACACATATGGTTTATCCCTTAACCCATCACTTGTGATTTTTATGTCTTATCTTTGTAGAATGTATTCATTTGCGTGCATTGGTATGTGCGTACATATAGATTTGTGCTGGATATAGAGTACCCCACAGATTTGTCAAACAGTTAAGTCCTGTACTTCCTTAATGCTCATGTTTAGGGCTTGTACAGAAAACATCCGACCCGGTTCCTTTGTTTGTTTTGGAGCCATATGTATACCATATCATTGTATCTGATGCTCTCCTGAGTTCTTCCTTTCTTTTGCAGTATGTTGTGACATTGGAGGATCTTGGAAAAAATGTTCCCGGGATCAATTTCGCTATCTACCTGTATGGTTCCAGAGCCAACAGCCGTATGTCTGTCCGACTGCAGAATGGATGATAGTGTTCTCATAGATCAAAATCGGTCACACTTTTAAAAATACGAGGCCAGAGCATCTTTACCTTTCAGAAATAATCACCCCTAGTGCACTAAAAGCTCTTAGCCAATATACTGTTGACACAGTACCTGACCGGTTTGTATGCTTTTGTAGGGTTATTTTTTAGATTTAAGCGAGCTTAGTTGAATTTCAATTCCGGGCTGGTTACCCCCTTAAACCTACCCGTTTTTGATTTGTTTAACTGTACATGTAACTTTGCTAAAAATAAAATGTTCACAAGGGGTAAACAGCAAGGGGCTCTGACCGTTCCTTTTTAGTGCAAAACTTAAGAACAGGAACATACCCTAAATTAGATATCATTGGGGGTAAGAAGCAGATGCCCGCTGATAAGAGGCTTTCCTGAAGTGCGGGGGAAGTGAATCGGATAGAAAAACATCTGTAATTAGCACAAGGTTTCTGGATCACCAAAATAAAAACAGAGCATAGAAGTTTTAATACCCACCTTCACCTGTTCCAGTCAGCTAACGATAGTACACACCACTGATTAATAACCCGTCCCCTCTTTGAAATTGCAGCAGAATCTTTAAAGTTTTCCTTCGACCCCAACTGGCCTGAACCAATTTGGTAAAGAAATCACTTATTGTGCTTCGAATTCTGTTAGTCAAGCTTTAGTTGATATAATATCTGGTTAGTTTATGTTTAATTTAATTTATTATATATTCTGATATTGAAAAACAATTCTTGAAATGATTAATAGCAGGAAAAAGACTCTGAGACCTTCTTTTCTAGAGCAAAAATTTAAAGTAAGCATGAAAAATAGAAACTTGATCCAAATTAACGAACATTAAACATAGGTACTTACAACAGATATTAAAAAGAAAACTGTCACTTATGTATTAACTGCAATGGTGTTCTAAAATGTTTGATTTTTTTAATACTTTACTTAGATTTTATTCCATATACACTTATATATAAAAAGTACAATACTTCATGGACAACAATCTGTCCGTCGGGAAAACGTATGAGTAATAAAATAATTACGAACGTAGATTGTTTCAAAAGTGACAAATAACTACGGATCTTGGATAACGAAGTTGAATTGTTCCCTCCCTTATAATAAAAATATATCAGAAAACGTAAACAAATATATTATGAAAATTCAAATGTTAAAATAACTTAACAAATTTCGCTAATTAAAAGACAATATTCTTTTCAAACTAAACTTGAACTTATAAAACCAATGTACAATCACTTTTGGACTGGCCTTCAAAACCGTCAGAAGTGGAATTGAACTGATTGACCAGGCAATAGGATGTTCGGAAAGGCTATATGTTATTTATTTTATCAAGTTCTAGGCTACGATTTAAAAAAAAAAAACAATTTTGTGCTCTCTGTGTGAGGCGAGGTTCGATTGAAATAAATCATTTTTATGAGGACGTTGTTAACATTTTTGGATGTTTGAAAGTTAGATTGCTTGGCTGCTTCTATAATTATCATAAAATGCAATATTTTATGGTGTACCTCGTTTCTTTTAAGTTTTTGTACGGAAAAAGCCAACATATTTCAATAAGAAGTGTGTTTTCTACCATTATCAAGTAGAACGAACAAATTTAATTTATTCTCTCGAATAAATAAACGGTAAAAAGATAATTAAGATCGCTAAGATGTTTAGCGGTATGTGAAGTTGAATGGATGTTTGAGAGGGGCGATAGATTTCTCTTGGGGGCTGTAAGGAGTATTGTAAAGTAATGCCAAGGTGTTACCTTTGTGCCAATTAGAACTTTGGAAGAGGCTGGGCTCGAGTGATGAGGCAACCTACCACTGCGGTTGCCTTATAAATATAACTTACTAGGCTCCTGATTCGGCTAAATGGTCGGCGCAACAACCAACTCATATTAAACAGGCAAACTTTTTGAGCCTAATAAAACGTTATTAGTGTATCTCATAGTGGTGGGGTGTTAGTACGTCACTCCCAGTTTACGAGCAATGTCTAATGCAGAGGAATGACAAAATCTACTTCAAGTTAAAACACAAGTTGGTCTCCGTCGGAGAAATCATAATTAGAAGAGATAGAACTTGTTTTATCATAGAACCTAAGTAAAGGGTTGCCTTCCATCCACAACGCCGGCTACTCATACCTCATACATTATATACACCCGGCTAATTAATTCGCCTTTAAGAGCTGGATAAAACGTACATATTTTGGGCGCCACATCTAGGAATGCAAACTATATGGCTTTGTTACAGTTTAAAGAAAATCCATCCTCGGAATTATAATGCAATTAAGTTAATAATCGCATTTTGATATAAGTAACGGTGAATGCACGGTGGTTTTAACTTCTGATCTGCTTATAGTTGTTATTGTGCCGTTTCGGTGAAAAACCCAGAAACCCTACGATGGGTAAAATAATTTGAAGCTTGAGTGGTGAGAGGGGACTGATAAGAGGTAGGATTGGGCAGGAAGGGAAAAAAGATAGGGCTTACTCTCGCTCTGTACTCGTAGCTGTAAAGACACATATTTACTTCCAATTACTGCACAGTAAGAAAATATGACTTGGTTTCATTTTCGTTAGGAATTTTTACACTTGTTGATAGTTTAATTATTTGGTTATTGAAGGATAATTTATTAATTTTTTTAGAATCTAGAATTTAGATTTAGACTTTAGAATCTAGAATAGATTTTATTAATCTTTATTTAGAAAGTTATATTATTTTATTTTTGTGTATTTATTTTGAGTATAAGCTGTAAAAACTAATTTCTGGCGTTGAATTATATTTATTTTTAATTTTATTTTCGGTCGACCGCCCCAATGGTCACATGTAAACTTTTATTTTGTATCTAATTTCTAATGAGTTTGATCTAACCCTCCAGGATGGAAATACATATCCTAAATAATGGGTTCAATTCTGAAATTGCAAGACACTCAACAACGTACGTTTTTAGATAGGTTTTGTGAAGGAGAGTTCAGTAGGGCAAATGATTTTTCATTGGGAGTAACTGTTATCTTTTATTCTCACCAAAATCTCTAACATCGTTAAAAAGCGAAAACTTCTTCAGGTGAAACTCATTCTCTTTTTCCTTAAAAAAATTTAAAAGATTTTGGCTTTGAACTATTTCAAAACAAGTTTAGATTAAAAGTGTCGAAATTCAGCACATAAAGAGGCAAGTAACAAATAGCTGAATAAGTAAGTAATAATTTAAAAATTTAACGGATGCCAAATTAACAGTAGATCTTTATATATAATTATTCCCGTCAGTCGGTTCCCCCGGTAGAATTTGAGATAAAGAGTAGGCGGCGCGTGCTCCGAAGATTTGCTGCAGTGTCCTCACTCCAGTAATTAGCTCATATTTACTGCCTCAGTTCATCGCTTACTTTCCTACATTAGTCAGAGGATTAATGCCGTCAAGGAAGCCAGTGTTTATTTTTGCAACACATGCTCGAAATGGGGGAAACTTCTGCCAAACGGTTGCTCAGACGGGCACTTTATTTTTCGCCAGAGGCACGACCCTGCCCGATGCGCTAGGCTGGAATTTTGACAAATTAGCACCACCTAGGGGAAAGAGGAGTCTGCTGGATAGAACGACCTTGACATCGATGTTAATCCAATACGACACGGTGCAATGCCATCTTTTTAATACAGGTCTTACTTGTCAGAGTTACTGGGCGTAGCTCATTTTTAGATTCAACAAAGAAGTCGCGAAGATATCTCCATCCCTATAGCTTAAAAAGGGTCGTTTCTATCGGCTATTAGATAGGGTTTGGTATAATTTTTCGTGCGAAACGTATTTTGAGGTGATAGTGAAATGTGATTTAGACGTAGTAAAGAACATTGACTTTGATTCTGTTGATTTTGGATGGGAGGGAGTGTAATTTCTTTGGATAATAGCAGATGTAGAGTTGCACAGCCGTCTGTATGTCCAATTTGGCTTGGTTTGCTTTATGGTAGATTTGCCTGAAGTATATTTGGAGTAAGGCTGCTCTTTTCAACTTCTGTAGTTTCAGTGGGGCCTTTTAGTTCCAGGCTAGTCTTGAATCGAATTGAATTGAAGATGGGCCCAAGGTGGCGGAATTAATGAATATAACCAGGGCGATTATACTGCCAAATATGTAGCCAGTATGCATATCGTAGGGTTCCGGGATATGGCCAAGCTTTTTTTCACAAAAATGGATTCATAATGAGTCTAAATCTATTTATGGATCAACACCTTCAAGATAAACAGGCAACAAATGTTCATAGTCGGGCCAAAGGCCCAATTATTCCCAGTGCAGTAGGCCAATCCATGGTGGACTGTGATTTTTGGTTAAGAAGGAAAAAAGGATTAGGAAGAGCGGGGTTAGATTGATAAGATTAAGTTTCTACAGGAGGCTTTTGTATATCACGCACTGTCAAATATTTATTACACATCAAGATGAAAAGAAATATCTGCCAGTATTCGTTACTAAATATCTTTAAATGGGAGGACAAGCAGTAGGCAACTGGATCCAGATGAAGGAATTAGTAGTATAAAAGTCTGCCAAGAGAGTGGTAACAATTTGTAAATGTGTGTCCTACAGATTTTGTTAAAGAAATGCTGAATTGAGGTCAATTCCGAAGCCAGAAACAAACTGCAATCTTAGCCAATTTTTTTCCACTTATCAGAAGGACGTAAAAGGCGCAAGTGGTTGTGAAATGTTTCGTTCGTAGTCTGACCAGGTGTGTTCTAAATATTAAAGAAGGGGAACAAAAATAGGCGTCGGAACTAAAGAGGGAATCGTTAGAGTAATTAGTATGGAAGGGTAGTGCTAAGGAAAGTAAAGGGTTCAGAGGGACTGAAGGGAGAAAATGGCTGAGAGGGAAGCTGTGGCTTATCCTTGCCTATTATTAGCAATTAGTAAGTAAACTGCACTTTGCATATGAAATCAGGCGGAGGAGGGAGAGAGATTAGGACGGGAAGGGGAAGGGGTCCCAGTTAGAAGCAAAGAGAGCCAAGGAAAATGATAAACTTGGGAGCCATTGATAAAATACATTAATACAAATGGGAGTCGCCTATACAGGGTGGAATGGAAGTATGAAAAAATAAAGAACCCCTCTCTTTTCTAATTCTGGCCCCCAATGTATATCTTTTATGATTATGAATCCCAATGAACAAGGTCCCCGGCTACAGTTAACAAACTTTGTCGCCTCTTTATATTTAATGCTGTCGGCAACTCTGGAGCGCATCATTAGCGGCCAATGACGTTCAGGGTATTGTGTGAAAAAATCCCCGATACGGCTAATCACAGCCAAAGGAAGACTCAGCTTCAGAAGATGCCTGCTTAAAAGCTATACTTTGCACTCGTGGGGCTCCTACAACTGGGAAGACCTTCCACTGTACATCAACAAATATTATATTAGATTTCCCTCTTGACATTTACAGGTACCGTACTTAAACTCGCCTGAATGAGAGCAAATAGGGTATATAAATGTAATGCAGTGACGATACGGGCAATAATAAAATAACATCTGGCCACAGTAGAAAATTTTTTCTAGTTAATAATAAGTAATAATATTTCATCCGTGATAACTCAATACTATAAATTACTTATCAACCATACTTAAAAAAATAATAATGATTTTAATAGAAAACCGACATAATTTTTTTTATTTACGTTTTTCTTAAATCTAGTAAAGGATTGCAGTGATGTCGCACCCGCGGGGAAAGGTGTAGGCGGAGGAAGCCGAGAAGGGAGCCGTGCCACCCAATCTACTGTGATTAGCCTGAATGACTAATGAAGCGTATCGAAGTCTGCGTGCTCTGGGAGACTAATCTAATTAAATAAGATATGTTTGCGGTATGTGAGCGACATGCTTGATCTGCCACGTGCCACCTATTGCAAATCGCCGACATGTAACAGCTCTAGGCGAAGATCGACGTGCTTCATATTAAAAAAACTGGTTTTGTAGTTTTCTGCCGAGTGGAGTAACTGAAAGTAGAACTCTGAATCTGGCAAATCCACTGACTGGACAATGTCACCTAAAAAAAAATATTTGTAGCGGATAGGAGTATTGGGAGAAGAAACAAATAAAAACAGAAAGATACAAAGGAGAAAGTTGTGATAATTTAACTGCCATTGGCCGACTCTACAGCTGTTAGCAGTTAGTGGTCAAACCTCAGTTTTCCGTCCTGTCCACCAAAATGAATCTCTAGAGTTATCGAAAGCTATACCTTAACAGCCTTGAAGTCATGTCCTTTTTACAAAGTAGCACTTGGATCACGTTCATGCTAATGATTACAACAGAAGCCCCTTCCGGAACAACAACGGAAAGTTGGACCTCTCGTATGATAAGAATTACTTTATTTTTCAGGAGATACAAACAAAAACAGAAAAAAAAGCTACAATGATGTTGGAAGTCTAGGGCCATATTTGTACATCGTGCCCATTAAAATTAAACTCCAGAACTATCGAAAGTCTTTTCAAAAGTGCGACATGGCTATATACCTAACTGGGCAAGGCCAAAAAGGTGTTTTCAACCCTTAAGAAGTCATATGGTTTATGTGCACGCTAATAAATTAAAGAATACTACGTCATTTGGTTCTGTCTCCACGGTTCAGCAGGAAATGATACGTTATGCTCTTCTGTATAACAATAAAAAAGTAATACTTTCCATTGGAAAGAGTCTTGAGTCTTCATACGAACTTTATATAGCGTCGTTAATTGGCTCCTAGATGTATTTTTATTTATTTTATATGTGCCTAAGAAATAAAGAGTTGTAATTCACGTTAAGAAGATAGACGATAAGGCAGCGGTCCACGAGCGCGTAAAATCAAACTATGGCCACAAATTCTATCAGATATCTTTCGGAAAAGGTGTATTATCCAACGATTGTATCGCTCCATAAAATGGCTGTCGAAAACCGTTTACGTGTCTCTTTTGTCTCGTGTTTATTTTGACCTGACCGTTGTTTGAGTTTCTGGGCAATTAGGAGTTAGGCCAGATGAATGAAGAGAAAGACGACGTACAAGCCAAGAGTGAAGCTAAACCTTAGTGTTGTCTAACATTTAACAGTTAATCACAGAAAAAGATGCTTTAAGAGCCCAAATCATGCACATGCAAAATTTATAGATAAATTTATGTGAAAAAGCCTAAAAAAGCTCGGTTGGTGGCAGTTCTCTTCTGAAGGAATTGTAACCTAAGAAGATTAGTGTCACGATTGGAATTAGAACCCACGACCAGGTTCGAATCCCGTTCGAGACACTAGCTTTTTTCATTTCAACAAAGACCTTAGATATCAAATAGAATTAATTGTAATGGAAGCTAATGGGTTTTAGTTTTAATGTGTACTTAAGCGACTGGCATCGTGAACTATAGGAAACAACGCTGACGATGATATTCCGGATCTCTCGAACTCTGTGGGAACACGAGGACCGGATACAAGATTGTCTGACTCGATTTCGCAATCTATTTGGAAATTTAAAAGTCGCCGGAGATAGATTAGGGATGCCAAACCCGGAGGGATGTTCCTAGTAGTTCTTTTTGGATTAGCTTGTGTGGATCGGTGAAAAGTGAGTGATTGGCTCTTTCATTTTTTTGCGGCGGGGCTCTCGAAATTTCACGGATACCAGGCAACCGCAGCGGATTAATAAAAATATTGAATAACATTTTAATTTGTTAAAAGTGTGGTCGTCCAAATAGAAAGAGTTACTACTTATAAGTTGATACCGATCATATTATTCTGTTTTGAAAAGTTCAATGTTTGATATTTTTTTAAATAATAGTTCTTGGTATTTTTCATTGGAAATCATGGCTCACTTCCCCGAGATGGTAATGGTTTAGGGGGTTAAAGGTGTGCATTGAAGCGTGGTTAAACCTTCTACTGTTAAACGACCAGAACATCTTCTCAGAGGTTCCTTCTGTTCCAAACATTCCGTTTATGCCGACGATGGGTTACGCCCGGTTTTTACGAGGAGGCTGCCTCTGTTCGCATAACGCATCTACTAATGCTTTTCCCCTCGTAAATTTCCAGAGGGGAAATATTGATGTCGCATTGAAGACTCCTCGGGGTGGCCGTATTTTGTGGCGATCCATTAATCCTTGTTTCCCTGTTTTGGGAGTCACGTTTCACTATTGCAAGAACCGTTTGGCAAACTTTCAACAAATCGGATATCATATCATCTGGGTCCGCATTAATCTAATCGATAGGTAGAGATAAATAAAATGTATAAAATATACAAAGAGAAGAAATATAAATATAATAGAAATATAAAAGTGTGAAAACCGTAGTACCGAAGACATAAAACAATACTGTTTCATCACCACCAACTACTACAATACCGTTTTCTATCATCTAACCCTAACTGTACCAAATTGTAAATTATTTTCACTTTATTATCTATGTTTTATTTATTGATAACCCTTGGACTTGAAGGTAAGTTGAGCTATGTTAAATTGTATATTTATTTAAATTGTGCAAATATTATAAAATATTACTAAACATTACATTATTACAAGAGTAAATAAAAAAATTCAGGATGGGTGTATATTGGTTCAATGTGAACGTATATATTTTAAATATCCCATTACGACTGTATTATATTATTCAGAAAGCAATAAACATATGATTTTATGCAAGATGTAACAATATTAATTGTTATTACAAGTGTATTTATCTACGTAATAGGTTTTCTTTGTAGTGCACATAGCAGAGGACAATATTATACATTTTTAACGAATCTGTATGCAATCAATATCAAACTGCATCATTTTAGGGCAATGAAATACGCCAAAAAATGAATCGAACATGGTTTCACAATACTGTATTGTTTTATGTGATAACAACTAATATTAGTTTTGGGGTCCGAGAAGGCCGGTGTGCGGTGTAAGATGAGTTAATTAACTAACTAAACCTTCAATGTTGGCATGGAGGATGGCTATTTACAAATATAGAATTACGCCGATGAGCGAGAGGGAGATTGATAATGAACTCTCCTTGCACCGGTTCGGCCAGGTAGTTGTTGTTGTTGACCCAGAATGTGATTGTTATTGTTCTATTAGATTAGATTGTTTGTTGATCGTACGACAGGCTGCCGTACCTTAGTACAGCGAGGCTTCGCTTATATTGCAAAACCCATTGTATATAGTATTGTAACCGTATTGTGTAAACTGCGCCCTCCTCACTATTTCAGTTGAAGCGCAACTTGCTCTACGACTTGAGGCCAAGCGTTAATTAATTGGGACAAATCTAGTTAACCGCTGTTATTATTGCATAATTGGCGTAGGCACGTGTGAGATTCCGAACGAAACATGAAAGAGCCGACTCTGAGTCTTTGAGAACAATTGCCTTACGTTATCGACACTTTTTCATTTCCTGTATAAAATTAACACCAGTTTGAAAAGAGAAATTAATTTTAAGTCGAGGTATTTTTGTTAACAGTTTTGGTATTAACCTTTTCTTCAGCCAGGCCGGAAAAAAACAGGAACAGAATCATTTCAATCATTAGTCATAATTATTAAAAATTATAAGTGTTATAATAAATTTCCTGCTTTATATTTACATTAAATTTTTGGGCGTTTTGGAATTTCTTTCCATCATTAGCATATATATTTTTTTAAACTTAAGTGTAACAAAGGATCTTAATATTTTACAACAGCTACCTTTTAGCCTGAGCTACGTTTTAATTTTTATTATGTATAATTTCTTTAAGAAAATATATGACCTTTCTGCATCCCTAATTTAAGTTTATTTATATACAATTTTGTAAGTAATAATTAAAAAAGGAAAGTTTACACCCTAGCTGGGTTGCCTGCGCCCGCTCCGGTCTACTTGTGGCTTCCTCCTCTCAGCCTGTAAAGGTCTAGGCTTTTAACAAAGTCTCAGGGTAACCATGACCCTTGGTGGCTCTTGCCTTTAAAATTAAAAAGGAGACGAAAAAAGATAAATATAAGTTCACTTGCGGACAAGCCGCGGGGGCAAGTTGGAAAGTTGCTTTTTTCTCCTTTTTCAAATGCCGCTATTTAGAAACCTAATTTTCTTGGATATTTCTACAATTTTTTATAACACGCATTTTTTAAATTTATGATAGATTTGTTTAGCTTATTTATTTTTTAAAAGAAAAAAGTTTTTTTAAGAGACTTGTAATTATTAAACTTTTCGCCAAAATTCTAATTAAAAAACCAAACTATTGGCTTTTTATTTTTTGTTTTTGTTTAAGTATTTTAAATTAGTTTTTAAATATCAGAATACAATATTATTACACACATAATGCTAAGAGTTTTCGCCATTATTTAAATATGGTTTGTTAATGTAATTTTAATTAGTTTTTAACTATTCGAAAACAAAAAGGTTATTTGCATGTAAACAGTTTTTTTGTTTAAGATTTTTTCACTGTTTTTTTTAAATATATATACATTCTAAGGTTTGTCTTATTACATTTTTTTTCAAAATCTAAAATATGTATTTTTTTTTATCATTACTGTTTTTTTAGTAAGTTTTCCATGTTTTTGGTTTATTACATTCATTGCAATCAATTGAGTAAATTACATTATTTTTTAATTCACTTTTTTATGTTTTTAATTAGGGGTTTAAACTGTTTATTTTCATTTTTCGATTAAAATCCATATTTTTTTATTATCAACTCCATATAACTAACTTTGTTAATGGTATATTTTTTATATAAGTGAAGAGAATACTTGGTTTATTTTTAACATTTTTTGCATTTTTCCTTTTTGAGCTATGATCAAAGTTATTATTATTTTGAGGGCATTTTATTTTTGTTTTATTATTCGTTTTATTTAAATTTTTAACATTTTATAGTATTCATTTTTTATAGTATTAATAGATAATATGTTTAGTAAATGTATATATGTAGATTTATTTATAAAATAAATTGTATATTTTCATTTTGTGTGATTAAGAATTTAAACAAAAATGGTTTCTTTTCGTGCTTTTTTAATGCAAAACATCATCAATATACTTAACAAGAACCAATCGTTTTATGTTTGTTGTGGAAAAAAAATTTACTAAGGATATGCAACTAGACATATACTAACTGGTCTAATTGAAGGTTACTGTATGAGAATACTCAATATTCTGCCTTGGACGCATGTACAAAAATACACAAGGAATAGACAACAGAAGGTACATGTATCACCAAATAATCTTTTACAGAATTATTTATATATAATGTTTTCTACATAAATATACATAAAAATTACTAATGGTTTGTTGCCCTAGTCGAACAAAATTCTCTTTAAGTAAATATTAAGTAGTAAATCTTTACTTGTTCGAAATAGAATCTAGGAATAACGATAACTGATAGATAAGGAATAAAAAGAGAAAGATATCAAACGAGAAAAATTGATTGAATGAAGAAAGTTGTACCAGGGGTAGGGTATCACAAAAAACCGTAAAAAGCCGTTGATTAGACGTTAAAACCATTTTTATCGAGATAAATCCTCTATTTTTGTATATTTCATTTACTTTTTTTAAGGTAATTGTTTCGTATATAGTTTTAATAATTTTTAGTAATTGACCGTTGTTTCAGCGTGTGATACGGTCACGCGTTATTCGACATCGGAACAAAACAAGCAACGGAAGGGAGCACATTTTTGTTCCCATCCCGTAAATCGTGCAGACCTAACTACACACCCAATTCAACAGATCACCATCTTCAAGGGCAGTACCGCAATCTTGTAGGTCCAACATCCATGAACTCCTTGAGCTAATGGAAGACTGGTGCAAAACGTTGAGGACAAGACTGAACGTAGAAAAACGTACTCAGGTACGTCCACAATGAAAAAAAATTTTTTACCCTTTACTGTGTGTGGATGGATGTGGATGGATGGATACCAGGGACTGAGCACTGCAGCTGTACAGCTTATTGTACTATACCCTGACTCCATTTTTGGGGGAGGGCTCACAACACAAAGTGAACTTGAGCCCCCGTTGTACCAGTGTTCTTCCATCGAAGAAACTCATTTTTGAAGGAGGTTGGGACCAGGTTCAGGGTCGCTGAGACCCGGTCCCGCCCCTTCCATTGATGAGTGCCGTGTCCATTTCTTTTAATTGCGGCCACCGGTCCCCTTAGGCGTCAGAAAAATTCCAGAGGCGACGGTGGGGATCGAACCCACGACCGCGGGGTCTACTAGCCGAGAGTCAGCCTTAACCACTCGGCTACCGCGGCCCCACCCTTTACTGTAAATTAACCACAAAGAGAAACGACTTCCATTGAAGTCACGTACTTAGAACTATACCTAGACATCAGTCTGACTTGAATCCTCAAATAAGCTTAAGAGAATCAAATAAGGCATTAGCCTACATAAGACTTGGACAACTACGAAGACTTCGAAGATCAAAATCTGTTTTGGTGGTTAAAACAAAACTAACTTATATCAGAATTTACTGCGACCTCTTAGGCCAAACGGAATGGAATTGTGTGGTTTTTCCAATTCAAAGTATATCCAGTCCATCCAATTCTTCCAATCAAAAGTCTTAAGATGAATTGTCAAATTCCTCCTTATTACGTCCCTAACGTCGCTCTCCACAACGACCTCAACATTCTTTTTGTTAATGAATTGATCTATTCCAGATTCAAACAGTTTCACAATAACCTCTCATCCTCAGCCTACTGTTCGAGCTGTCACTAAACATTTCCATTCCGAGAACTCACCACGTCGTCTAATCCACGAGGCCTCGAGCCATCCTTGCATCTTAAACCCACATTTTAAATGACATCATATTATAATCACATATCTAATATGTACTAATGTATATAAGCAACAAGTAAAATATTATTTTTAAAACAATAACGATGTCTGTAATTTCCTGTAATATTACGTGTTTCTAGAGTTTATTGCTATCAGTAACGAACTTTCTGATGATCCCACAGGTATCGAGCATTACCCATCCGGAGTCACCGAGGTCGGGCTTCATAGGCTATCAACAGCTAGACCGTTTCAGCCCTCAATCTAACGCAGTGTTTTAGTTAAACCTATTACGTAACAAAAGTAATGAAGAGTCGACGATGTGGTTTCCCATCTGCCCTTTCACATAACACTTTCACGGTAATAAATACAGTCCCTCTCAACACACGCTGTATTCAAATTTTTTTAAAAATCCTATTTACTCCATGAAGCAGAAGATAGTATACGGGTACTCGCTAGCATGCTCAACATATTTCTCATGTAAGGTGGCATTATCTGTGTGCTCTATATAAAGCTAAGGAGTTGCATCCTACAATTAAATGGAACACATACACCCACGTGGGTCTGATGACCCATTCACGTCATTAATTGGAAAATTACATTATATTAATTGGAGGTGTGAACATTTTTCAATAGTTCTTTACCCTAATCATAGGTTTTTTTTTGTTTATTTTGGCAATAACTGTGTATATTTTGCTTCCTTGATTCTGGTTGTACAGAAAAAATATTTTGCGATATGTAGGACAATAGCGCAATTTTTATAGCTGATTACACAATTCCATTTGAAAAAAAAAATAGGGGCAAGGGTTATATCTTAACCCCCTTAGGTTTACCCTGTTCAATAAAGTTACGTCATGTCCTCGAAAAGTTGGTTTTAAGACAATACAAATTTCTGACGTCGTTAAATCTTTTTTGCTGAAGAAAAATTACAATAAGGATGAAGGGTTGCAAGTTACAAGTTACATTTTATTGTTATGATAAGGAGGCGTTTTCTTCTTCGGTTGAAGGGCGTGGCGCGAAAGGGTTTCTCCAGCGATACAGAACGGGTTGTCGGCTCATAAAAAAGCGCCTCGAGTCAAGGATCAGGTTAGCAATTGTCCGCAACCATCTCGGTGTGATGATGAATATTACAGCTAATTAAAGAGCCTCTGGGCTGTAGCATTGTTTCCTCGGAAAATAAATAAAAACAAAGGCTCTTCTAAGCCGACACCACTTGTCTACCCAGCAGGCACCATGACAGTTATTACTTATTTTGCCGTAAGTGTTGCTGAAGCTCTTATGGTTTGTGTAAAAAATCCCGAACGAACGCTACCCCTTTCACCCAAACTCGTAGGCAAAAATGCGGCTGATAGAAACTTTTGACACGGACCTAATTACATATTCAAAGATGTGATTAATGGTATCTACGTTGGACCGTAGACTGTTAACTTTTGCCACACAGAAAAAACCTTGTCTCTATTGTACGTGAATATTAACTTCGTTCTGGCTTTGTACTTCTGTAATAGGCAAATATCAACTCTGTGCTATTAATTACGTAACATTTGAATAAACGCTTATTTCAAATAAACAATTGGTGAACGTATATGAAAAAAATATTTACTCGTGTAAAGCGAGAAGTATGGCCCCAGTCGTCCACATGTTGTCGACGAGGCCCCTCCGAATGCAGCCTACTACTTAATGGAGCCGTCAGCTAGGAGAAAAGAATGATCAATCACAGGTCGCATTGTTTCGCAGCCTTTAAACTATTAAGTTAGGAAATACGCTGACGATCACGGACCTAAAACAAAGAACATTTTGGGAGAAGTGAAAATATTTCTTTAGACAATAAGGATGGATCTGTGCTTATCATACCTTGGCGTTATTGAATTTTTAAACTGCAGAAGTTACGAATAATCGATGTTGTTTTATAACTGAAATAACTTATAATAATAAATACTTCGATATACTTTATATACTTAATGATAAAAGACTTTATTTATATGTGTATTTTGCATATTAACTAAGTAAAAAGATTAAAAGTTGGCTTAAAACGTAACACAACATTAACGACTTGTTATTGTATCTTTATTGTGATCGTATTGAGGATATTAGGAAGCGGGGATTGTGGTTTGCCAACTAGTTCCCTAGTTCAGTGCAACAGGCTCAATCCTTCTTCTCAGAAATATTAGGTCATTGACTATTTCTGTAACAATTTCATTCCCTAGGTGTTTGCTTTAGGTTAGGTTAAATCTCCATTGAGCCATTGCTTCACATTCGAAGATGATATGGTTGGCTGTTCCCTCCTCCCCAGTGCATAATCTGCAGATGGCATCATGGTTATACATGCCCATCTGTAGATGCGATACTAAGAGCAAAACTAGGTGATAAATTGTTAGCCAAATTTTAATCGTGCCACTTAATTATTTTCCCATGTTTTGGTGAATTTTCTTTCCAGCCATCATAATTGAATAATTTTCCATCAATATCTGATCTCGCTTAAAGTAGTTTACGTTAAAACTGTTGTAATTAATATAATGATGAAACGACATATAGTTTTTCTTAATGTTCTCCCTTGTTTTCTTAAAAAGTGCTTAACGTAGAAAATAAAGTAGAAATATGGTTTTTAAGTAAGGCCGTAGTTCATTATTGGTTTGTGGTGGGTATTGGACCCTAACTCTACTTCTCCCTGAGACACTAAAAACGCATTTTCTTTAGTCGCTACACCAACAAACGTCTTTCTTTCTAACAAAATTCTGTTTCACAAGACAAAGTTCTGTCGGGCGAAAGAGGTAATTTGCATTATTAAGAACAAAACCAGTTAACAAATCGTAAGTTAAATTTGAATGTATCACTAAATTATTTTCCAATATTTTGGTGAATTTTCATTGTATCCTCAATTTTAATACAATTCAAATTCATCAATATATGATCTCGTCTAATTTGGTTTACATTAAAATAAGTGTTGTAATGAATATTTTTTTATTATTGTACTTTTTTTACAATTGAGTTCAAAGGATGCAACAAGTAAAACGCATAGTGTATACATAGTAACAATACAATGGAAACGTAAACAGCATCCATCCAGTGATGAAAGCCGTTATAACATCAACATGATGAGTGGGATGTGCTCCATCCTAGGAACTTGTCAGTGCCACCGATGTTTCAGTATCCCGTGAGGATTGACAAGTAATGTGGTGGAAGACAGTTTTTGACGAAAGGGTTCGGATTGTGAGATAGAGATGGAATTTTTTGCAGCGCAAGATAAGTAACTAGAGGAAAATTTAGGTCGGTATGGATGGTACGATTAGAAACATTGAATGAATTGTTGACTATTTTTTTAACTCGGTGAGCTTTCATATGCCAACAGGCATTAATCAATGAAAATTAATTTCACACCACTGCACAATGTCTAAAGCAAATATGAATGCTTCTTTTAGTTTTATATAAAAGCTATTTCTAGATACATTGTTGCTCTTTAGTTTTCAAAAGGGGGTCCTTTTCATCTGTTATTATTAATAGAAAATCAATCGATGAGCTAGAATGCGTAACGAAAAAAAGGGGGAATCGTTCAACGAGCCCGCGGGTGGTATGAAAGATAGAGAGAAGCAAAGAATAATTGCATCATTGCGAACGATTCAAATGTGTTCCAAATGGTTTCTTCTTGATGATTCAAAACGACGTTCGCGTTGATAAAGGTGGTGCCATTACAGGGCAGAGCCGACCCTCACCGCTCATAGATCAAATTGACATCGAGTAAAAGGGTTCCGATGTTAAGAAATATTCGGATATTGTATGTTTAAGAGGTGGGGGTAGGTCACAATTAACATGGGAGCCCTTTCCAGCGTGTCAACAGTATTGATCCCAATAGATAGTCATTAACGGAAGAGGTTTCCCTTCCTTTCCCAAATATCCGTTCTGTAGTAATTAGTCATATTCCTAACCCTGAACCCCTTTGATTCGAACACCTTGAGTCGAATGATGTTTTCCCATTGTAAAACACCGCATCCAAACAAACGTGTGCAAAGTTATTCGAACATATGTCCCTTAACTAACGGTTAATTGTGATTTATTCTGCCCCTGTATCGACGTATTGCATAATTTCATATTTTGTTCTATGAAGGGGAGGATTTCGGTGATCCTAGGCCAAAAATATTAGATACGTGTCTGAATATTTTGGCTAATGGGGACAGAGGATTTTGGAAAATGTTTCAGATGTTTCGGTGATCTTGTATCACTTTCAATAAACGTCTTTTATTTTTAGTATTGAATTTTTTAAAATTTTTCTTTCTTGTTAAAATATGTTAGAAAATGTCTTTACAATGTTAAGAAATAAAATATATATATATTTATTGAAAATGGTATAGCATTAGCGAACGTCGCGAAATCGTGATTTTGATTTGTTTTCTTTTAAACAAATAGCCTCTAAAATATGTATATGCTTTTTAAACCAATTCATATTCGTTATAACCACCCTTTAAAGCCGTTAAATGTGAACTTTCATAGCAGACAAGAAATAGACGTTTGGGGCTTGACGGTCATGGGGTCATTTTTTTCTGGATTTTAGCTAAATTCAACGATATGAAATGTGTGTATTAAAAAACTATATTTTATGAAAAAGATATTTTTCGGGTAGTTTTGATTACTAGAACATAATCAAACTAATGTCCAACGGTGCAGTTTTTTCTCAGGTTGTCCTGTTGTTCGATAAAAGTTCATAACTCCCATGGATTTTATATAAATTCGACGTTATTAAAACTAATAAAAACATTATCGTCCTTCTTTAGTCAGTTTTCAACATTAAGTCAATATAAAAATAAAAATAAAATAAACAAAAACACCTCAACTGTTTTTTTTTTCAATCTGCGTTCACACTACTGCGTTAAGTTTAAGTATTTGGATGTTCTGCAAACCTTTCTGTAAATGGTGTAGTTATTTCAAAGTTTTTGGAATCTTTGGAGAAAACAAATGAAAAATTGGAGACAGTTTGAAGGTAAACTTTTTAAAGAAAAAAAAGTTGTAAGTCTCTCAAAAATACATATTCGGGAGGAGGGGGTTTGTGTAAGCAAAATCATAATAGTCATATCCTTTATCTTATATATTTTTGGCTTAAAAAGTTTTAAATTGTTTTGCTATGTTCCTTGGTTTTTGTGATACCTATTATATGTCGGTTATCCAATATTTTGATTTAGTGATCAAAATCGTGCTTGTTATTTCATTATAGTACCTAGCTAAAAAAAATAAGAAAAAAGATATGTAACAAGCTTGAAATGTACGCACAAAAAAGCAGACAATTATATGAAGAAAGTATTTAAATTGATTGATTTTTTTCACGGTTTTTATGAGAAAGGACTCTCGGATGCGTGTCTAATATTTTTAGACTTACTATCACAAAAAAATTGCTTGAATAATCCCAAGAAGGGTCATAAAAATCTAATGCTAATATGAAATTAACTTTCAAATTTTGTTTGGCCAATTTGGCGCTAAATACTTTTGCCACTTGGTCTCATCACTATTAACGCTTTGGGGATTGTTTTGCCGCACACGAACTTTAAAACTGCAATACAACGAGTAGATCATTAGGTGCAAATGGATAATTTTATAAAAAACCAAGAGAGACCGTAATAAGAGCTTTGGAGGGGCGCAAGAGCATTTAACTCATAGTCGGTTCTAATCAGCTTTCTGCCATCACTCAGCTCAACTCAATATTCAAATTATAATAATTCTTTCCTTTTGTTTTTATTCCAAAATTATATTTTATGTTATCACATTCACAAAGTTATCTGGCTCAAAACTGAAGACAAATATAATATATTAAGGAAATTAAAATTTGCCGAATAACTTATTTTAACCTATTTGCTTTATGTTTAACAATATCCAGTAATCTTACAAATTAGTAATTTTTTAAATATCTTTGACAAACTTTGAATATAAAGCGCAACGACAAAAAATTCTATTTTCTATTTCAAAGGTGTATATAAATGATTTTATTAATTTATCAGTTATGTGATATGAATTTATTTGTATATTTGTGTTGGATTTGAGGTTTTTGTCTTGCCCACTCCTCCTTTTATGTGCAGGCCACTTTTGATATTAACTTTTACATGAAAACTGTATCCAAAATATTTTCCGTTTTTGGATCATTTGTACATTTATTTCTATAGGAATGAAGGAGGTGAGTAATATAGTTATAGCCATGTGAGGATTTTTCCATTGTTATGGGAGGGAAAATAAAACTCGATTATTCAGAAAATTAGAAGAAAAGTTCAGCTTTTAATGACACCACACCTGGAAAATACAATATTTTTGTTACCCTGTTTATTTATACAACATAAGTGTCCTAGCAAAACAGCTTGTAACAGTATAATATATTATTACATTGCAATTACAAGGGAAATAATAATACGTTATTTTAGAGGGTATATAAACACCCACAAATATATACGCAGAGTGTCCCGTTTATGATCGCTCAATCATAAATACCTCTTCTTTGGAACAAACAAGACTATGTCCGAAGAAAAAGAGTTTCCTTTTTCACGTAGTTTACAAAAAATATGTTAATTGTTTGTCTAAAAATTATAAATTTGAACATTTTTTAAATTATTTGGCTTTATTTATCATTACTTATATGTATCCAAATACAAAATCAAACCAGACGGAATTGATTTGTATGCAAAATAAAACTGATAATTGTGTATTTAATCTTTTTTTACGATGCGTACGAACTGTCGTAGACACAAGAGAAAATATATTTGGTTTATTTTTATCATTTTTATGGTACACAATTAGCATAATAATAAACTTTTTGTGAAAAGAAAAATAATTTAATTTTAATATTTTTTGTATTTCTTCTCCGTGAAGTGATATTTAATACTGGGGCGCCTGAAAAGGCAGCCTGTCTACTAAACCCACATGACTCGTTAGTGTTGCAGAAGTATTTGGCTTGCGCCGTTAAACCGTACATCGTTGCATTATTAATCGTTGTTTATATTGGAAGTAACCACAAAAGTGACTGACAGAGATTTTTTATAGCATTTATTTGTTATTTAAAACTACAAATATTGTATTAATTAAATATTTTATCCGTATGTTGATTATATCATTTATGTCACTTTTAGGATAAGTTGTCCAGTGACTCCTTCACACTTGGTCATAATCCGCTCAATGAGAATAGAATAAATAGATTAGAGACGTTGAAAATTTGAATCCTTGGTTGAAGCCCACATTCATAACCGTCCGTACGTAGAGATCTTATTGTTGTACTGCCTTGGAAAGGAAAAGATTGTTTCAATTTCTAGTTTGGATAATGAGTCAAATAGTGTATTTACTAATTTATAACATCGGTTTATTTCTTGTTTTTTCAGTCCTGTGTGGCGATTCTGATTCCAAGAAAAGTTCGATACAACAAGGTCGGGGTATGGTAAGACAAAGGCACCGGGGTTTTATTTAGTACTTGCATGGCGAAAATAATTGCCTATTTTTTCTATTTCCATCTAATCCTTGCATTGACTAGAAACGCGTTCAAATCGTTTAGGTTTGTTCGAAATTTGCTGTTCTTTTATTACAATTCCCGTTATTTAGTTACTGAAATAGCCGCAAACTACCATTGATGAAACGATAATCCTTCTGAGCTGATTTGTTAAGCTAAAATAGGACATTTGACTTAAAAATAGGGATCAGGGGACAAGAAAGATACCTCAGTATTCATATCAATATTCAACAAATGCGCATAACAACAAAAAGAGAAAACAGGAAGTGGCTGTAATACTAATCCTTCATATAACATTCTGATGAAATTCAATTTTATTTATTTAAATTTATTTAATTTATTATTTATTTATTAATTTATTACATTATTTAATATTCATATATATATTATATTTTTATTGTGTTTATTTATTATATTCATATTATATTTATTTAAATTCAATTTTATTTATTTATTAACCTAGAAAACAATTTACAAAGGGTACAACTCAATACAGTAAAAGAAAGTATATTTTCCGAAAATGTTGGCTAAATTGAGAAATGAAAATATCATTTCGATTTGTGGAGAAAGAGTTACAGCCCATACACTTAACAAGACTCGTAAGTGTTGCAGAAGTGTAGACGACGCGCCGTACAGCATTTTTACAAGTAAAATTTTAACTCATCAACCAAATAAATAACAAATGTATTTGTTCGTAACATTAAACATAATCAAAAATTGTTGAATAAGAACAAGAAAAACCCTTAAACGTTTAATACAGGCCACGTGGTCCATGGGTGGTGTGACAATCGTTTCGGGAGATTTACAAGCTTCTCTGTTTTATTTAATTTTTGTATTGGCTAGAAATGTCCCCAGATGAATTTTCTTAATATGCCGTCGAAGTTAGTAGCCAATCGACAATTATCCAGAACGGCTGGCATATCGCGGTTGAAAATCCAAAGGTTGCTGAAGACAAACGCAAAAAGGTTTTTCAGATGGGACTCATATTGCCAGAGTGAAATCTAAACTGGCTTATTTTAAGCTGAAGCTGTTTCTAATAACGAGTAACACTATTAAAGACAAGGTTTGACGACTAGGTAAGAACCTAGGTTTACCAACTAAATTTTAATGATTTCGATATTAAATATATAGAACAAAGCTGAAGAGAATTTAAAAGAAGACTTGTCTAAATCGAACAAATTTCCGGAATCGATCTAAAAAAATACAATTTAAATTTAAATACCACAGTGTTCACAGTTTCAATAAAGGGAGGGAAATAGCTTGGTTTGAGAAATGAGAAATTAAATAGTGTAAAACTGAACATAAAGGTAAATGCATTAGTAATACAATAAATTTTGATTGATCTCCTATTTGAAATATGTACCTAAATAATATTAGCCGTAGAAATTACTCAAATTAATAAATTTAATTTTTATTATTTAATTTTATCATTAATCTACTAATCTATTATTACTGTATTATTTTTATTTTTGTATTAATAAATAAAAAACAAATTGAAAACTAATTTTTTCTTATAGTAATACTGTATATTATTAGAGAGATATAGTTGTAAATTTCTTCAACCTGATGATGAGCTATAAGTTTGAAATCGTTATATAACGATCGAACAACATATTTATTCCACCACTTATCATTTCTACAAAAATTAATTTAAACGAATATTCTAAAAATATTTAAACGGTTTAATAAATATGAACGGCAATTAACCTATAATTTACGTTATCTACATAGTTTAACTTTTCTATATATATTTCTGGAACTTTTGGAATTTTTATGCAATGGAAAAAGCAAAGACTTACTACTTACTTAGTAAGTCAATGTGTCCTCAATAAGCTTTTAATATGAGAGCTTTAGTATTATTCCTGAATGAGGTAATTATTCCATTGAAATTCTTGTGGTTATAAAACCCCAGAAGAATACTCCACCAGCATGGATAGCTCTCACCTTTTCTTTTCCTTTTGTTGAATAGTTTTTTCTTAAAATAAGCATTCTATTTTTGATTGGCTAAAAAGAACAAATGATTTTTTTTTATATTTCATAATAATTTTGGAGGGGTTGCTGATATACTTTGCATATAATTTTTGCTTCAATTACAATTTTATACGATCTATTTATTAAAGCATAATAAAATAATTCCATCCGTTAAGTAATTAAGTAAATTGCATTATCAACCTGTGGATGGGCTGTAAGCTTGATATCCGGATTGGTGAAAACAACTAACTGTGAGTAGGAAATATCTTTTTAAAAAGAATGTTTAACAGAGATGCATGGAGATCATAAACATCAGCAATCTGTGAAAAGTTTACAGTGTGGAAAAACAGGTCAAACAATCCGTCCCGACTTCTTGGTTAATACTACTAACAAACATGTTTATGCAAAATATTTGAGGGAAAATAACCGAAAATTATTTTCTTTTGCTTTCTTTGTATAACTAAATGTGAATGTTACAAACGTATTGATTGTTTACTAAATAAATCGAGAGTTGTCTATAAAAAATGTAATTTTGAAAAAAAAAACAATAACTATGCAAACAATGTCAGATATATATTTCTGTGTGTGTGTGTGTGTGTGTGTGTGTGTGTGTGTGTGTGTAAGAGTATAGGAGGCAATAAATAAATTTTAGAAAGGAAGGCCAATATAAAAATGGTTTATCTTATTTATTGCCCCGAGTGGTTTTCTCAGTAAAGAAACATATGGTTAAGTTGGCCCGTGAAGAGGGACAGAGAACAAACACATGGGATTGGAGAAAAAGGAGACAAGCAATAAAAAATCATTTAGGAGTAACCAGTACAAATACGGCGGTCAGAAGTGGACATTGTAAATATATGGCTCGAGGCAATCACAATCCTAGCTCAGCGGACCGTGCTCAATCTAACTGCCTTTTCTCTGTCTTTTTTTTTCTTTTTTTATTTTACTCTCCACGCTCGGTTGCCGCAGGCATAACTCGGAATTTAAAGTCTAATAACTAGAAGCGGGCCTGGATCAAAGATCCAATAACAACCTTCCCTTCGCAAATCCCCCTTTTCTACTTTTACTGGAAATCTGCCGTTTTCCCTAAAATCCGTGGTTTTAACCTGCCTTCCTTGTCAACCGTCGCCCTTCCCCCTTTATCATAATCCTTTCCAATCCCTTTATTTTCTGCCCAAATATGTCTTTTATAACGTTTCACAAGAATATTTACCCCTCAAAAGCTGGTTCGACACGGCATATAGATATACGACAATCACATGACCCATCATTTCACAATTCCGTCTCCCACTCTGTAATATTGATTCTTTGATATTGTTTCATTACTTTGCATGTTTTATGTTCAATATTGTCTTCCGGATGAAGAATTGTTTGGTCGTTTCTGGACATAATGGTCAGCCCACCTCAAATTGTCTCTCCAGGTGATAAATGTGAGAGACGTAAAATATTAAAAATTAATGGTTATACAAAACACGTAATAAATAATGTAACTAAACATTAATATTATATCCATTATATTTAGTGATCTACTGGCCAAATTACTTCTTTCAATTAATTAATCTTTTTAGTAAGGTTTTAGATGAATCATAAAGCTAGTTCCATGAGCGGGATTCGAACCCATGGGGTAATGCTGCGTATTTAACCGAAGGTCGTCGGTTCGAATCCCGCTCGTGGCACTAGTTTTTTTCACTTCAACCAAACCTTACCAAATACCTTTTGTTAGAAAGCAAATAATTATTTCCTCTTCCTCGAGTTTTGACGTACTCCACGGTTTTCATCAGGAACCTTCATTTATTAAACATATTAGTATAAAATGTAACAACAATTAAATTAACTGTGTTCATAAGTATATGTAGAATTAAATTCTAAAATTTATAGGGCCTCCGACTCCTATTTTCTACGCTATTCGCTCTGGGTTCAAATCCCGTCATAAACATTACAATTTTAATTGTGAATAATGTGAAAGAAATTGTACTCTGATCAATCGTAAACCTTTATAATAAATATTAAAATATAAGGACACAATTAGTTGACATTTGAAGTATATTTACGTAAAAAATAATAAAATGATGAGATTGAAGAAAATATTTCACGATTGGCTACTGAATTTGCAAACCGCGTACCGGTAAAATGGAGGTGGCCAATCGTAAATTTAAGAACGATCAAAAGCAAAAAATGTTTTTATGAAAACTAAAGTGCTTTTTTGATCGATCACATGTCTAAAAGACAAATAATCCTCGTTAGCCCCCTCTACATTTTTGTCGGCATATTAAAGAAACAATTTTTATTAGCGATATGTAGGGAGCCCTTATTGTAAAATACAGACTGGGCCGCCCTGGGTGTTTTTCTTCCAAAAGGCGTAACTCGCAGTCAATTAGGAAAGAAAACGCTGAAAACAAATAAAGAGATCAAAGTATGTAAGCATCAGTGTTGTTTATACCGGAGTAGTAGGAGGACTGAAATATAATCATAGGGAGTGGTATGACATAGTCGAAAGAAAGGCATACATTTTAATAGATTTGTTTTTCTACGACCGCCAGAGGCAAATTAAATATTGCCCGGAAGTAAAGGCTGTGGCGGAGAGGGTGGCGACGAGGATTCTTAAAAGATTATTTCATATTTTTCGAGGCCAGGGCATAAATCTGCGAGAGGAATAATTAAAGGGGGCCTCAGCGTAAATATCTATTAGCGTATTGTTCCGAGATTTGTTAAAACGATGGGATGATTTATGGATCGATGCCTCAGTGAGCTGTTAAAAAACGTTTAAGGAGGATCATAAAGAAAGAGGAAGTTAATATATTTAAAAGAGAGGGGTAACGGATATAAGGGGGACGGAGACCGATTCTTATAAACCATTGGTTTTGTTTTCACATAACCGAGCGGTTTGGAAATCTTCCGAAACATTTAGCATATTTCCCGGAAAAAGGAGGGGAATCGGGGGGCTTAGGCCCCTTCCACGATGACGTCAGCTTGTGTTTTACATCTCTAATCGAGCCCTTCTGATATCCGACATGTCAATTGTCCCGGCACGAAAAGCGAAAGGCATTGTACAATACCTTAATAGAAACGTTGCCCCCACATTCGCGTGTTATTCTTCCCATCCTAATTCTTTTGACAGGAAAATGAGGCAAGTATTGAAACAAGTGTACTCGCTTGTTAAATGACGTTTCAACCGTCTCACATAATGTCAAACATTGATTTAAGCCCCTTTTTTCTTTACTTACAATTACTTTTGTCAAGCATCACAAATATGTTAAAACCAATCTGGTCTTAAGCTGAATATTAACAAAAGGAAGGTATAGTGTAATTCATATTAGTGTTCTTAGGGTATCCTTAACAATTATAAAACATGTCTTTTGTAGCTATTTATAAACAGAAGTCAAAATGGCTATACAAATAATGTAACGACATTATTAATCTATTTGTACGTATCTCTTTTGTCTAATATTTTCAAAGTACATAGTAGGAAGGTATGAGTAAAAAGTACCAAGATTTTTATTGAGTTAAATTAACTATTTTTCATGGTCCGCTTGACCAATTAATATCATCCAATTAATTAAGGTTTTAAGTTGAAATAAAAAGGTCAGTGTCACGAGCGGAATTCGAATTCCCGACGTTTGGCTTGATACGCCTCTACTCTATCTCTTGAGCTATCCTGACTTCTATCCTCTCGGGCAAAATCTGAAAAAAAAGGAGGGAAAATTCAAAAGGTGGGGTTGAGGTGGGAATTCCAGTGCCCGAGTGGGTTCGAATCCCGCTCGTGACACTGACTTTTTTATCTCAACTTAAAACCTTAATTAATTGGATTTTTATTTAGTGCGATACACCATATGTGAGGGATTGATAGGTATGTGCAAATATCAAGTAAACAAGTACCAGGATCGATCGGAGCAATCCCGCCAATTCTACGGATATTATAATGAAATATCGACATTGGTATTTAGTAGGATGTAGGCATCTTGTTTTACCAGCATTGTACAGGTTGATAAAGGAAGGTATTCGGTAAAAACAAAAAGTACTAGTAGAAGTAGTCACAATCCTTACAGGTAGTTATACAGTAGTAGGTATCATATTTAATCAGTGTTTGGAAGGGTTGATAGAGGAAAATATTGAGTAAAAAATTACATAGGAACTTTCTGGATCAAGGTCTCTTGAAGAAGAAAGCAATTCTAGTTGCTACTGCCATGCTTTCGACCTATTTTAAGGACATCATCAGGACCTGTATCAATTTCACATTATGAAATACATATTTCTAGAATTTATTTAAAAAACAATATAACTTCAAGACCGTATCATAATTCAGAGTTTTCGTAAGGAAAAAGTAATCGATACTTCTAATATTGGGAAAAAAAACTAGCGTAGAACGACGTGATCCTAATACCGATGCTAATAAAGTATCGATACTGTTATTTACGACGTAGTTGGTATCTTATTTTATTAGTATTTGAAGTTGATAGAGGAAAGTGTTGAGTAAAAACGTAATAATATCGAATGGAAAATTCCAAATACAAGTAAAGTATCGTTACCGTTAGTTAGTACCTAGTTAGTATTTATTTTATTTTCTTAGTAAATAAAGGTGTTAGATACTAGGAAGTGGGATTTGCACTCCCCAGGCAAATGAGGGTGTTAATAGGAGAAAAGTTATTTTGTTTAATGTAAGTACCTTTTTCACAAGTATGTAAAGGGTTGGGGAACGTGTTGAGTAAAAAAGTACCAATATCGGATGGCGAATACACAATTCAAGTAAAACAGCGATATTGTTATTTCATTGACACCTTATTTTTTCAGTATTTTAAGGACTTGTAAAGGAAAAGATAAAATAGTACTAGCATTGAATGGCGGCATCCCAGACGATGTATTACATCCCATACCGACAGTGTTTTAAATAAAGATCAAACTATTTAACTTATTTTCTGGTATTTGAGGAAATGATAGGGGGAAGACATGAGTAAAAATGTCATTGATTTAGAAGTTAAAGGTATTTTATTTATTAGCATTTGAAAGTTTAATAAATGATGGCAGTGAGTAAAAATTATTAGCATTACTACTGGTATTTACTATATAGTTGATGTTTTTTGCCTATACCTTAGACTATTTTACCAGTATTTGAGGGGTTGAGGTAAAGGTATTGGGTAAAAAAAGTATTAGTATGGAATGGCCAATTCCCAGCACGTGAAGTATCGTTACTGTTATTTAGTAGTAAGTTGGTATTATCATGTTTTTCTAATGTATGAGGGGGTTAAAAGGGGAAAGTATCAAGTAAAAATTTACTAATATCGAATCTCGTGATCCCAGTACCGGTAGTATTCCGATACTAATTATACTTATACTGCTATTTATGATAAAGTTGGTATCTTATTATAAATGCTAGTATTTGAGGGTTGATAAGGGAAAAATATTGAGTAAAAAATACTACTATCAACTCCTAACACCCCGATGAGTGTCGATATTGTAATTTAGTAGCTATTTGATAGATATCTTATTTTACCAGTATTTAAAGGGTTGATAGAGGAAGATGTGGAGTAAAAGAGCACTATTATCGATTAGCTTTAACCCAATGCCAATTATTTATCTATACTGTTTTTAGTAGAATAAAGTTCTTATTCTCCAGTAATTTGGCAATTGAGAAGACAAACTTTTATTACATCGCAAAATTTTAGTTTTCACAGATTTTATTTTTATTTAGGCAACGATTTATTTGTAACATACGTTCTTTGTTTTATCACACTTCATTTCTACAATTCGTTCTACTCTTCTAGGAATTAAAAATTCATCGATTGAATATTTAAAAGAATACATAATTTGAATGATGTCCAAATATAACAAACAAACATTAATCAAGATGTCGACAGCAGTGTGATCGAAATTGATCACCCAGGCCCGCCCGTTCATGTTGTTCTGCTGTCAAACACGTTAACTATTGTATAAACGAATCCATTTACTTTCCCGTTCTCAGTCACAAAAACCACAAATGATATAAATTCACTCAAACTCACCTGTAATCGAGCTGTACTCCCATGCTCACTATCAATGATATTAGGATGCCATTTTCACTGAAAAATAAACAATGGATTATATTGTTCATCGGCAAATCCAATGTTGTAGCTACCGACACGTTTTTTTTCACTTTACCTGAGTCAGAAATTATAATTATTTATTTGAAAGAAACTGCTGTAAACTGGTCGGCAACACCCGCCGAATTATAATGTTCCGTCTAGCTGTATGATGGAATATCCAAGTTAGAAGAAATCCAATATAATTACTGCTGGATTTTTAGACACCGGGGACGTTAGGTGGTCTTGTCTGTGATTGCCTGTCTTTCTATGGGAATTTTAGTCTTTTTTAAATGCTTTCGAAGCTTCAGCCATTCATCAGTTATTTCGAATATTCTGACATCTTCAAATCGAGCTGTGGGGCCAGGAAACAGTCCTCGAGAAACGCCCTTAAGCAATGGATAGGAAATTTTAATAATTTAATAAGCTTTCAATTGGTCACCTTGTCCGATATCTCAACCAATTTGGAGATATTTGCGATTTTTGAGCAGAAAACCTGGCCTTTTACGCGCACATGGAAAAAGCTGATCGCTCTCTCTCTCCCCCAATTTTATTACACATAAACCTTCTGTTTCAATGCCAATATAAACCTACTGTTTTGAAAACAAACTGCCACATAACAGCTGTAAAATGAAAAGGAAAAGTTGAATATACGTATTGAGGTAAACAAGTGTTCAAGGACAGCATTCCGCATCCCGAACGTTCAATGTAAGAAAAAGTACCGATTTCAACAAGTCCTCAGAACAAAAGTTGTAGAGTACAATATTTCCAAAAAGATGACGGTTCAAAATTTATGCATTCTTCAAAATCGAGAATGTGAGCAATTGAAAGCTTATTAAAATTTTCCATCGATTGGTAAAAGGAGTCGCTCCAGAACAATTTCTTGATTTCCATAGACGAATTTGAAATTGTTTAGCAAAACAATTGTATAAAATGGTATCTAGCGCAGGTCTGTGACTTAAAAGACTGAGAAAATTTGCATTTCCAAAATTGCCATTTTTTCGTGCAAAAACCAGGTGGTCGGTTTTTTGTGGGCATTGGCGTTAGTATCACAACAAATGACACTCAATACAATTTTTAAAAAAATTATTTATGTGATTTTATTTATATGTAAATTGATTGTAATGTGGTAGAAGAAATATTCTTTTCTGAGGAACATTTTCTTTTCTCCCATTCAAGTTTCGGAGGAAATACTTGGAAATGTAACTTAGAATATTAGGATTCGATTAAGGTGGAACGAGGCGGTGAGGTAAGAAACAAAGGCGTATAAGGAGTAGGCGGATGGTCCGTAGGAGAAATTGTAATATTCCGTCCGAGGCCGAAGTGAAAAGGGTATTATATTTGTTGAAGGTTAGGAGTCATTGAAAGTGAAATATAACAGAGTGGAATATCAATATCGGTAGAGAGGGAGAATGGATGGCATTACAATTCTAACTTAGTTGGGAGCGGCTTGTGTTCTCTAGCCCATATTGACGGTAATTCAATTGCCTCGGTCTCTATTAAAAGGCAGAAGGAAACACGATATTTCTGGGTGATTTGAATAAGCTTTCAGAAAGGGGAAGGGCGCTTCGGGAGCGGGGGCGTTGAAAGGGTTGGCAGGATTAAAGATTCAAATATCGGTAGAGGAGGGAGGAGAGTATCAGGAGCCGGAGCGGTAAAAGTCAATAGAAGGAAGGAATGACACTTTGCTTAATGGCTAGCCTTCGTTCTAAATATTCCAGGACACACACTCGGACGCACGTACTCTCTGACTCTCCTCCCTTATCAAATTTTTACCCCTTTCTCTAAACCTCCCTTACGTGTGGGGGATTGGCTAATTTTAATACGGGCTACCCTTCTCTTTTGAATATTAACTTGAGGGTGGACATAAAGGAAAGTGTCACAGCCCTGTCCTAGCCAGTCTCCCTTTAATCTTTCCTCACCTTTCTGTAGGGGCCTCATCTCTTTGTTCTCTACCTCTAATATATTTCATTTACACCACAAAACCATTATTAATAAATTAACTTTAATACTGAGGATACGGTAAAGCCGCCGTCCATTCCAGACAGATGCGTCCTCTGGAAATGTGAAAGTCAAGGAGCGGACAGAATCGCTGTCCTCCTAACTTAATACTTAACTGTTATATGACCCTCCCCCCACCTGAATTACTCCAACTGTCCCTTACACACTTCCCTTATAATTAAAATAATACCCGGCCATATACACAAAGTGATAATGTGTTTACCCCTTTCGCAATATGTTTACCCAGCACAGAAGCTCACTTATTAATGTTTTAATATTATTTCTTACTACCCAGAGAATCCAATTTCACTTCAGTTTTACATTGAAGTTAAATTTCTACCAAGCACACGTATAAGGAGGTAATATATCAATACTACAACTAAAGAGGTACAAACGGAATGATTGAAATAAAGACGATACACTATATTTGGAACCAATAAATTTCAACAAATAAAACAATTGGATAAGAAAATCAAGCTTTATCGTAAGTGAATTAAGGTCATGAACAGTTTATTTATGGAATCGTAAATGGGAAACTAATTTTTTTGATATCTTGGTTTTTTTTCTTGTGCATAAAATACATAAAGTCTTCTTTATTTTCATATTTTGATTAAATATGATGAGGCCGAATAGAAAGCAAACGATGTTATTCTCCCGTTCCAGTTTCTTCGACGAACAAACGAGGTAGATATCGCCTTCATCAGAACTAGGAAGTCATCAATATTAAATTAAATACGCTGACAGACAAAATGAACTCCCCACCCTTCAAATTTAATGTATTTAATGTTATTCATATTTCGCATACAAAAGATAGGTTTGGTTCTAAAAATAAGACATTTAAAAGGGAAATGTTTATTACTTAATTTTACTGAAAAATTGAGTAAAGAATATAAAAAACAGAAAATTCAAAAACAAATAAAATTGTAAACAAAGTCTTTACAGTTCCCTTTAATACCGAGTATTTCAGTATTTCCATCTCTGGCAGGAATCTTGTCCGATAAACGCCTTTGCATCCCTTGGAACAGATTTCTGATAAAATTCTAAGGAATTTTTTTCCATTCATCAGGAACAGTTGTTTCCATCTCTTCCAAGGGGTTATGGCCTGGGTTTCACCGTCGTATTCTGCACTGGCTGTATCTTTTCCTTCTAATATGTTTTGACCCTGACCTAGTCATACTCACTGAAATGCATGACTGGAGCCATTGAAAAAAAGTGTTAAGAATAACAATAATATCAATGTAATCTACCAAGGAAGTAAACACACATCAAAGCATTTCTTGATATTTATTTTGACTACGATAGCTTCTGTTTACCCAAAACTCATGTAGAGAGGTAATATAATGCTTAATTTTAAACTAAATAAATTGAGTGGTTTTAAATTAGTCCATCATATATTTTTTAGAACCACCATTTCTTTAAAAAATTTTATTCTTTTTACACGGACGGAAGCGTTGCCAAAAAGGATCTGGTTGTCTGTCCGTTGAAGGTGGTTCAAATGAGGGGTGGAACGGGCGGTCGCCGTCGTGTTTGCTCTCAACCCCCATTTAACCCCCTCCATCAAGGTCGCGAGTTTCAAGGCCGCACCACCCTTTAACGGCATTCAACGGCACTCCGCTTGTTCAGATCACCGCAGTGATGTGTGATGAACAAAAATGAAAATTTTAAAAAATCTATAAACCTTTTTATTTTTGCCGGAGTATTACCTGTAAAAAACGTTGGAAATAATTTAAAATAGTATATTGCACTTGGAGTGTAATAAACTGTTTTTATTCAACTTGGAATGCACCTAGATCTTAAAAATGTGTCTGGAGTAGTGAGTGTTTTTTTTTGTAATTAGAGCCAATAATTGGCTAACTCTCGCATGGGCAAATTGGCACTTGGGACAGAAGGGTTATGTGCAGGCGACACTCTTGGCCAGTATGTATACGCCCATAACCCTAGTGTGACTTTGCAGTTGGAAAAACGGCAAGCAGTCTACTTCACTAAGGAAAACTAGTCTGGCGATGGAACGTGATTAACATCCCAAAGCTGACGAGTGAGCTCTAACAAAAGTAAAGATCCAAAATTGATCTATGTGTAACCAACTATCTCTATGCGTTTACGCCCATGATTATTTAAATTCCAAATTTCTACTATGGAAATGACCCATATTAAATAAATTGGTCGATAAGTGGTTTTATTTAGCTTTTAAGCGATATACGAGTAAAAAAATGGTTATGGGAAGAATGAAAAGAAGACTGTCACCTGGTATTGGAAAGTCGCAATTAAATTCTTAATGGTTAAATGATAAGTGTTGTTAAAAAATCGGTTTAGAAGAGTTGAAGTGTTAAGATTAGCTTAGTTACTTGAGTAAGTGATGTTGTATTTGCGGTGTAGGTATGAAGATGGGCCCCCCCTTCTTCAACCCCTCACCAGACCTCCAGTTTAGGGATTGAAGCCTCTAACCCGCCCACCCCTTATACTACTCGGCTTCCCCTTTTCATACGAAATTCCCTATAATTCCTTTTGTCTTTAGAGCTCCCCCTTTCCTGGCTAATCCCCGTCCGTATATGTCACATCCGTTATCTTTGTTTCAACCCTTTTTATGCGTTGGAATAATCAAAAACCTGTGGTGATATTTTTTGTCTGCATATCAGGGGTAGGGAGCGGCCCCTACAGATATTTTATGTTCTCTATCTCTGTCTCCCGCTCTCCTTCCTTCGCCGCTATTATTTATGTTTTTACCGAGGCTCCGGCAGCATTGTCTTTCCCCCCTATAACCTGCTGAATTTATCTCGACTCATTAATAATTTTTGAGCCCAATATCTTCTTGTCCGTCCCTTTCCCAGGATTATATTGTACCACAGACTCCTTTCATTTCACCACAGATTAGGTTTTCCACCCTTCGGCCATATTTTTATTTTTTTTCTCGCCCCAACCGGCCTATAAGGTAATATTTACGCGAAGCAATACCCCAGTACCGACATTTTATCTACGTCTTACAATCGCTTCTTCGTTTTGAGTTTTTATCTCGAAGTGGATATTCTGAGGAAAAAATAAAATCAACCAAAAGATTTATTTCAAACTATTTTTATGCGTACTATTTTCCAATTTGATTATTAACACTATTATTAATCAGGTTCGGTTTAAATGCATAAGAATATGTCACAAGAGACTGTGCGAAAGTTGGATGACTTTCCTAACTCTTCCAACAGTAAATGCATTTCCCTAATCAGACTTCCTACTTTATTTTCGAAACCTACGCAGAATATATCGTCGACAGTCGGGTGTTGATTTGTTCTGACTGTAAGCGTGCATTAACAAACATCACGGTCCGAATCTTACTAAAACTTACGTACAGAATTGGCAACCAAAAGTTCTACAATTGCAGTGTTCTTACGACAGACTAGTGCAAAATTGCAAAGCCCTATAATTAAAAATTTCTAATGTTTACTGAAAATTTCAGCGTTTATCGAGCTTTGGCCGATTTTGTTAAACGAATTGGTTGTAATTCGTGACTTCTATAAATGCCAAATAAAAACATTATTAACATGGCCTGGGTCCTACCTACGTAGACAACCACAGGGCAAAAGCAAGTTCGGAACCACCTTGGGTTTTCAACACGGTTCTATCGGAAAGGGGTCAACATTAAAATTTCTCGCGTTTGCCTACCAGGGAGGGCATGCAGTACAAAGGGGCAACGAAGATGACGATAAACTGACCAGATTCAGCCAGGATCGCTATCGGCCCTGAACCATTATGATACATACCAAATTTGCCAAAACGCTAGATCCATCAGATAATCGTAGAATAAAGGCATTTAAAAATGTTCATACAAACGTTTGAGACATTAACGGTGGAACTATGGTCATGGACTGGACACTGGAGATGCCTAAGATCATATAGATATAGAAACTGCGGAGCATGTCTTCTTTTGGTGAGAAAGGCTAAATTTACTACTGCTGGAAGAGGAAAATCAACGGGTGCCCTTTAGAAAACATTGGAATCTTGTTAAAACTCTTAAGCTTAAGGAAGAATACTAAACAAGAATGGACATTTTATACTAAACAATATTGGTCGTATTGGGCAATGTCTAAAGTGTCTCACTCTTTTTCACCTACTGACTATATGCTCCTCATCTGGACAGACCAGTTACAGACCAACTATCAGAATTTTTAGCTGAGATTTTCATCTTGGACTGCCACGAATCGGCCAGTATCAAATGTTCTTTTTTGCCCCAAAAGTGTTAAAAAATTGATCAATTGTGTTTTCATTTGCCTTGGTAAATTCTCTTAGCCGACCGAAGTCGTAAACAACAATTCCTCCTAGGGAAAGCTGTAATTTCCTTTCTGCCCTTAAGTGATTATTTTTGCTTATTTGGTTTTTCCCCATGTGTGCTGGGGAAACTGTATACTTATTTAAAATCCGTTTGTCACCCCTGCTCTCGGTAAACCTCTAAGAGGTGGATAGTAAAAAAGGAAACTACAAGTGTTTGTACAGTCATGTCATCATCATTATATATCAATATATTTTTATTTTTAGTATTGCTCTATAAGTTTTTCTTCCAAAGTCTTCTTAATCAGGGCAAACTTCTTGAAATATCTCTTGAAAAATTGCAATACAATTTCTCATCAGCAGTAGTCCCTTCGTCTGAAAATTGAATTAGTGCTTGACTGCCTTATTTGTAAGAATTATTTGCATTATCCACAGAGGAGCTGTTTCCATATACCTACCACTAGTAAGAACGCAAAACGCGTGTCCTGAGGGAACTTCCGAAGTCAAAAATTAAAAAATCGAACTTGTATTAAAACCATGTAATACGATAAAACTTTTCGTTGATCAAGTTAATTTTATCAGGTGATAAATTTTCATAGTCGATTGGGGGAAATTTACTGGAAGGGTTGAGCCGGGCGAAGAAAGACAGGAGAAAACCCCGAATTGACGTGACGTGTTGGAGGTTAAGAAGCCTCACACTTTAACTTTATAAAGTGTCATAAAGTTTTTTGAAAATATATCATGCCATTTTTAATTTTGTTATATTGACATATAAACTGTATTTGCACTAATTAATATACAAAAACTTAATACCTTACAAACCTGTTTGTACATTGATTCGATCAAAATTTTCTGATCACAGCTACCAGAATAATACATCGCAACAAATTGATTTTTTTTGTTTAAATATAATTCAAATAATTAAGGGTTTAAGTTGAGATAAAAAAGTCAGTGTCACGATGGGGATTCGAACTCACGACCTCTACCACTTGAGCTAACGTGAGTATTGGCGTATCATTCCGAAGGTCGTCGGTTCGAATCCCACTCTCGACAATGACTTTTTTTTATCTCAACTTAAAACCTTAATTAATTGAACGATGTTAATTGGTCGTCACCAAAATTGTGAATTTCAATAAAATAATATAACGATTAAGATTATCTTGATACACTATATTGTATCTCATCAAATCAAAAACTGACCCAAATCTACGACCAAAAAAGGTACTCTGTATTTAATGTTTTATTTTCTCAGAAGTAAAAACTTGTTTAAAAACTTCCCAAAATATCAACGGCTTTCTTTTTATCAAGTACAATGTTTTCTCTTGAGATTCGAGCAGTTTGCCGTTATATAAATAGCCAAAGTACTTTTTCTCTATCATTTTGATTTCCTGGTGCAAAGCTTTGTAAGTAGAAGCTTTCCAACGTTCTTCACGTTCTTCACTGCAACTCTAAGACATTCACTAAAGTAAATCTGTACATTTTTAGTTTTCTGTTTGGAAACCGGAAATCGGGCATTTAAATAAAAGAAAGTTCAAATCGTTGATTCCTTAATCGTATTTCTGTCTGCTTTGAAACCATTTGGTGCTTCTTTTGGTTCATTTGGTAAAACTAGCACCACCACCCTGATGTAAAAACGGTGTAGGACTTTAAAAAGGCTTAACTTTGTCAATTTTCAATCAGTATTCTTAATTCTTTTTACATTTGTTAAAAAACTCTAGAGAAAAAGATTGAAATATTTATGTATGATTTTGGTAATAACCTGTACAAAAATTACAGTATTGATCATGTGTTCAATTTCTAAGCCAAAAATTAATGAAAATGCCATTTAAAACGTTCTAGCTAGTATGATAATTTCTAGATTGTTAAAACACTAATTCTTAGCACTAAGGGTATATCAATGGTTTTTAATTATTCCGCCAAATTTATCGCGGGAGGTAGCAACGGTAGCAGCTACTGTCAAATGAACTTTTTTTAAAAACACTAACAACGCGGTGATCCTAACCCCCGTCAAAAAACATATCCATTGTTTTATTAGAACAGTTTGCTATTAAATATATGCTTAACTTTACATAATTCGCATTATAAGACTTCAAAAGATAAGTACTTTCTTTTTTAAATTAGAATAACAATGGTAGAGGGTTACAGCATTACACGAAATTTTACGATTTTTTTTTTACTTGTAGTTTACTACTAGTTTAGCTATATAATTTTTCGTCAATTTAAACATTTTTAACTTCAAATTGAAATTTTTTAATTAACATTTTTATTTTTGTTTTAATTAACAATTTTAATTAACAAAGTAACATTTATTAATCAAAATTAACACTTTTTATTTTCAAAAAATCTTTTAAAATTCAAATTAACATTCTTCAAAGCGTGTAGAAATGTGGGGTGATTAGTGGCCGTTAGTCAATGATTATTCGGAAATCTTGAGATGCGGTCTGGTGTGCTGTAGCTTTCAGAAAAACATTTTCTTTATCGTGCCAAAGTTGCGATCTTTATTGAGACCATTTTCAGGGCCTGGGATTTACAAACATACTATAATATTTTGTTGAATTGTATAAATTCACTTTCTTTTTCACATCCTACATGTATTAGTAAAATTTAAAGAATGGTTGTAAATCCCAAACGTTGGTCTGACAAAGAAAATGTTTTTCCCTTAGGATTTCACTTGAAAATCAATTACAATTAAAATTTAAAATTAAGTATGAAAACAAATAAATGTTTTTCTAATAATTCAGGATTTTTTAACTACCCTAATATATTATTTATAAAATAATTCTTTTTTATTTAAAAAATCATGAAATAATGGGAGAATATTACTTTTGCATTTAATTTTAATCGTAATTGAGCCATTTTATCTTTTTAAATTATTCAAATTAAAGAAGAATCCCTTGTCTTTTATTACCTTTTATTTAATTAAAAATTATTAATTGAACTTAAGATTCATGTGATATTTCATATAAAAATGGTTGATTTAAAATTATAAAAACGTTAAATTCACTAATTTAGTGGTCCGCCAGACCAATTGATACATTACAATTAATTAACCAATTTTTCATCTCAACTAAAAACCTTAATTAATCGTATTATAAAAATGATGTTTTTAAGGTAAAAAGGGTAAATTTGACGTAAAAAGCTGTAGAAAGTTTGTTTTGCTTATGGGTTATTTTTGTCTTTTAATTTATAAGTAGTAATCAATCGAGTAACATTGTTTGAAGGAGGCGTGAAGAAGTTGTTATGATATTCTAGGAAGAAGCTCGTCGAATTTCCTTTCATGACGATATCCCAAGACACAACAATGTTAAAGTTGTTAAAACTCCTTCAGGAAGACGTTACTCAAAACTTTTCACTCGTAGATCAAAGAGCTTTCAAGTTCGATAATAAATAATTTACTGATAGAAGAGGAAAGTATCAGAGGTGAACCGGTATCACCTTTGACTTATCACCGCCTTTTGAATTGTTAAAGGGAAACGATTGTCTTACTTGTGACACTTTGAGAAAACTCTCTCCCACCTTGGCCGTAAGTGAAGGGGGCGGTGGCGATCCGTTGCCGTATCCCACGCCTCGGGTGAATGTAAATTAATTAGGGGGTAGTTGATGTCAAGGGTTCGTTGCTGGCGTGAAGACTATCGATTGGTGAATCAGAGAAAGCGTTATAGTCTGACGTGTTATCGATTCATCTTCCCCTAGGCAATGATCGCCTAACCCCTTCAGATCAATAATATATGCAAATGTCTACTACTCCAAGGATTAGCCTTTACTCCAAAGGCTCTCTCTCCTCTTAATAAATAAACGCCGATAGCCTTCCTTTATGGTTTACACGGGTACACCATTATTAAACAGGGTGCCTCGCATTAACCGCTCTTCTATTTGACTCTCTGTTTACACTCGGACCGTGTCCCCTTCGGACGTCTAAATAATTATCACGGAAATTCTTCATTGAATGAATTTCCAACAGTTTCTTTCATCCGAATAAACCTCCTTGATTCATCCAACAAAAAGAGTAATTAGTTTATAAGTACCAGCTGTATTATTGGATGGATAAACAGGAACTTTTGTGCCATAGAAACATAGCCAAATTGAACTAACGTCAGTTTAAAAAACAGAACAGTAAATTGGCACGAGATGTGATCACATCAAAGGTGATGTTTTTCTAAATGATCTAGAGCAAATATTTCAGCCAAATTAAAGTTTATGCCTTGTATGATGAAAACACACATCTCCAAATGAATTAATTAAATTTACCGCTTTAAAAAAACTCTCAGGTAATATAATTTACTCAAGAAATGTAATATTGGATCTCAGAGCAGGAGAAAACTTGAAAAATTGAAAACTTATTTCAATCGGCTAACAGATCAACATATTTTTTCTGGAATCTGGAAGCTGTACCAAATCGAAATGATAGAGAATAGTCGTAAAACACAAAATGAAGTGTTGTCATATATACAAATATCTCTATTTTTTTTTTATATCTCCTGTGATTTCAAAACTCGAGAAAGAACTGCTCATCCGCAAAAGAAACCTCATGTCAAACCATTAAAAGAACAGTTAATAATAGAACACGTTCATACAATTTCTGATGTAATACACAGCTTGAGAATATAAATATAAATTTTCTTGACTTTGTTTCCTAATTTTCCTTTTTACCTATATACCTAGTCTTGCATTAATACATAACACAACATATTAAAAAAGTAAACTTCCAACCCGATATGACTACCTTGTTCCTTCTACTGAAGACTAGTCTGAGTAAAGCACGACGACGGATACCCCAAAATTTTATTAATAAAGGCAGGTGTCGCCGAAGGAAACATCTTGTTTTCGCTTTCCACCAGTGACCTACCACCAGAAAACGCTACTGTAGCATCATTCTTGGATGACACTGCAGTCAATGGAAAATCACGGTGAAATTAGTTTTGTAGTATCGACAAGAAAAATGCAATAGCACAAAATTGGAAAATTAATATAAATGAAAATAAATCTGTACAAAGTCACTCTACAAATAGAAAAAAACATAGGCAGTACAATCATTATATATGGACGCACAACCCGGACAAGAGACAGAGAGCATATTCAGAATTAAAGCCTCATTTATAACGAAATCTTTAAACCAATCTATATCTGTACATACAATTAGAGCTGTATAGATGTGCCCATAAACTAAAATAGCTGTGTTACAAAACCTTCTAAAAAAACAAACGATTTAAAATGATTACCCTTTTGTACGTAAATAATGAGGTTATGTGATGTACGAAAACACAAAACTCATGACGCTAAGAACATCCAAACATCCAAGCCGACTACAGAAATAACATTTGAGACACTTGAAGATGATGAGCGCTACGAACTTGCGTCCTAGATTTCAGTTTGTTGTATAATAGACACATAAGGAAAAACAGTGGGTGAAACGAAATTTGAACTACTGTTGCATGCACAGGGTCTCCATTTTAATGGGACACCCACTTTCCTCAAAATCTAATTGCTATAGAAAAAAGTTTATAAAATAACTCCTCATTCTATAACATCCTAAAATAACGGGTGTAAATATATTTTTATGTGATGTTAATAGGTAACTGATTCCGATCCGCCAGCACGGACTCTTTCTTACGCGCAGCGGTGTAGAATATGGTTAAAAAGTTATTTGATAATCAACATTAATTTTTCACACAAGGCCCACGATATTTTGATACAATTCCAAAAACTAGATTGTTTTATTATAAAAATGTTACAAAAATTAATTATATTGGTTGCGTGTTTCCGAAGATTTTTTTTAGACTTAGTGGAGTATTTCATACTTTCAGTATTGTTTTTACACATATTGGCATAGTTATTAACTTAATTGCTGTTAAATTCTGCCAATTAGGACTCATCCGACAAAAGAATATGGAATAGTACATCTTGTAACATATTTTTCACCGCTATCAACTCCATACATGCGGAAAATATGTATCGTATTAAACATATTTAACTATTTGTCTTGATGGAAAAGCAAATTCAATTGTTACTGTCAAGGTTTCGACATATTTAAGTTCATCAGTAGGGCTTATACTAATTAAACATTATGAAGCATATTTATTCAGTTGATTCAACAGTCAATATGTCTATATAGATCTTACAACAATTCAATCACGCTTTACTAGACCAATTCAAGCTTCTTTAAAAAACAAGTCAGTCTCAGCATTGCCAAAAAGTGTAACAATGTTGCAACCTAGTCATATTGATGATGAGCAATTATGATCCCAAAATTACAAACAATTAGAATTATACTTCATCAATTGCAAGATAGTTTTTGAATTAGTAAATGAACGTTGTTAATGAATAACAAAACGGGAGATTGTAGATTCGGCAGGACGAATAGCAAAGGATTCAATCTTCGGCGGCGATCGATCAGAAGATTAATGATTTGTTCTCCAAGGCATAGGGAAGAGGGCGAGGGAGGATCGCTAATTGGGCAGAGTAAACCGTAGAGAATGTCAAGCAGAAGGGAAAGCACATATATAATTCAATGGGAATTCGAGTTTTACCACCCTGGGCTACCTTTGATCTTGTGCCGATTGACAGTCGCCACCCCCTCATCCTTTTGGATAAATAAACTATAGGCCTACCCGTGTATTCTCCTTGGAACCAGCGGCCATGTTAACCCTTCAAACTTTGATACGCTCCCCTTCTTCTAGCACAGGAACAAAAATTAACCCCCACATGCCACCCTCTTAACCCTGTCTACCCTACTTTCTCCAATACAATTCCTCTACACAACTTCCTCCCTCTTATCCCCGGCGAAGTATAAATTCCCAACTTTCTCTATACATCCCACTGAATTAATGATACTTGATGTTCGTCTAATTAGGATGTCTAATAACGAATTTTACACGAAACAACATCGCGTTATTAGTTTTGATAATGATGCTTGGATTCATTTCAAGATTTTTTTTATTCTGGTGATTGTTATTACTTCGTCTCTATTGATATGAAAATTTATCGTGTTTTTTTACATTATCAAAAAATAATACACTATACGTATCCTGTTAACTAACTAGAAATTCCTGGGGTACAGTTGTAATCTAACCTATGTCCTAACACATTTCAACATTTTTAATATTATTATTTTTATTCATTTAAAAACCGTGAGATGCGGTCTGGTATGATGTAGGTTGCAGAAAAACATTTTCTTTATCGTGCCAACGTTTCAATCTTTATTGAGATTATCTACAGGGCCTGGGATTTACAAACATTGTTTACATATAACCACATCACCACCAATTTATACAATGCAAACTAAATTCACTTTTCCACATCCAAAATGTAATTGTTATGTTGTACAATGTTTGTGTAATCACAGACCCTGAAGATGATCTCAATAAATATCGAAACTTCGGTACGATAAAGAAAATGTTTTTTTCTGAAACCTACATCACACCCGACCGCATCTCGCGATTTCTAATTAAATATCGATTAACGATCACTAATTACCACACATTATTGTTATAGTTTATACCTGCATTTTTAGTGACAACAAGAAAATTTGGTAATTCATAGGATAACATGATAAAATGAAACGTGATGGGAGACATCACCCACTTGTGACACAGCCTAACCCTGCACATACACGGGCATCATTGAACTAAATCCCTAAGCCATTGCATTAAGGGTTAGGTAAGGTTAGTGTTGAAACTGGATGAGGGAGTGCGGGTGTGCAGAACGTGTATTGTGGAATTTCTGATAATGTGTTTTTAAAAAGTCAATAAAAAAGGAAGTATGGCGGTCAGTGTGAATGGCTATTAGAGACGTAGATGGGAGCATTAAGGATTTTTCGTAGGATTTTTGATTGGAATGACTGGAATGGATTGGAATCTGTGGTTAAGCTCCAAAACGTACTATTTCTAACGAATGAGTAAATGAAAATTTGTTGTTAAGGTTTAGGTGAGATCGTTAGACGAGTAGTATCAGCAAGGGTTCGCAAAGGCAAACGACAAATGTCTTGTTTCATCCAACTTCCACGTTAGTCTTTTATTATCAATGTACAGTCCCAAGTATCAGTAGTTGGTATCATATGTCATTCAGTCACCATCGAGATGACTTGATTTGGCGAAATAGGAAAGCCAGAGTTGTATATTGTCAAAAGGATCGGACCATGAATAGTTCCCTGGAGGACTCCAGATTGAACTGGGGTAGAAAAAGAAAGGGATATCCCCTGACAGGCACGCAATACCGGTTTGTCAGGTAGAAACGGAGAATAAGGTAAAGGTTGCTGTGAAGAATCTTCTTGAGTTTCCACAATAAACCCGAGCAAAACTGTTTTTACTCAAGAGCGACAATATGTCCATCATTATAGCACAGTGTGGGAAAGTGAGCAGAACCCAAACTGATTGGACGGATCGGTTACTAACTACTACAAGTAAAGTACACCAACTTCAGGTAAGTTTTATATGACGATCACACTGTCGAAAGGCATGAATTCTTTAAGAAAGCTGTAGTGGTGCAGATAAATTTTGTTCATCTGTCGACGTGTGCGTCTGGTCATAAGAGTCGTTGTACGGTGCAAATACAGAAGAAAAAATATTGTGCGACATGGTTTCGCTTTTTCAGTCATTTGTAATCTTGAACGACGTCACGAAATAGAGCTGCAATGGCTTTGTAAGGTTTTATCTTTCTGGTGTACTACAAAGGAGATGGATGTTCATTCGTCAGAAAAGAGGTGTATAGTTGATAGAGTGCTTACAGATAGATTTGAATTGTATAGTTCTTTTTCGAACAGTTTGGTAAGTCTATTGAGCGTTGGTGGTCTGAAGAGTATCTGGTTCTTTGTCACTAGCTCTAACCTTTCTTTTTTTAAGTTAGCAGTAAGTTAGGCGGTAACAGTAAGTTCCTCGTTGTTGCCAAAGGTTGGTGTGGTTATAGCCAAAGGTTGGAGCAAATAATTTCAACGCAAGAAAAACTAGAAACAAAATGTTAAAAAACATTGGCACCCGTTGGGTAATTTAAAAGTGCCACTTTTTCAAGATTGTGATTCTAACTTTTAGAGCTTTGGTACAAATTCAATAATTAAGGTAAAGTTGGAAGTATCGTACGAGTTTCTGGGAAGAAAATTGCTTGTTATTCATGAACAATTTATTTGTAAAAAATCGCTAAGATTTTGGAAGAAGCTACGGTTGTAGAATGCTCGAAAATTTGTATAAAAATTAAATTGTTCATATGGCTGTAAGTCATTAATTTAAAACCATTCGTCCTGTGTTTAAATCAATGGTACATCCGAATCGAAATTAAAAGGCAAATCACGATATAATGCACCCTGATTCTAAAGTAATAGAAGGGACAACAAAGCAATTGAGATTTAAATAACGGCCTTAAAACTACAGGGACTGTAATGAATTGTAGGAGAGTTGGGCCTCGTGTTTTTTTTTCTCCCCTCATTTTCCCCTCCGGGGCCGCCGCGATGTTAAATTGTTGTAAAAATTTACAATAAAGCTATTACCAACAGGTTCTTAATAACCACCCGACCAACAGTTCATTTTCGGCCAGATGAAAGCCTCTGGCTATCATCAAAGAGCAGAGTCCGCCTCCTTGATTATGTGGGTTTTATCTCACGTTTGCTCTTTCACATTTTCTTACAAACCCCTTGCCGCAGACGTTTAATCTACATAACAAACATGACATTCAACCCGGTCAACGATTTTACAATAAAAGAAAATTGTTTATTGAAAAGTATGAATTTTTGAGAAAAAAAAATGTATTTCATATTTCAAATCAAAAGCTAAAACTCTGGACAGACTGAAAGCCTGATTTAATTTTTAAATTTTTAAGTAATTAATTCTTAAATATTCTAAAACTAATTCTTAAAATTTTTTGTTACCAATCTAAATTACTAGACAAGTTAATATTTTTCAACCTGTAACAAAAACAATTTCACATTTTTCTTATGTTTGCATCTGTATTATCTTTCTAGGTAAATTTCAAAGTATGGGAGGTGTGTTTGGGAACAAGATTGCTGTTACGCATGTACTATTTATTTGTTTAATTTCCAAGTGTGAGTACAATTTATTTCCAAATCAGATTTTGGATGAAGCTGTAGTTGTAGAGTATTTAAAATGGACGAGACTCAATCAAAACCTGTATAAGGACATGGTTGATGCAATAACGCAAAGATCAACCATGAAAGAAACGAGAAGCCTGTCTGAAATAGCAAGTTATTTCTCTTCCTCATTTATAACTCGTATTTACCAGTAAAATGAATTCTCTATTGCCATGCTGACTAGTTGGTTTGTGTTATTGTTTTCAGTAGTGTTCTTTTACCAGAATATATTGCTGTTGTAGTCAAGATTTACTACTTCAGATCAGCCATATCAGGCCAAAATTTAATACAATATTAATACGTTTTAAAGTTTTAATGATCAGGTTGGAAGAAAACAGGTTTTTGCCACTTATGGATCACTGCGTGCTGCAGCCCCAATTAAGCATGTTTTATTCTAGGCGCAATATTTTTTTTCTTTTTTATTTGAAACTTAAAACTGTAGAATAATGAACAACAAGTAAATAAAATTTATTTATGATTATATAAAGTTGGTTGCAAGTAGAAAGGTGAGATACTTTTGTCGGTGGCTCCAATGAGTGGATGAATGACGACTAGTCTGAGAGAGGATGAGTGAGCAAGCATTCTTGTGCGAGTGGATTAACGTGCTATTTCTGTGTTACTTGTGTGAATGGATGAGTGAGCGACTGACTAGTGTGAGTGGATTAATGAATCCATAATTAATGAGAGGATCTGCGGGCTGCTCATGAGAGTGACTTATGTGAGCGGATGAGGTAGCCGATAAGTGAGTAGATTAATGAGTGATTTGATATTGGTAGTCCAGTAATTAATACATTGTGAGCGGATGAGTGAATTGTGTGAACGGATGAGTGAGTGACTTAATTTGGTGGATATGTGAGTGATTTGTGTGAATGATTTGTGAGTGATCTGTGATTGGATTAATGAGTAAGTTAATATTGTCTTATCTTAGTGGAGTAATGAATGATTTGTGAGTGATCTGTGATTGGATTAATGAGTAAGTTAATATTGTCTTATCTTAGTGGAGTAATGAATGACTTGTGAGTGAATTATCTGAGTGGAGGAGTGAGCTGCTCTTTTGAATGGGTTAATGGCTGATTAGTGTGTTGCTTGTGCGACTGGTTTAGTGAGCGACACTTTTAAGTGAATTAAAGATCTATGAGTGAATCAGTGGCCAAAATTATCTTAAAAAGCATATAAACATTTTTTTACCCCATACGAATAAAAAAGAGAAATTATTGTCTTTATAATAGAGATAGTGAAGCAATTAAACACAACTACGGTTAATCCATAAAGAGGAGGGGTTCTTTGATAAAGACATTCTAAGCGTAAATACGACGGTTAAGACGTGCATTTTGGCTTTTGGGTGCGTAGACAAAGAGTGAATCTTAGAAAATCTATCACTCCGAGAATAGCTACACCAAAGGCCGAAGCTAATTTGCGGGCAAAGAAACGATACGAAGAGGCGTTATTGAACATGGCAGAAGCTCCCTTTTCCCTTTTCCCTCCGAACAATGTCCCAACGAATTGATTCAACTTGAAGCCTCGACCCACCCCACATTTACCATAGCTTTGTTTTTATCAATTACTCCCTCATATCCTTTCCACCGCAATTACTCACCCTTATATCGATTTTCTCTTAGTATTATTCATATTGTGTGCTCTTCTTCTCTACCCTCCCCGCTTTCTTCAGACTTTTAACGTGACTCTCTCTTTAAAAAACGCCATTTATATGAGAGCCTTTCTGATTTAGATTTATTTTCTTTAAGTAGCCTTTTTCAAGTCCTTCCTACAGGGAAGAACGCCTGAATAAATTTAATAACATTTTTGTTTGTATGCCTTGATTTTTCTTTTATCCCCCGTTTTTATTGCTATAACAAATGATAAAATACTCTTAACGATAATGACACAAATAAGCGCCATGTTTTAATTTGATAAACTAATCGGTTTATTTTCGTTCAAACCTGGCCTGTTTACTATTGAAGTGGACCAATTACCAAATTACAAACTCCCCAGCCAACAAGGTTTCGCAATTAACAAATCGATAACAGTATTTTTATAGAGATGTTTTATAATTCCTGATAATACTGAAGTTTTAGAGTCCCACCGCTGTACTGGTTAATTACTGATTCAATGAAATTAAAATTAGCTAACGTTGGAGAACTGCTGAAACGGAAAACGGCTAGGGCAGATAGCGGCTAGAGCGGAGAGTGGCTCGAGGTTCAACGAGTATCACTTCTCAAGTTACCGAGTGGTGGTAGAGACAAAATTCAAAATTAAGCTGCGATTGCTGAAATGTTGATATAGTAGTGGACGGGATATTAGAGCTATTGCTGTTTTTCCATAGAGGTTTATTGTTCGCTCAGTAAAATATTCAACACACAACTTTGGCTTTAGAAAATGGGCAATATTGCTTACCCGTATTCCACCCGGACTTTACAGATGGATTGACGGAGTGTAACACCGCGGCCTCATTTTCAAGTTAAAACCCCCCAGTGGAGGATCGAGGGCTTAAAGTTAGAATTGGCTCCAATTTTTTACATATAAGGCCAATCAAAGTTGGCGTTCCGCAAGGAACTATCCTAGGTCCAATCCTCTACCCCATCTACATTGCGGACATACCCAACATCCAACTATCAGAGCACTTTACTTGAAGAGCAGACTTCCATGGGACCTACAAACAAGATTAAAAAGACAAAAAAATTAACGGAAGTTATGGACTACTCGGACGCCTACTCGGGGCGGAATCAATTATAGGCATAACAAATTTAATTCTACCCGCTTACAAAACACTTATCACTGAACTGTGGGGCTCAGCCAAATCCTAGAACTTTCCAATCAATCAAATCTTTTCAATCCAAAGTTCTCCATCTTATCCTCAACGTTTCCTCTCAAAAGATTATAAAGATGTAAAAATCCCATTCAAGAAGAATCTGACAAGCTTCCACAATTCCCACTCTAAACTATCCCTCTACGTTAATTCACTAGTCCAAAATTTTTCCTCAACTGCCGTCGTGACAGGTCCTTCGTTGAACATGTTATTGTACTATCGTTGGAGAGATAACAAATATGGGCTAGTGTGGTTGTTGTCTCGGACAGATAGGTCTGTAAGGTAACGAAAAGGCGGACGAGGCAGATAAGACCGGGATGTCTCAACCTCCAGACTTAATCACTGCGATCCGGCACATTGGCGCTAAAAAATGAAATACGATACATATTAAAATATAATAGCATCTTCAGTGGGCCGGAACGACGTGAAATTTTCATCTGTTTTAATCAGCAGGGAAAGGCCGCGTGGCGGGCACCTAATCCAATTTAATAATTACACAAAACGGTAAAAAATATGTTATTAATAAGGGGAAGATATAGCGGCATCGATAGAAGCATTAAGGGGGAATCTCTACGCCCGTTAAAACCATTTAATTTCCGTGAGAAAGAAACATGACGCTCGTGTAATCCCGATTAGATTGTCTTTTGAAAAATGTTAATTCCCCCGTACTTCAGCTCGGATAAGACCGAGTTTTGATAAAAACTAAAAAAAAGCAAAACGGACAAAAAATATTAAAGCGATTTCATTGGGATTCATCCCTTGTTCGGTGGTTTTAAATTTATGAAACCGAGCGTATCTCCGTCACGAAGGCTGTATTGATAATCAAATTTTACTTTAACAAAAAGTACGAGATACCTTTTCCATTAATATTAATATTTCGACGTAGATAATCCTCTGTCACCCTTCAGGGAAACATCTGTAAAAATTACGAGGAAACGTCTTTATTAGCGGTTTGATTGGCAGGTGTATTAAAGCCCGGGTCGATAAGCCGACGTCCGTCCATTATTGATGGTCTACGGTTCGTAATAACGAAGTGATGAATAGACTTACATTTGTCCCTCTTTCCCAATCGGCAGGAAAGGTGCCGATGCATCTATCAATCGGCAACTCGCGACTAGCCGTGTAATTGATTTGATACGCTGGATTAAAAACCGCCGCACCTGTTACCCTACTCAATCATTCAACCCGTTTCTATCATCCGCCCCTGCCTATTTCTCATTCATCAGCCGACCTATCAATTTCGTGTTCAATCCGTAACCGGCCGACCTTTCCGAAGACACGTGTTGCTTCGAATGGGTTATTTAGTATGGCAGCAAACTGAAGCGTTTACTACACACTCTTGATGTCTTATAGATGGTGTCAGTCGTCAGCCACTTCTGACGTTTAGGACATAAATTGGTTCATTTTTCTCAAAGGGAGAAATAGATTTTCTATTGTTGAAAGTGTAAAATGTCTACTAAAATCAGAGTAAGGTATAAATAAATCTCAGAAATAATGTAAGTAAGTAAAACTAAATTTCAACACTTTAGAGGCGGCCCCAATTAATAGAACCAACAATTCTGCTGAGCTAACAAAGAAGAGATAATTAGAGAGATAGAAAGAGCGCGGGAGACAGAGATAGTGATTTATATAAAGATAATAAATACCTTGCTATTAGAGAGGGAGAAAAAGAGAGGTAGAGATAGAGATATACAGAGAAGAGAGTCACATGTATAGAGAGGGAGAAAAAGGGAAAGATAGGTACAAATATATATATATATATATATATATATATATATATATATCTTTACTGCCATGCATTCAATTCCATAGAACGT
>CM077100.1:15893545-15950181 GCA_039619505.1 Cimex hemipterus
TATATATATATATATATATCTTTACTGCCATGCATTCAATTCCATTGATCAAATTTTATTTTATTTTTATGTTTATATGTCATTTTATAAACAATAGTTTCTCCTAGATAATTTTAAATTTTTGTTGTTGGTACTGTAGGCAAACCAGGTCTCAAACATCTAATGATCTTAGAAGAGGAAAATAAAGTCAATGAAGCAAACCCTTAGATTCCTGCGCACTTGGTTCTTTGTTTTCTGCACATGTAAAAACACGTATTATAAATAAGGCCATATATGGCTTTAGGATGGCTGGACTTTTCGGGATTACACATGGCCCCAAATATGTCCAGAGAGGTCCCAGAATTGCTTTGTGTTTTGGCAGTTAAAACAGATTTCCATCTACTGTAGTATGTATCTGACTTAAGTGGACGTTTTGGAAGGATTGGAAGCTCCTTGCTATCCTTTACTGGTCCCCTTATTCCTCTTTATCATGACTGACACCTGTCTTTGATATCCTCAACGATGTGGTTGGACGTTGCTTAGATTAACAGATATGATCTTCGGCGGTAGAAAATAAGCAATATTGCTCGGCCGAGTTGTTCAGATCTGGACGTTAGCACACCGACATTTAGGCCTGAGAATCTTCCTCTCGAATCTCTAGTTTCAAGTTAGAATCAGCAATTTTTCAAGCATATGCCAATCAAAGCTGGCGTACCGTATCCGCACTACTGTACACAATCTACACTCCAGGCATGCCCAAGCCCAAACAGTCTAACACACGAATCACAACCAATCGCGGATACCTTTATACATCAATCCAAATAGATACAATTCAAGAATATCTCATTATAGACTATTCAACTCGTTGGTGGATCATGTAAAAAGAGCTCTCTCTTCGTTTTTTCTTTTAATTTTGTTTTTGTCACAACGAATCGTTCAAACTGCGATGAATCACTGCGTATCATCACTCCATGGAGAAGGGAACAGCACTACATCGCTAATAGGCTTGGCATTCGTCAATTTCAAAGATCTTTAAAACGTACAGGGAAACTCGAAGTAATCAAATACAGGGCCACTCATAAAAACTGTTTTTCAATAGAATGAAACCATAATACTATTTAACCAATTCAAAAGATTGTAGCATTAAAAACCTGATCACTGGAACTTCGAGGATATCAGACTCATGTTCAACTATTACAAGACCCTTCTACACCGTAGAAACCAATATTTGCAAGGGAACACCAATCGTGGACTATAGAGGGATGGAAAAATTCGAATTCACTGATATTACCAATCTAGATGACCGTGAAAAAGTTTGTAGAATACCTGGGAAACGGTCAGTGCTGCACGTTGGAAAGAGGGACATTCTGATGCACTGGAATGTTTTCTGCATATTCTCAACGTTCCACTGTAGCAAGCATACGTCCGGTAATATCGAAACACCTGTTGCTCCTTCATTTAGTTTCGTCCGTGTTTACACTTAATTGTTTGAATTAGATACAATAATATTGTCCTATGAGATTTTGGATAACAACATCAAACGTTTTAATGTTCTATCGTATTATTTTTCCTCTATTTTTACATAATAAAAAAACTAAACTAAATTTGCACATAGGGTTTAATAACTGTTCAAATTTTTGTTAATATATTTATTGCTATCTGTAAAAAATAAATAGTATACTAATCTAACAGATCTGTGAGACCAGGAGGCAGTAGGGAGAGTAGCCAGGCAAGCTCATACCACGCGTGGATTATACGGGTAGGTACATACATGCACGCGTGTGCAGAGTTAATCTCGCTGTATTTCCTCATTTCCATTTGTAATTGACAATAAATTACGGGCAGGCATCGAGATTCATACACCCTAGGTGAGGTCAATCCGCGATCATTCCTCGGTCTTACCCGTCCTGCCAGCGACCTTGGGCTCCAGGGGCTATCAACACCTAGGTCATTTCGGACCACAAAACAAAAAATTATAAAAAATCCCAACTCACACTCACGTTAATTCTTAAATCCATTTTGCCATATTTACATACCATTCATTCAGTTAGGTTGGTGGCACACTACTCCTTAGACAAATTATACAACTAGCGCCGATGGGTACTCAATATTTTGCCATCGGATCTCTCACGATCTAAACACATGCTAGGGATAGTTTTTATTGGGGGACTGTAGTGACTAGTGATTGGACATTTGCAACATTAGCGGTTCTCTATTTAAATCCCGGCACTGTCTATGAAATTTTATTAGGTAATAATATTTAAAAACTATTGTAAAAGCCAACGATTAAAAGCCAAATCTATATCGCTTTTGAACTTTCACTGCTAAATTAGCTTAGCTAGGTTAGCTTTTCGGTCAGCTTAACGTTTTCAGTGCGCTGAGTATATTTTTTTAGTTTTTCGGTATTCTGTAAGGCTGAGCCACAAAATGCGATTGTTTTTCGTCCCATGCAAAGAAATTCTCTTGATTGCTCATCAGCAAGTTATTATTGAAGAGGAGAGTGCTTGAAAACAAGTCGTGGTATCCTCTAAGCTCATTTGGCTTATTGTACTTTTCCTAGCCATAATTTAGTTCAATAGGCTCGATCCTTTTTTTTAAAGAGGAAGTAGGTCATGATTATCATTGCTGCCATGCATGTTCCTCAGTTATCTTGGTATTAAGATATGTCTAATATGAGACTAATTTATGTCTCCATTGAGTGGGTGATTCACATTCAAAGGGAGTATGAGTAGTACTTGGTTCCATCGTATTGTATAACCTACAAATAAGGTTGACGTAAAACCTCTCAGAGTTGTGCTGATGATTTCTCAGCTGCCAGTGACCTGTGAGCGTTTTTTTTTCTCCCGAGTCATATTGATACCTTAAATTATGTCTACATTGAGTGGTTGCTTCACATTCGAAGATAGTATGGGTACTACTAGTTGGCTGCTCTTCCACCTACAAATAATCTAAAATTTACTCACATGGTAGATGTTTGCTCACATAACCGTGATCTATATGGAGCCCAATCACTCTCATAAGTTTTAACCATACAGCATATACGATTGAACTGTTCGTACTTATATCAATCATATTTTTTGTTCACCACTCTCTCCTACATCCCTTGAGTATTTCCCTGTTTTGTTTCAGCATTGCGCTTGTTGAGGAGACGTGAAGAAGATTAATCTAAGATTGCAAAAATTATAAAATAGAACAAGCAATCCTATAGTGAAAAATCATTCTGGAAGAAGGAATATGGCCGGCTGAAGAAATAAATCTTTTTAAATTTAATTATTAATATTTTGTCGATTATATAAACACTTTAGTTTTCTCTCGTCAAGTAAATTATAGTTTCAAAGTAAAGTAAATTTTTTAAAAAATTATATAATCAAAGCTTGTTAATTATGTTCCATCTTAAATTTGAACATATTGTTACGTATTTATTAACACATTGCGGGAACAATAATAATAGCGATATTAAATATTTTATTAACAAACTTAAAGTGTTTATCAGTTTCATTGGGTTGAGAGGACCCGGGGTAAATCAAACCCACTGACGGTGACAATGGTGCGTATTATGCGGTAGGACCCGATTTTAAAAGTATAATATTTTCGCGAGATTGATGGAGAACATCAACGAGGATCATCGCTGAATATGGTAAAGATGCTATTCACTTTTATAACCGCATTCGGATGTTTTCCTTTCGTTTGAAAGACCGTCGATAAGAAATGTTTTTAATAACGTCAAAATGTGATCAAGGGCGGTACACCGCAGGGGAAATAAGTACAAACTGGAAATCGTGGCCATCCATTTAGAAAGTTGTCCTCCGGACAAAAGGCACCCTCAGGGCTTGTCATCTGAAGATGTCACGAAATGAAAGGAGCGGAACCGGATGTGATCAGTTATGTCCATCTCGTCCCGATAATAAATTAGTCTTCGTCACCCTTTTGTATTCAGGATGCAGGATCGATTGACCGCCGGCAGCCCCTTACCGATAATGAACCCCCCCCCGTGCTTGACCGAAGCCTAAACCCAAAACCCAACCCGTGAGGAGGGGTTGCTGTCTCCGATTGCCGCACGTCCACTCCCTGAAGGAACAGATGTTTCTCTTTTAGCTGGTCATGAAATATTTTAAACGAACAATACTGATAAACTAATAAAATTCCAAGATACCGAGTAATACAGAGGGAAGAAAACGGGATAAGCTTTCCAATGGAATAAAATTATTTCGTATCAATTCTTTTACTTTAAACCTGCTTATTTGTAATCAATAAGGCTATTATTGGTGATTATAAGTTTCTTGGTTTCCATTGTAAGAAGGCCAATTGGAAGAGAAAATCTTTGTTCTACCGCTGATCCACATCCGTCTATCGAGATATGTTCATATGATGGTTTTAACATAATCGCTTAATACATTTTTTATCATATCGGTTCAGCATCATCACCATCTAGAAATTTATGGAAAAAATAATCAAAATACCCAAGGGAATACGTATTGAAAACAAATCAATTTTATATTAAATGTCTTTATAAAATAATATGTTTTACATTATAACATAACAAGAAAATAAAATGAAAATTCAAAATATGATGAATATTGGCCCGTTATAACTTTAGTGTAGCACGCTGTTTAAATTTATTCTTATTAAGTTGAGCACTTTTTGAAAACACCAAGGGTAAAATAATAAGTAGTACAAATAACAAGTATTTTGTAATGTAGGGATGGCATTGTTTTCAAACCAAAAATCAGAACAAATGTAAGTTTTCAAGTACAATGTGAATCTGAAAGATTTCTGAGCATTTGAAAGACAATAAAAAGGACTGAACTAATTTCAAAGCATAGCTAATTGTTCGGAAACGAATTTCTGCTCGTTGACTTTTGACGATCGAGTGTCGTCTAAATGACACCAATCGGCTTAATCGTGGGTCTGAGGCGATTTGTGTGTAACGTCCCAAAACGAAATGCCGAAAGCCGTGGAACGGATTTGACGGGTGTCCCTCTGGGAAACGTTTCAAAAAACAAACACTCCAAGGGTAAAGACGCGCTTTTGACGGTATTTCCCACAACATGACACATCATATTTCCCGAGCGTTAATGTTTATGTTATCATAGACCTTTACTAACAAACAATTGAAATATCAGCCTAAAATTTACCCCACCCTTCCAGGTTTTCATTTCACACAGCGACAATTCCCACAAATTTTATTCCCGTATTAAAACCTCCCTTTCGCAATTATGAAACAGTTATTTATGCAACTTGAAATAACAAGGGGTACAGCGGTGAGCTGTATAGTTTTAGTTTGAGGTGAAATAACAATATGTTCTCCCCACCGTTATGTAAACATGGGCTATTTATGAATATTATTGCGAAACAAAACGTCCGATTTAGTAATTTTATACAAAATTAGTATTTCCATAACAAAATGTAAAACGGACTCTCGTTTTCCACGTGCACATCTCTCTCCAGCCGACTAAATAATAGCTAACCTGTTTAGAGAAGCAAACAACTGATAAATAGCAAGTGTATATTCATATTAAATATCGCTGTTGAGCTTCCTTGACACGTTACATTTAGAATAACATTTTATTGCCCTTAAGTACAGGTGTGCTTGCAAAAAAAATATATATACTATATTGATGATTATTCAATAGTAGCAATCTCTCTTATACCATATATCTATTTTTTATTATAATTTCTCACAAGGCTAAACTAACATGACTATAGATACAAAATTAACATACGAGCACCTTTCGGAAGGAAGATGACCGCACAGGGGCTTATTAAGCCAGTATAAAAGAAGAATCGAGCACCGTTTTAATTGTAGCAGGCTTGACATATGTACACAATATTGTGGCACATCGGCAGTCCTGTGCTTATTCTTGAGGCAGGGCAGAACTCATAGGTTTTCTGTTCCGATATCTCTGGGCTAAAGAGATTTTTAATTCCTTAACCAACCCTGGCATAACCTATGGATTTTAATTTCGAATAATCCGGAGAAAGAATTGTAATGTGACCTCTCGTCTGAAATATCCAAAGGGTAGTTTAACGTTAAGCCCTGTATGAAAGGAATGGGTAGGGTATGGTATGATCATAAGGAAACTAGGAAGGAGGGGTTTGTGCTCCATAGACACCTTCCTTCAGGCTTTTTGTACCTTCCTAGTTCCTTAGTTCAATGGAATAGGATCAATCCTTCTTCTTAGAAGTGTCAGGTCATTGACTCCCGCTGCTACAATTTCATTCCCTAAGTTTTTTTCATGATGATATCGCTGGCCCTCCTCCTCATTACATAATCTTCATTGTTGTAGATGTTATCTCAGCTGTCAGTGACTGGTCCTACCTCTCCCCCTGTGTTTAGCCCTCTCCTATTGCAGCAGTGATTTTGCCAGTCTTTGTGATGGATGTTTCATCATGAGTTTACTGTGTCTAGCTCTGCTAGATTTTATCCACTTCTCCTTTTGTTTTGTTTGGATGATGGAGGACCTATGATGGAGGTTTTTATATTTGTTTTTGTTATCCCTAGTCTAATTCGGGCCTATATGTTTTGCAGATCCTACTCTTGCCAGTCTGTCTTCTTTCTCGTTAGCAAAATTACTCTGTGCCCTGTTACCCAAGCCATCAGCTTGTTGTATTTTGACTTTTAAGTTTGCCAGGGCATAAACATTGATGGCATGTACTTCTGCTTGATAGACCGAGGTGTAATTCCCTAACGAGTTTTATTGCTTGTATTTTGTATCGCTCGTAATTGTTCTGAGGCCATCTGTAAACCATATCATTGTTTTTGATGCTGTCCTGTCTTCTTCCTCTCCTTTATCACTCGTTAAGACTTTGTAGGATGTAGTAAAAAATGTTTTCGAGATCATAGGATCAGTCCTCATTTCTAAGAATGGGTGCCTGATTTCTTTAATTATGGTTGTATGCCGGAATTGTATAGTTCCTATTCAATTTGATTGTTTCTGGAGTTTATATGTGCTTTTCCTAGCCTCGCCTTTCATAAATATTTTCAGTTGAGGTTGGTTTAGTAGAGTTTCTAATTCATTTGTAAGGGTTGTTCTCATTGCCCCTGTTATACGTAGGTTTGCTAGTCTTTGTACGCTGCCTAATGTTTGGGTAGCTATTTTTTGTTGAGCTTTGTTTCACCAGATTAACGATACATTCGTTATTTTGATTCTGATTACTGCCGTGTATAGCCAATAATGACAGGAATTTCTTTTCTACCTAATATAGTTAATAAATAAATATTCGTATACATTGTATATGACTGTCTTATACTTACTATTTTCCGCAAAGAAAGATACTACTTTTACCCCCATCAGAGGTTAAATTCTACATCAATCACTGCCCAGTAAACAATCCCTCCGCTTTCACATGACAATCATCCTGGTAGATGTCATGTCCGGGGGGTGTAATATACTGCGTTCTTTGAGAGCTATTGCACCTCAGTTCTGTACTTATAGCACACCGGCTAGTCCTACCTCATCTCGGAATTTGATTAGTAAGCGCCAACTGTAGACATATTGTTTTGCCCCGATGATGACCTTAAAATACGTCAAAAGTTTGGTAGTAACAACTGAATTTAAATTTTTCTTCAAGACCATACCTTGATCCAGAGTATTCGTGATTTTCGTGATTGAAAAAGTGGTTTAATGTTCTAATACTAAATCTGGTTGTGTCGTGTTCGGTCCTTCAGGTACACATTCAGTCTGCAGTGTCCTGACAAGAATCCTGAATCACTCCATAACATTTACCCGAGAAGATCGAGCCTTCCAATTTAACGGACCTATCAATGTGTTCCAACAAATAAATCCCTTACATAAATACTTTCCTGTACCGTGGGACCGGTCCTTCCATCACCGCAGGCACCGCAGTTGATAGTTTTCGTCGAACCAATTTACAGTCAAATGCGTCATCACGGAAAAAGGCCATGAGACCCGATACCTGTGAAACCGGGGACCTAAGGCACAAGGGAAACTGTAACATGTACACTTTTCCCCATGTTGGTCTATAACGGATTACCTGCCAGTCGCCTTCCTTTTTCAAAAGTTGTTTGAATCTCGATTTGACTTTATATGACGCCGCTTAGTACAGCTACCTTTGTTTATGTATCGAGCAATTCATCCTTTGAATAACTAAAGGTCCTCAAAATCCAACACATCGATTTTCCTCTACGTACTAACTCCTTGTATACAGATTGGATATATTTCATAGGGAATTTGGTTGCATTTGGACTATTATTATTTGGTTTGTCAAAGTGAGATATTTTTATAGTCAATTAAGATTGCTACTTGGAAATTATTGTCAACCGTGTGATGGTATTCCATGCCTTAAGTATTGCGATAGATCCCGCGGTGAATATCGAAAGTCAGATAAGAGCTGAAGTTGGTCATCAGACAGATACAGCCTTATAAGAGCACCGACCCAAGGATCCCTCAAGAAAGAAGACTATAGCCAATTCTATGGTTGCTAGATATGACTTAACCACTGCGCTTAATATATCACAGTCGTATATGTTAAGCCGATGACCTGGTAACGATTATTAAAGGAAACCTTCATGGCAGTCTGTCGTATCAGGTGCAAACCGCTCTTAACAGTGTGAAAAGATGGTGTGAGAAAATGTGTTTAAATAACAACCCTAAGCATTTCACATACACTTCGCACGAAGAAGGAACCTAAACCTAATATAAAGTACGATGCCTTTATCTTTCTCCAAGAAGCAAACTAGGTGACATATTTCATAAAGCCACGGAACTATGCTATTGTAACACACTTTCCTTTCTCAATCTGTTTTCTGGCACAAATAAGCTATTTAACATTATCAGTTCAAGGAACATTTGTGTTTTCAATTCATATATTGTCTATATGAACAGGGAATAGTTCCGTAAATAGAATTGAGCCTGGATTCCATTTGTAAGAAAATTCTGTAACCCTTACGTTTAGAATTGCTAGTAATAGGACTAATACTCCACGATCAGCATACGGTGGTAAGTGATCAGCGTACATCCTAATTTGGCATTAGTGCATTTATGAAAATTTTGAACGAAGTAGGCCCTACTCAATTTTGTAGGGTGACGAAACAATGTCATTTGAGGCATCGCTATATGTTCCTTTCTGTACATAAGTGTAAATTACCTTATCACACCTCGAAAAATTGTAAACATTGTCTTTATTAAAATTTAAAAAAATTGTGACATGGTAGATTGTGAAAAAGTCAAGCTGCCACTGAAATAATGTTGGAATATATTTGTGGAATTATAGAGAAATCGGGTTTAAAAAAACTTTACCGATTTTATACTATTATCGATTATAAATTAATAATAAATTAATTCTTCAACGAACGTTTAATTAACAGTTAGATGTTCGTGGCGAGCGGTCAAACCTCTTAACGTACTGTTTCTATATCATTATCAAGTAAAAAGCCATGTGCTCTGCCAGGATTCGAACCTAGGACCGGTAGTGTGACAAACTGACAGTAGAATGTCCTTGCATGACATTAGATTCTTTCCAGCCGGAGGAAAAACGAGCAATTGATTAAAAATATGCAAGAAAAATTGGTGCTTTTCTTGAGCGATTGTTTAATATCATATTTGAAATCGAGTTGAGAGCCCCTCTTTTTGCAGGAAGTTATTATTTTTAGATCTTCAGGAGAAACGAAGAAACATTCAGAGGGAACGATGGATAGACAGTAACCTGTGGATATTCTCCAACATTTGTAAAGAAATACCGTTACAAGTTGTTATGCGCTACGATCAAATATAATCTGCACTTAATGGCTTTCTCCTGAGCATATTATGTTTGGGCTTAATATATTTTAGGTTTATTATTTTAGTTGAAGGCCGGTAACCATTCTCTTATTCAGCCGTTTATATAGTTAAATCGCAAATTGCTCTACGGTCAGCTCTTTGTTTGTTCACTTTTTAATCAAACTATTTTAATCTTTACAAGAAAGTTAGTTTGTGAAAAATACTAACATGGTTTAAAACCCGATTTTAAAATAACAAAAACAATTGTTGTCGAGAGAGGAGTACTGAAAGGTAAAACTAGTAAAAAAAATCGTGGAAAAACATATAAGTTCTTATCGTAAAACGTTACGACCAAAGTTAAACCGATATTTTGAAGAAAAACAGGGATGCCCCGCCCGCTGGGCCGATGAGTATGCAAATTTCAAACTTTATGGCCTCATACTTTTGTCCGGCAATACAAACCGGTGAAAGAAACGAGAGCCCACTGTTGGACCGGAGAGGTACAGCGGTCAGATTTAGTGGGAACGGTTTTCTCTTTTTTAAAAGAGGCTAATTTTAAAACGGACCTTGTAAAGATCTAATCAAATGGTTTTAACTCTCATTTATCAATCTGAAACCGATGAGCAAACGAGACGTATGATCAGCGGTTAAATAAGTTCGCGACGGAAAAGCTCCAAGACAAAATCCTATTTAAAAGCTTATCGGTGTACAACGTGGAAACCTCGTAGTTCGGTATCGTGGGAAGGGAGATATTTCCAGCGTAATTTGGAAATTTGAGAAGGGGGTGTCAGATAGTACCTAAGTGAGTTAGAGAAGTGTTTAATTGTCGGTTGTGTTATTGAAAGTTAGGACATGTGGTAAGGAAGATTCGAGGTGACAAGGGTGCCTAAGGGAAAAGGAAGGAGGGATATATGACAGAGGGAATCAGAAATATATCATTGTCTCAAACATGGAGGAGGACATACAGAGCTAACTACCCAGGAGCCTCTCTACTCTCTGACAAGCATATCAATAAGAAGAACCTTAATGCTCTCCTTAGGCCGGTCCCCCGTATTTATTGTATTGTCCTTTCCTGACTTCCGATATATCCACGTCACATCCTCCTATTATATTTACCATTTCCTACCAAGGACGGTACCCCAATATGAAATTCCCCATTTCTCTGCTCGCTATTGCTCCGATATAAAGTTTTAGGGAGTATTGCATTTCTTATGTAGGCCCTCCGTACGATTTCCATTCCGTACTTTCCCTGATATATTTGACGGGTGGCGGATCGTCGTCCTCCCCGGGTCCTTCCTATTTAATACGTAAGCGACAGAAGATTATTTGAATTTTAAACTCGTAGCGTTCTCTCCCCCTTTTCAGAAAAATGTACGCCTCATGTGCAAAAAATAAAAGCAAGTCACATTGGTCCATTATCTATTTATTTATACGCGTTACTGTACGTTCTTAACGTTTAAGTTGATGAATTTTAAATACCTAAAACAATAGCAATGGACGGAAACAATAAGCCGTCTGATAGTCTTAAGTTTTACCCAAAAGCTAGTCTTTAAACAGAACATGTTTTAATAAAAAACAAAAAAATTAATTCCTTTTATAATAATTATGTACAAATAAATAATAAAGTAAAGAAATGAAATTTATCAAAATTGAATTGTTTTACGGTGAATTAATGTAGTTACAAATTTTCAAGACACATTACACACGACCTCCTTTAAGCAAACCTAGGCTCAGAAATGGCTTAGAGAAACGTCCAGGACCATCTCCCCTGTTAGTAAAAAGATTCAAAAATAGATAATGAGACTCAATAAATCGTCATCCCAGCGAATATAGTTTTAAACTTTGCTGTATCGCCTTTCGTTTTATCCATTACAATTCTTTTCCTTTCGGATTTCACCAGAAAACATCCTCTCAAATTTTCCTTACCGTAATTTACAACTCATTTAGAACTACCTGTTTTCCATTCCACTGGAAATAGCCAACCTCAAAAACCTCATCATCTGTCTACGACATTTCGTCCTATCCTATTACTGCCATTACATGACGCAATCCTTGGAAAACATGTACTGACACAGCATTCCATCCTTTGAAGAATGCCATTCCATATCATAGACTCTGATTAAGGAGACACCACGTTACCATTCAACAGTGCCACAGTGTGATAGAATCAACTCTCTGGAGCAGAATTTTCGGGTGCACTCCTAGTCTTAACGCAAGACTTTGATTGAGTGACGCACTGGAATATCCTCTCCAAACTGAAAAACATCGTTCGATTCACTTATTATTTCATATTATAATTCTCTCTGACCAATGGCGTTCAAGTACGATGAAAACTTCCTTCTCTCTCGTTACCAAAGGGGGGTCTGCAAGGCAGCATCCTTTGATTCCATTCGTTTTTATCGTATACACAGCATTCCTTTCAATCCTAATATAAAACTGCTCACTTATGCTGACGTTACCGTTATTCATCCAGCAAACCCAAACCTAATAGTGGCATTAAAAAACATTCACGATCGTCTATTCTTAAGAATAGAAGAAATGCAGGGTCAGATCCAAATCCCAGCAAATATTCTTCACCCTCCGCCTTATCAATATCCAATCTACTCCAAATCTGTTCCGTTTCGGACTTTACATCTAAAAAACTTAGATATGTTGGGAAAACAATTCATCAACGGACTTTGACTACAAAACTAACTCACGGCTTCCACCGAGAGAGGCAGCTTGCTTTGGAAACCTATGGTCATCCATTAACTTATTGCCTTACTCATACGGTAGGTACTGTAACGGTTCTTACACTATACTATGCAAAAGGGAGGCAAGGCATTTTTCTTAGTCCCCCTCTTTATTCAGTATTCCCTTCAGAACGCGAACCCGATAGTCGTGTTTTGAAACCTCTAGAACAATTTCTCTTGTTTAGATTAATGATTGAGGAAATAAAGTATCTAACTAATCGAAACCAAATTAAAGAAAACAAGCACCATACTTCGTAGTATCTATCACCTCTCATACAATCACAACTCCGAGGCCGGCAATCAATTTGGTCCACTATTTGGGTCTTTGCAACTACAAAAGACTTACTTGGCTCTCACTACAAAACAAACTGAACCATCACCTCCTTCCAAAAAGGTAATAACACTCATCACTGTGTCTGGTTTGACAGGTTAGTTTTGCGGTTATTGCTTTTTTTACTATATTACTATACAGATCTAAATAAATACAATATTTAGTAAGCACAGATTTTACTCTTTTAATTAAAAATGTAATTATATTCTAAGAAACTCTAGATAGAATAAACATTTGAATTTATAACAGTTTACCGAACTTCTTTTTCGTATTCCCTTCAGTTAAACTTTAATTTAACTCTTATATCATTTTAAGAAGTAATAAACTTTGTTTTTTGTACAGTACATTTTTCTCCTATCTAGGTATGAAAAGTTGTTCAAATAAAGAAACACAACAACGTGAATTGCGTTTGCTTTTATAGAAAGGGCATCGTTCTTTGTACTATAATTAAACTAAAACTTTATACTATGGCATTTCAATTTACTTGTTTTGGCAAGCGTTACAACGAATGTTTCAGCCTTGGGCATTTTATCGTTTTATAACGTAGTTTTCTTTGCTGGTACCCACCCATATGGCAGGTGAAAATTTTGTTCGCTCACGTTCGTTTAAATTCAGAGAAACGCCATGGTAAAAAATTCATTTAAAGTCTTGATATGCATATAAACTTTCGTTAGTTTTCATCGAAACATTTTCACTCCCGTTTTCGTTAACCTTGCACAAAGGGTTCTGCATTCACTTCCCTGTGTTCACTTTCGTTTCATAGATGTTGATAAGAATTGGCTTTTTGACGAATAATTTCGGCCCGGCCGGTGTTCCAGATTGAGCGAGAAAAAATTCCTCGGATACTTTACAATTTAAGAATCGCCTGATGAGGAGCATTAGACCGGCTGGTTCATGCGTGAGAAACAGCATTTGACCGATTTCGGATTGGGCTTGATTTAAACGGACTTCATATCAGAAAGCTAGCCCGAATTGGTAACGCTCACGAAGCGTATGAAACCTTCGGCGATTGAAACTCGTGATTGCAATTTGTTTAAAATGTTTTACATTCTTCCAAACGTCAAATCTCACCTTTCAAACACTAACACCTGCATATTTTAAAACTGCGTATGATGGTCATATGAAAATAAAACTAGTACATGAACTTTCCGAGATGTTCAAATATATACTACGAAAAAGAATTTTGGTAATTCGCACGTACTGCAGACTTTAGACTTATTGTTATTTTCCTGTTTCTTCAGTTCAGTTGACTCGATTCTTCTTTCAATAAGTAGAAGGTCTTCCTCCAAATGTATATCTATTGCTCCAATTCTTTTTTCCAAGTCATCATCCCATAAATTACGTCACCATTCAGTTGTTTCTTCACACTAATATATAGTATCAGTACTAGTTCGTTCCTCCTCATTGTAAAAGCTACAAGAAAGGTTAACATAGTATCTACCTACGTTTTGTAGATGTTTTCTCAAATGCCACTGACCAGTGATCTTATTCTTTCCCACAAGTCATCGTAGTACCTTAAGTTATGTCTTCTTGAATGGTTGCTTCACATTGGAAAGTATGGGTAACAGTTGGTACCTTCTGACTGTATTACCTACGAAGAAGCTTAACGTAGAATTTACTCACGTTGTAGATGTTTGCTCACATAACCGTAATCTAAGCCCAATCACTCTCATGAATTTATAATAGTTAGTTTGAATCTACCCATGTTGTGTAAATGTTTTCTGAGATACCAGTGGCCTACCGTACTATACTAACTATACTTTAGGTGAACTACTCTCCCTTATGAACATGTTAATAAGGTGAATTCCTAGATACCAGCAGGTGCCCTATTCCCATGAGCTTTACCCTGTTTAACTGTAGCAATGTGTCAGTTTTGGTGAAGGTTCTTAATACACAAATTTGTTCTGGAACCTTTAGGGTTCGTCAATATATTATTTTACTTTGTGCGGACCCACTTGGAGATAGGCGAACTTTTATTAGACCTTGTTATAGTGAGATTCTTCGCTTATAATTGGTACTGCATATGCCAATGGTTTGTCTGTTTCTTCCTTAACCTTTTGCACTGGATACCAAGTTATTGGTAAGCGGCTATTTTTCCCAGTTTGAGTAGTTTTGGATGTGTTCGCAGATTATCCGTCTGTGTAATCTCGTTTATGATATTTTATTTCTACAATCATTATCATATTGTTCATTAACACTTTCTATGTTTTACCCTGTTTAGTTGAATGTGTATGCTAGTTTTAACAAAGGTACTTTAACCGTAGTTTAGGCGTGTCTGCCGCCTTAGATTTCGTCCATTGCTCATTTTTCATTGTACGGACCCATTTTACAATTGTGGATCCAATGTATGATCTTGTTATGCCAATTATAGGTTCTGTTCCTATGGTCTTCCTGATCCTCCTACAAGCAGTTGGTCTGATCGTCATTAACTAAAATTTCTTTGTGATTAGATTATTGCATGCTAGATTATGTTTTTCGAGGTTTCAAAGGTTTAGAATATGTTTGACAGTTTTTCCTCCTAGTTGCATAAACTATAAACGGGAGTCATAGCTGAATAAATTGTTTGATTCCATGAGGATTTTTTTGTCGGTGTAACTTCTTTTATTATTTTCTATGATACAACAAGGACACGGTATAGGATAATTTATCCTATATTTGATCTTGTTATCCCGATTATGAGATATGGGCATACAATTAGTCGTGCAAATCCTCCTCTGCCCAGTTTGACTACTTGTTCACTACACAGAATTCATTTTTGATATAACACTAAGAATTTGTCAAGATGTTGTTTCTTAGGTTTGTGTTAAATTGACGAATTATTGTTGTACGTCGGTGGCCGCAAGGTTCAGTCTTTGACACGGCGCTCATCACTGTAAGGTAAAGGTCCCGGGTTCGAGTCCAGCGGCCCTGCATTCGAACCCGACATACTTACAAATGGGTATTTTTTCAAAAACACCAGCACCCTGAGGGTTTATATGACCTCTGCTGTTGTGAACCCTCGTAAAAATTAAAAATAATAATTATTATTATTAATGGACCTGGTCCGGTTCTTTCTGTAGTGTTGGAACAATCTGTGTATTAATTTTATTCGACTTTTTCCTGATTTCGTGTTACCGTTGGTCAGGACAATGTTACGATTTTAACCAGGAATAATGGTAAAGATTCACTAGACCTTGCACCTTGACACCATGATGTCAGGGTATCAGGCTGTCTGATTGATTGCTCTATTTGGCTCTCTGTTTACCATGTAACTGTCCTTTTCACTTCGCTGCCTGTTAAAACATACAAACACCCGGTCGTCACAAAAAAGTCCGGGTGTTCGGAGTCATATATACACTTGCAGATAATATCACGATTTGTAGTTGGATTAAATAATCAAACTGTGACCGTGCAAGGTCTGGTGAGTATTACTTATGTTAGGTTTCAAGTGCCATTTTTAGAACCTGTCTATACTTAATCGTTAAGATCTGTTTCAAAAGTAAATGACTATCAATTCAATATTTACGTTTTATAATTAAAAGGGTACTAGAAAATAAAAAGATAAATTGTTTTATGTTTTTTCGTGTGAAATTGTTTTCATGATTATTTATTAGGTCAGATATAAATTAGTCAATTCAAATGTTCGTTTGAAGTAGAGATAGTGAGTCTTGGTGCTGGTGGGCCGGACCTTATGTTTTTTGGGTCAACCCGCGCAAAATAGGAATTTATTATGTCTCCCAGGTCCATCCGTCGCTAAATATACGAATATATTGCTCGATGTGGCAGAAGGGAAGCGGTTGAAGTGATAAGGGTTATATTTGCCAAGTATTGTTGTCTGACGTGAACAGAAAAAGTTGGCTATCGAGCCAAGGGGCGCATAAAAGACGTGCCAACATTATTCATCCCTTCTAGATTTGACAGATCATATATGGACTTGTCATTCCTCTCCTTGTTTTCGGCAAACGTTTAGTGGGTAATGGATGTGTGCAGGCTCGGAATATGAATTGAAAGACACCCCGATTCCTTTCTCTGTTGATAAATGAAAGGCCTACTACTCCGTGGACGGAATCACAAGCTCTAGGATCGGATCGCAATATTTCACCTGTGACAGTGGCAATCAGACCCTACCGGTTCTACGGCAACAGCTCTTCTTCTCATTTTTTTTCTCTGAATCAATAACCTTACCTCCCCCACATATTCTATTGATATTACTCTCAGCACGAACATATGTTGTTTATATCGTTATTTATTTATTTTTTATACTCGAAAAGTGAACCTTTTGTGCATAAAATTCAAATTGTTAGGGTTTTGTGTTTTATAAACTTCTCAATCGACTACCTACTTCTCCTAGAGGCCACACATCTATAAATCTGCCGTTGAAACAAAATTCACTAGTGCATATCTCCTTTCTTAACACCGTTATTTTAATGGGCATGTTCTTTCAGTATTTTAACTTTTTCGTTATAATGCTATAAAGCTGAAATCTTTTGAGCTGGCAAAGATATTATAGTTTTAACACCGGTTGAAATTTTACAACACTTCATTTACGACATTATGCCAAGGGTGTTTTAAAACTTCTGATAATCCGCGTACTCAAGGTTAGTTGAATGTTTTATTTAAAAAATGTATGTTGTAATTTACTTTATACATCGCAGTATTAAGTGAAATAGAACTTTTAGAGTTGAAACGTTGAGATTTAACTGGTTTGTATATTTAAAAGCAACTTATTTGTCCTCTGGTGATCATAAACCAAGCTTTTATTCCGACCTTTCTTCTTTTTTTCTTTCTTTTTTAATTCTTTAATTAAACTCATTTTTCTCACTTACGAGAAAATTGTCCTATTCTCTCTTAATTATTAATTTATCTTCTTTTAATTTTATTTAAACCAAAAGGAAAACAGAAAAATCTTTAAGCGTTGTCATAAACCAGATGTCTGTATTTTTCTTTCTGAAAGTATCGCCGCCTCGTGTATAATTAATTATAGTTAAAAGCTTTAAATGGAGAATGATGTAAATAAAACGGTATGGATATTTTTAATTTTTTTAGCAGGTGAAAAATGATTACAGAATTTTTTTATTGTTTTCCACTATGAATAATTTCTTCCCAAAAATTCTCTATTCCTTAGCAAGAACTGTCTCTGGTCTTAAGTCTCATTATCCTTAATCCAAAAAGTTTAATTGTTATGACTTTATACGTCAATAGCTATATTTGATTATTCATTTTTATTGGCAACCCTCCCAATGAACGACTGAATGCTGGCGGATCGCAGCCATTTAACAATTACTTTCAGTTGTCAGAAAAAGGAACCTGGTTCTTAAAGTCACCCCTAGAACTTGTTTAAAGTTAAAAATCCCTGGGTTCAGCTGTTCTACACAATTTCCCTTGCCGTTTACTTCATTACAACAAGATGTAATATACTGCAATCCGTATGTACAATATAATTTTACAATTTTGGATTACTGTAGATAAAGAATAACGAAACTGTAATTTAGATAAGTGGACACACATACCCACAATATATATATATATATATATATATATATATATACATGAAAAGAGATAAATAAATAAGTTAGTTTGGTAGTGTAAAGGTTTGAAAAAATTAGGGGTAGTTTACTTTAGTGTTAGTGTGAATGGTAATTTAAGATTAAGTAAAGTGAGAGTTAGGGAAGAATTAATTTTTAAGTTTAATTTTTTTTTTTTTTTTTTAAATGATAGTTCCTACCCTCAATAAATTGTAAAAGTGAACCCGCTGAAGCTCGAACAAGCTTCTCATTTGAACGTAGCGTTTGCGGGGGTATCAGCGGGTTCACTTTTGCAATTCATGTCGAGAGACGTGGTTGTGAGGATCCTTCAAACTGATGATGAGCTAAAGGGCTCGAAATCCGGATCGTTGGAAAACAACTTACTGTGTGTAGGAGTTTTCTTTTTCAAAAAGGATTGAACACCGCAATCACTCCATGATTCATCATTTCTACAAATAGGTGCGGTTTAGGCTATGCTACGTTTGTTAAGGTTAGAAACGGGTTAGGTTAGATAGACTATCAGTTAGTGACGGATTTATTTATGGCAGGAAGGATTGGAGTTAGGATCGACTAGGTTACGCTAGGCAGGCTTACTGATAAAAACGGATAAGTTTTGACAGAATTATGGACGGTTGAGATTAGGTAGAGTGAGAGTTATGGACGGGTTTCGTTAATATAACCAGTAGCGTTAGGGTTAGGAATGGTTTAGGTTAGGCAGAGTTAACTATAATGATGTAGATTATAAATAGCACCTGTCTAAATAGCATAGAAAATTCCCCATGCACGCAAAATGCCGCCTATCAGTTTATTGTTCTTTTCTAGTTCCTTAGGTGAGTTCTATGGCTTGATCTTTCTTTTATGAAGTATATAGTAATTGTATGTTATTGCTCCTAGTTTTTCTCTGGGACTTCTTGTTTCGTTTTTTATGTAATCATCCATATTACGACGTGGGTGAATGTTTCTTCTTCTAAATCGCACAACCAACAGTAGGGTTCATTAATAAATAAAACCGTACTATTTACTTGCATTCTCTGATCCCAGAGGCCTGTATAGACGGTTATCACTACTCGGAAATTAAAGCTGTTACGATTGAATTGATAATAGCTAAATGTTTGCTAACTATTCAAACAAAATTCTCTCTTCGTTCTTTATTATTAGGCACTATTGAATTGGGACAACTTCAATTTTCTAAAGTAAGAGAAGGATGTTGCGGAATATTGAGTATGTCATTATTTGCGTAGTTCTTCAGATTGTGTATACATTGATGATGGAAATCGAGTGTTTAATCCTACTTTAAAAGCCCACTATTTATAGAAAAATGTATTTCACAATAAAATTAATGTATGTTACCAACATCCGTAAATGTTATTTTCTATTTAAAAGATAATGTTCAAATTTTACAAATGAATTTGACACAGTGGGAAGAAACGATCAACTTTTCTTTTGCTAAAATTTTGTGTGTATGAAAGCCGAAGCATAAGTTATTTTAAGTGGGTAACTTATCCAATTCAGCCGTGTAAATAATGTCATTAACTTCTGAGCATGTGGTTATTTCTGCAAAAACATTATTGGAAGGGGGTTCATTGTTTTGCTAGCGCAATGAGGCAGAAGCCCCTAATCCACCTCCGAAGTCGGAATCCAGCAAAAACCGCCCTCTCGAGCTAACGGTTTTCGGATACCGTTGTTAATAATAAATGCATTATCTCCCTTGGATGCAAAGCGTATCGGATGAATATGTTTCTTCATCACCTCCTTATCCTCGTACCGATACGCGATATTCTCCCCTGACCGCAGCTATTGGTATGGCGAGGACCGCAAAGCCGATGCAACAAAAACCCTCTTCGCTCCTTTAGAGGATTAAAACGGTATTCTCCAGATTCCCGGGTATCGGTTTATCAAACAGACCTCAAGCCGAGGCCAGGCTCGGCAAATATCGGTTTATTTAACTGAAAATAAGATGATATCTGTCATTGGTTACAGGGAGAAAAAATCTGAAAATCCGGTATCGAGAATTAGATTATATAGGTTTTTTCGTCAAATTGAGGCTTTTTAATTATAAACATTTCCTTTTGTTGAAAGTATTTTAAAAAGACACGGTATATAAGCTAAAATTCTCATAAATTTGCTAGTTTTGTTTTTAAATGTAAAATGATTGAGCCCTTACATCCCAAGAAAAACAAATATAATTAAAATTAGAAGTTATATAAAATTAAATAGCAGTTAATAAACTAAATATTAGTCAATAAAATTAAAATAAGAATAGTTCTTTTAATTTGAGATTGTTTTTTGAAAATATAAAATTGGTTGTTATCTAAAATACTACAAAAATTCAATGCAATTAAAACAAACTATTATATCGAACTAAGTATAAAATCAAATGATTCTTCTCTATTTCGAGATTTTTAAAATATAAAATTGGGCCTTCTTTAAACTGCAATATAGGAATTATTTACAGTTAAAATCAAAAATCTTATAGAATTAAATATAAAATTAAATGATTCATCTTTTAATTTGTATTTTTTTTTAAATATACATTTGTTCATATATAAAATATCACATGAAAGCTATTAAAAACTACAATCTAAAGTTATACAAAAAGAATTACAGAAACGAATGGTTCTTCTATTGATTTGAGACATTTTGTAAAAATTATGAAATTGCTTAAACCAAAGATATCTTTAAAAAATGAATTACAATTATAACAATTAAAGTAAAATACAATTATAAAAAATACAAATGGTTTTTCTAATATTAATTTGAGGTTTTATAAAAATATAAACTAAAAATTTTTTAGCTTCATTTTTCTCTGTTATTGGCAGCTAAGGTTTAGGGTTAGGGCCAGATAACATAACGCTTTTTTCGTCAAATTTTCCCTTTTAAATATGACATGGACTTCGGATTATCTTTTTTTAAATTCAAATTAACCCTTTTTTCACTTTAAATTTTAAATGAACCATTTAAATTAATTAAAGAACTTTTGAGATGGTATAAAATATAAGCGTGTATATTAAAATTCAATTGAAATTTAAAATTGCCTGGCGTGCTGGCACGATAAAGAAAATGTTTTTCTGATACCTACATCACACCAGACCGCATCTCACGATATTTGAATAAGTATCCATTAACGGTCACTAATCTCTACACATTTTTATATTTGTTCGAATTTTTAAAATATAAAATAATTCCCATATAAAATAAGTATTTTGGTTTAAACAAAACTCGAATTGTTAGAAGGTTTTTTAAATTTAATTTTTTATAACGTTTATTTTTAATTTTGTTTAATTTTCATGTGGTCTTTCACATTTAATTTTCCATTTCAAAAAATTCTCAAATTAAAAGAACAATAATTTATTACTACATTTAAATTCCTAAAAATTTCATTTCAATCCTAATTGATGCTTTTATGGTTGTCTAAATGTCTACTATTTTATATGTCTAAAAAGGGGGCTAATATACCGTGCTATACATGCTTTTATTTCATACTATCTCCTCAGTTTTATTATTGCTGTTAAAAAAAGGGTTAAGTTCAAATTAAAAAATGATCATTCAAAATTAAAAGGAGTTCATTTGAAAGATTAATTTGACGTTAGAAAGGGGTATACTACAGAAAAAACCTATACATTGGAATATATTTATTTCTGTATTTCCCCTTTCTTCGTTCTCGTCCATATTAACTAATCCTCATTTCAATATTAGTAAGTGTGCCCATTGAATAAAAATCGACGTCCTTTAAGTATAAAAACGCCTTTGATCAAAGAAAATTTACCAGATTTACTTCCCCCATTTAATTCCCACCCTCTCACTGTTATGTAAAAACAGAACATTACAAATTCATGTGTCACAACAATTTCAAAAGAAGCAAATATGACACCACAAGAAGCGCACCACACTTTACGTGAGTATAAAATATTGGGTTCAAAATGTATATCTGAATTATATAATTATTGTTTCTAATCAACAACATCCCAGGCCCTGAAGTTGACTAGATAAAGGTCAAAACGTCGACAAAATAAATGAAAGAGGTGCTTTTCCCAAAATTCTTCATTCCTGACCGCTCCTCATTACATTTTTTTAAATTCAATAATAACGTAGGATAGCATGATCGAGTTTTGTCATTTTTTAAATGTAAAATGTATAGACGAAATTGAGCGGGTTGACTGGTGTGGATTTCGCTAGGTGTGATAGGGACGTGTTTACGGTTGTAATCAATCCTTGGCGGACAGAATGTCATTTGAATATCAGCCTAATTAATGAACCACTATCTATAATTATAGAAATTTTGATACGGTTCAAATGGGCGTGTGAGTGGGAGGGGATTTAAACTTGTTAACGAAGACCCAATTGTGTTGATGATGACACTACGATTCATTACTTCGAACACCCCTCGTTCTGGGGAAAAAAAGGCTTTTCAACTATTCGCATTCGCTCCCTCTAATAAAGCAAGTATTTTTTTCTTTCTCGGCATCTCGCCTGTTTCCCCCCTCTGCATTTGCACATGTGCAAATATTGACTGTCTAGACAGCTTTCCATTCAATTTCATGGTCATTCGCTCCCTGTGTGCGTTCAAATAGGACAATTCGTATCCGACACTAGAGTCCTGTAATGCAGAACGGTTGTCGGATTTATCACTCTAGCATGAAACTAAACAGCCCGCATTTATCACAGCAAAAACGTATTGCTCTTATTTATTTCTAAGCTACTTTAGCTAGTTACAAATAAAACCTGTTCCTCAAGGGACGTCGGTGGCTACAACGGTTAAGGTGTTGACACGGCACTCAAACAGTTTTTGTACACGACCGAACGATTTAATACGCTGCAATCTTTCTGAAAATCAAGATTGTTTACATTCAAATATTCAATGATCTTAGTGACAAAGAGGACAAGATGATTGCAGTGGAGACCCCAGGGGTGTTAAGATAGTGCTCTGTACTAAGCGTGTTTCGCGCCTTGATATGTAATTCATTACTTCGTTGATAAATTAATTGTACAAAGTCTGAAGAAAGAACGAGAGATTTGTCCTGGCTTACCGAATTCCGTCTAAAAAAACGCTTGATTGGATTATCAAGAAGTAGAAGGGCATATGTGTACCGGAGGAATCCTGCGGGCTGCTACATCTTCAGATTTCTAAAAGACTCGACGACTGTAGCGAACAACCTGTCGAGAGGTCATTTCGAACATCTGGTGTATAATTAAAAATTCGTCAGTAAACGTTTATTGTCGAAAATGAATTTCCCATGCCTGGTATAATCTAAGCAGTAAGTTTGACTGCAGAAATAGCCTGCTCAGTGGGGCCTGACAAAAATGTTTTCGGGGTTGGTCTAAGAGATGATTATAATAGCTAGGTGAGATAAACCTATCTAAAGGTTGGTTATAAAGTTTGTCGCCATTGATGCAGAGTAACTGGATGGTAGCGAGTGTTGTTCTTACATGGGAAGTTTCAAACGAATTACATGAAGTCTGAGTCAGGGAAGCTTGTAGAAAAGAACCTCATAATATTTGAACTTTCCTTCATCTTTCGATTTTCGCAATATTCAATTTTAACAATTTATGGGATTTTAGGGCTTTATTGTAATAATTCACAAACCTCTACAATGTTGAGTCAATACGAGTCATACGTCCACTGAATCGTTCCAGAAGCAAAGTGTCTACAGCCTCTATTAATTTGCTCGCAAGTCTGGAAGTCTCTGAAATATAATGGGAGAGATCCTGAGTCTCTTCCAGGAAGCCTTCCATGTTCACCTGAGCGATTTCCTGTTTATAAGACTTTTTACATACAGGTGACAAGGGTAGAGTTTTATAAATTATATAATTTATTATCAATTAGTCAATCAAATTTTATGTGGATTTTTAACGATTAAAATGATTATTTAAAAAAAATAAGCAGGTAAAGAAAATAGAAAATTTCAGGTGTAATATTTTGCAAGATAAAACCGCCCTGCGGAGGACCAAAATGTTATGGATATACTCTCTAACAATAAGTAATATAGTTTTTTAATTAATTAATTAAACAATTTTTTTAATATGTTATTACAAAAGGATTTAGTTAATTGTGTGGTTAATTTCCAAAGGCAAGATTTTTTCATGCGAAAACGTATGCGAGTCATCGGCAAAACCTCTGGCCATAGGCCTTGTTTATCGCTTCCATATTTTACCGAGGCTTTTTTGTGTCTTAATTGATACTTTGGAATCAATAAATAGGGGATCGAGGGTGCCCGGGGGCCGGATGGCACGGCAAAAAATGGACTCCTCTTAGGAAGACAAACACGTTTTGCCTATTGATTTTAAATTGTAGCCAGATTGCTCCTTGATGTATGTTTTTTATGCCGGTTTTTTTTAGTGGCGGCTGAGGGTCATCCCAAGTAAATAGGATTTGTCTGTTGAATGGCGCGGTCTGATCGCCCCATTTCATCTGTCACCTTCTTCTATTGACCTCTCTTTTTTCCCTCACTCCTTTTCCAAGTCCTATTTTTCAACCCTCTTACTTTACCCTGAAAAAAAAAAAAAAGATTCAGGCAATTTTTCTTCACTGTGCCGGATCTGAGGATTCCTTAACTTATAAACACCCACTTATAAACATTTTTAGTAACTTTATATTTCTTTGAGATATTATCTTTTAAAATTATATACTCAAATGATCAGATTAATGAAATAAGAAAAAAGAAACAAAGAAAACCGTTTATTGAAAAATATTACTACAGTTGAACAGAGACTATGACGTTTTACGTAAACTATTACGGCATGGCTTAAGAAAACGTTATAAATACTTTTTTTTATAGTTCTGTACAATTCACTAATTTTCGTGGTCCGAGAAAAATTCGTTGGGTTGAGAGATCCGAGTGGATCGAAGTCACGATAGCTTAAGTGGTAGGGCAGTGGCGTATTTAGCCGAAGATCATGGGTTCAAATCCCGCTTGTGACGCTGACTTTTTTATCTCAACTAAAAACCTTAATGTTACTAAACCAATTGGAACGAAGCTTTTTTCCTCACTAATCCACAATCAAAATATTAAAGGTAAGCTTACTCACGGTCCCGTGGGTATGACAGGAAGAACATTTAAGACATTAAATTGGCCGAGGAATAAACACTAAAAATAACCAGCCTTCCTCCATCAACCTGCAATCATTTTCTTTTAGTGTAGTTTAGGATTGGTTCTATCAGATGTTGAGGTTTTCCATGCTAATCATTCTCAAAATCTCATAAAGTTATTGCATGATACATATTTTCACTTACCATGTTATACAAAAAAAAGTTTATTTTTGTTGTATAATGAACATGTTTTGACTAAGCAACTTCGACAATTTATGCGGTGTTTCAAGTTATTTTGTTACTGTTCCGACCTGCTTAAGATGTGTGAAACCAGTCCCGTCATTTTGCCTATGGTGTGATCTCAATTCGTGAGCAGTTTGGGAAGTGCGTGATCAACCAAATTCTCTAACTTTCCGTCATTCCATCTTATTCCTCGGTCAAATAAGTTCTCCCTTGTTAAGGTCGAAATCCAAGGTCAAAACTTTTCAAACCGACGGTTAAGTTTCAATCTGTATATTCGCTGAAAACAACGGTAATGTTTTGAAAAGCATCTGTGGTGCTGTGTTGGAATGCAAATTTGACAAACTATGCCGAATTTTGTGAAGTTATATTTTTTTAATCAATCGTTCAGCCTCTGTAGCCAGCAAATAAAACATTTCCATGGACTGTGAATGCAAATTAAATACTGTTAAACACAACATTGTAGGTTATAAATAATAATCTGATTCCGTGGGTTGTACAGTATTTTGTAATAAAATAATTATTGTCACATAATACAATAACAGTAGATACAATACAAAAACATAATACAGTAACTATTTGACTCTTATTTTTTATAAATAATTAGCTTAATTTTCTGAAAGACTATTTTTGTATGGGTACGAGGTTATATGTTTTAAATATTTAAATTAGTTTTACCAATGTTAATGCATGTTTTGGACTGTTACGGCGCTTTGGCCTTTGAGGTCAGGAAACTTCTGTAGGCAATCTTCTCATGGAGCCGACCGCAACAGAGGAAAACATTCGGACAGCTTGTAAACTTAACAACAATAACTAGGTGTGCTCACAGGGGATTAGCCTTTAACAGATCAGATGTAATTAACTTGCGTAAACTAGGAACGCTTGGCACCCACATTTCATTAGTAACCCTGTTGTTAGGAACTCAACAGATTTATCTCATATCTCGACTCACTTATCATAAGTCTGCCGTTTAACTTGCCAGTTTGATTTTCGGAGACGATTTATTGCCGTTTGCAACGTTATTGGCTCCCGGGGCGATGTATGCAAATGCACGTCGGAGGGGCAGTTTCACTTAATTGGCCCGCTTTGTTGTTAAGATAGGCGAAGTATTTTACGGATCGTCCAGCTTGTTAAAACAGCTCGTTTATAAATAGCCGCAAGCCATTTTATTAAAATTCAACATAAAGTCAAGAAGCTCTTTAAAGGAATGTTTCCTGTAATCTAGATACATTACCAGGTGTACAATTAACCAATTAAGTCTTCGGAAGAATTAAATTACAGGAAGAGACAATAATTTTATTCTGCGCTTTTTTAATTATTGAAAAGAATATCAAATCTTCAATTCGATAACTACGAAAAAAACACATATTAACATTTCATCTGGTATAATCTCTATACAAAATAATCGTTTGAAACGATTTTTTCTTTTCTTCGTTTTTGTTGTCATTTTCCTTTTTTATGGTTACGTTACATTTCTACGCCTTTTTCTGGAAGAAGATGCCGAATCGCACGTTCATATCAAAAGCAGAAACAACAGCTCCAGGATTTAAGGCGGCCAAAGATCGTATCAGCTTATTACTTTGTTCAAATGCATCTGGCGATTGCAAGTTAAAGGCGACATTGATCTACAGATCCAAAACCCCAAGAGCCCTTAAGGGAAAAGTAAAGATGAGCTCCCAGTTTTTGGGAGATCAAACACCAAAGTATGGGTGACTAGTAATGTAATTACAAGTTGACAAGTAATTGGGAAAATGTAATAGACTCTTTCATTGTAGTGAAATTCTAGTTATATTTGGTTAAAGTTTATTTAGTTTTACTATCTTTTATTTTTTTGTGAACTAAAGACCGAAAAAAATAAACTATTCGAAAAATAGGCAGTGTTCAAAAATCCATAGGTGAATTTTTACTGTCGTAATTTCACCTTGACTGTGTAATTTTTATATTTGTATTTGTGTTTGTACTTTATGACTCATTTTTATATTACATTGCTGTAATCAATGGAAAAAAATTAATAAATCTGTTGAGCGGTTTTTGATGCTAAATTCAAATTTTGGCCAATGAAAAACTAGACAAAAACAGGTTTGCGTTTTTTATCCAAAATAGGTCGCAATAAAAAAGTGATACTCACTCTATATACGAGGAGAAGATGCAAGAGAGAAAAATACGTACAGATTCCAGGAACAAATACATCAGTTTGGGGCTAAGCATTCGGGCGCGCAACAACAACAAAATAAAATCAGATTCACATTTTTAGAAATTTGCCACATCCTATAAATGTTTAACTGATTGTTTTCTAAGTTGAGTAATTTTTGACAAGATCGGGTGTAACACTTGTAACTTGGCATTAAAAGGTGAACAGATATACATTTTTTTCGTAAGCCACGAAGCACTGAAGGCCTCCAAAATCCACCTTCAAAACTGGTCTAGGAATACCCAACAAGTTAAGTAAACGCGGTATAGCCCCTCACACATTTGTATGACAACTGTAAACAACAAAAACACAGCTTAACAACAGCTTAGGCGAAATGAGAATAAATATATTAGAGGTAACATAATTATTTACACAAAAGATAAATCAGAAATATCAATGACTTTACAATTATGTCAAGATAAACTTTGAATTATGATAAAAATTATAGAAATTATAGAAACATTTAAGCCAACGCTCCAAAACAACGAGTTTGGAGAGTTGGAGCTTCCCTACTCAAATTGCCATATATATATATATATAATGTAGAGATTAATTTAAGATTAGTAGGCGGAGAAAATTACTTGAATCAGTTTAATATTATTGTATAATAGAGATACACATCAAGCAGCAAGTTAGGAATGTGTGTTTTAAATTTAAGAAAATCAAAAGAACGGTGTCATGAGCAAAGTAAAGAGGTTTATCTCTTAGAACAAAGTTAAATATATTTTAATTATTTATACTTTTCTCTAAAGTCTTAGTTGAAATGAAAAATCTAAAACTCGTGGGTATGAATCCCGCTCGTGACACTAGCTTTTTCATCTGAACCAAGACCTCAGATTAAAAGTATAAATATAAAAGTCAATCCTACTGCATGGTACTAAATGCATATGTGATTTAAATATATTATGTATAAATATATAAAGAACAAATAATAAACGGCTACCTTTCTTGGCAGTACACCAGATACCATAATAATGCAATCACTGCCTTCAATACGATGAAGGTACTGTCTATTGGTGATGTAGGAAGTTAAAAATTACAACGTGGTTCCTCTGATTCCATAGTTTTCCAATTTCGTCCAGAGGGCTTGATGTAATCAATAAAAGAAGTTCCTTCACAACTCAGCAAAGAAAATAAAAATCTACACATCTCTCAGCTGGCAAGAACTGAGACAAACAGTAGGCTCATATACTGGCCATTGTCTGTTTAATTATCACCTCTGAACATGGGGAAAAAGTTGACAGAAATTGCTGATTCTGTCAGGTAACAGCAGAGCCAACAGAACATCTTCAAGTGGGGCAGCAAAGTGATAACTTTTAAAGAAATAAGCAAAGATAAAGTCGAGAAAAAGTTAAACTAGTTTATGGATAGTGCACTTTTCAAGACTTGGAAATAAATAGAAGTCGATTCCACAATAGATCTTTTAGAACGAAATGGAGCGAAAAGGAAATTGTCGTCACCTCCCCAGGAAGAAAAAAATATCAGTGCTATGATTAGTTCACTAAATTTTATTTGAAAAATTTCAGAAAATTGGTCCAAAACACTATTGTGTTGATACCCTGTACAACATGTTTTACTTGATCGAGAACAGTTTCTCGGATTTATAAAGTAACGAAAAGCTACGTTGGTAAAAACCATTCACCCCCATTATTTTATGGTTTGTTGTTTCTTTTTCAATTTGTTTTTCTTTGAGAACTTCTAAAAGCCTTGTATCAAATGCTGGTTAATTTCTTTGTCCATGCCCAGATGATTAAGTGTCGGTCGGGTGGCATGGCTCTCTCTCGGGGTCAGCCAAGTCATGTGCTGGGAACGGATGAGATGTTGGCATGGCCAGTTGCCACATTATCCCGTGGGGCTCACCTTACTATTGAATTTCGCTTGTCTTTAGGGTTCCCACCACGTATTTGTCGCTTAATTGATAGATTTGTTGTCTGGGTCCCCCTCGGTCGGCCTCGGAATGCCAAACGAGCCTCCGTTACTTTCAATCTCTCGTCACCCCTCCGGCCAAAGCAAACCCTCCGACGAAATTAATGGACAGAACAGTTTCTACTTATTTCTTATAAATAAACCAGATCCCTATACCACATATATATATGATAATTCGAATAGCGAATCGATTCAGATATTCTTTATCTTCCAGAAATTTCAATTGAAAACGTAATTTTAAGTATTTCAAAAGAAAAAACAAGTTATTAAGTTAGAGATTTTACTTTTTTCTCGATATAAATAATAATAAACTAACCTAATAATATAAAAACTGTATTCGAAAGATTCCTTAAAAAGAAACCAAGTATTTTTCATTTCTTTTTGGCCTACTTTTCTTATTGCATATTTTATTTTCATAAATGTTTATGCACCCGATTTGGTAAAAAAATTAAATAATATATAACATTGAAATATACGCATAAAAATGGAAAAATAAGAAATTTTAAATCCGCTGGGCGTACAGGTTGGAAAACGTGAATTCTTCTTTGGTCGCACTAAACAATGTCATCGAAATAACAATTTTAATTGACAAATACAAAGGATAACCCATACTAATCCCAGGTATACTAATGATATCAACAGATCCAATTGAAACGAGCGCCATGTTCACTTTAACTGACTTTGGCAACTGCTTGAATCGAATTTGGATAATTCATGTTTTTCATAGGGACAATCATGCTTTGCATAACAAAACCAATCTATAAAAAAAAACTATATGTTTGTAAATATGCCAAATGGGACCCCAAATATGTGTATATCTAACAGCATTGCGATGAACTTTAAACAAATTTAAAGTTGACAATAGTAATTATAGCGTATAATGTGTAAAATAAAATTCTTTACTTTCCCCCTGGCAATACGGGGTAATAGAGCTAGTAATTAATAACTAAAATTCATTATGATTCCTTTGTTAGCTTTGTGAAAGCACAGATCATCCGCAGAAGATGTAAATGTCATATAAAATACAGCAATTGTCAGCGAAAGCCCTGAAACATTTACCGTGCCTGTATAGATTGAAAGGGTTGAACAAAACAATTCAAAGTAAATAGTCTCATAAATAATGGTAAATAATTTTCCCCTGCGACATGATTGATTGGAAACACCCGTTGGAAGAAATAAAGCCACTATCTTACCGCTATCCATCACAAAGCCCCGATTCCTATGGTTTTTTCATTAGATTGCCGGATTGGAATTTCTAGTAGTTTTTGAAGGGGGATCCCGACTAAGTCCACCTCTTACCTCCATTGGACATCTATTATCGGCGTCAGTTATTTAATCTTTCATCAGCTAGAGGATCTTCTAGGGGTTAGTTTAGACACGTTGTTGAAATCCATTTAAACATGTACGGATTAGGTTGACTCACAATTGAATTTTTTTAAACGGTTTTCAAAGCCAAAAATAATAAAACTATGAAAACGTATTGTGCCAAAATACAGGTTTTTAAGACGAGGTTTTCACCGTAAATCCTATAATTAATGCTATAAATGTTACGTTAAATTCTAAAACGGTTTTTTTATTTGGAGGTGTACAGAATGTACATTCGAGAACAATATTTTCACTGTTGCGGACAGACACGAGACCTTTAATCTGCCAATCCACATTTGAGTTATTTTTGACTATTCTATTGATGAGTAAGTCATTTTTCTTTAGTTTGCATTACAGTATTTTGATGAGTTTTCGGTCGTTGTTTGCATCGTTTTTTATGCGTGTGGTTGATTTTTTAAACATTTTTGCGGTTATATGTTGATTTTTTCATCCCATCTTTTAAGACTGCAATAATTTCGTGCATCCGATTACATTGATTAAGGTTTTGTTCAAAAATATTGTTTAAGGAATAATTTCTCTAATTGTTAAAATCCTTCTTATAAAATAAAATCACCTCCCATTAGTATACATCAATAGCTTGTCAGATGCATTCACCCACGCTATCAATTCCGTACAATTCTGTTACATAAGACCAGAACTTTTCATACAGGTCGGACAATGATTTATTCAAACTGGAAATAATTAACGGGAAATAACTGTTCGTTCTCTTTTAATAATCGGATAAAGAAGTTAAGGGGGCAAACGATTGTCGGATGAAGAGCTTTTTTTCCTTTTTAAACTCCATTTCTACTCGGCGGAAATCAAACGTTACTAATTAATTAGTGACCATTGAAAGATATTGCGTTTATCCTCCTTAGGAGTAAGGTCGAAAGGAAGGCAAAATATTTCTGGAAGACGAAAAAAAGTCATTTAACGCAGTTTCTGGACTTTAAAGTAAAAACAACTTCTTACAGGCCATCATATTTGTACGATCGACTAAACCCGCAACATTTCTGAATGTTACGGCAGTGTAGGAGGTTTGCGCCGTCTTTAGACGAAATTTATTTTACTTTTCTTTAATCTACTTATACTAAATAGATTTTAAATTTTATACACATTCCCTTATTAAGTAACTTCTGCAATGTCTCTGTAACCATTAAGATTTATAGTTTTACCCTATTTAAACAATTATTCATTGAAATTAATACGGTCAACTTTGACTACCAAATAGGCATATCAATGTTATATGTTATTTTTTGTTTAATGAGAAGTAAAAAGGATGCCATTTTTGTACCATTTCTCCAAAATCTGTTTGTTGTGATCTATTACATCTAATCTTATTTCTTTGGTATACAACAAATTAATACCTATGAATTTTCAAATTAATTTCACCGCTCATTGTTTGTTATTAAAAAAAGATTGCCAACTACGGCTATTTGTTTATTATTTTTTCTACAAAATTACAAAAGAAATGTTTCAACGTGATGAAGAATTTTGTGAAAAATTGTACCGAAACGTTGAAAAATACATACTTATTTATGACAACAATTTATGCCCTGGCTCTCCCCTCCATGATAGAGGCAAGGATAGACGAGTTCAGTCTAGCCTAGGGATTGCGAATAGAACGATAGTAGAAAAAAATCCAGCTGATAGCCCATCAAAACAAATCAGTATCGCTTTTCTTTCCTTGTTATAAAATTTATTTCTGTCAGGCACACACTTTGATTTATAGCTCTGTTATTTCCATTATTTTTATTTAAAGATCAATATTTTCGTTTTTGCCCTTCAGGCCTGAATTGTTTCCTCTATGTATAATTATTAGTTTGTAACCAAGAATCATCTTCTGTTCACTTATGTTTTATTATTTTTTTTGTATATATAACGTTTTCGATTTCCTAAGAATATACATTTTCTTCTAAGATATAAACAGAGGTGTCCCTCTATAATTGTGTTATTAATGTATTCGAAGCTGAAATTCCTTTGATTTTGAGACTGATCTCCGACCTCAAGGGTATAATCACGCCCTAAAAGAAGGAGCAAATCGTTCCTTTAAACTGCCCGGCCATAACTTTTAAGGAGAACTGATTTTCTGATTGATCTTAATTTTTTTCGACGCTGCCTATTTTACCCCAAAATTCCTTAATAGTAGGGAATTGATAGCCCATGTTTTACTTCGAAAGATGGAGTTTTATAAAAAAAATTTCATAATAAAAAACGAGAGTCTTCAATAGTAAAAGTAAGGTACAGCGAGGACCCTTGTGGAACTAGTTTTATTAATTTCCCAAAAATCGTCAAAAAAAAGAAAGCCCGTTGAAAAAAAATCAATAATGCATTACTGTTCATTTTACTTGTTTTAATATTCAGAATTGAAAGTGTTTTAAGCTATACCTTTTAGCAAATAAACGAGAAGAAGTGATTTTGGATTTTGTAGACAAATTTATTTTACATTCAGATTGGTGGTGATTATAAATTTTATTTCTACGATTTTTTAATTTAAATAGGAAGACGAGACAAGTAAAAATGTCAAATAACCTATAAGAAGAAAAAGTGCTTTTATAGTTAACCTTGATTAACCAAAATATGTTTATTCAACTGGACAGAGGTGATGAAAAGCTCACATTAGATTAGTTTTTTGAAATTCGGTAGGTTTCATGATGGTTAATAGGGGGTAGATGCAGGTTCAGTACGCTAGAAGGCACAATATACATCAATTTTTAAAAGATGACGCCCATGGATGAGGTAAATATCCTATGAGAAGGGCCCGGAATGATTGATCCTTCGACCAAAATGATATGTGCTCATGGGGGCCAGGACGAGCAAACGACGAGTTCGCGTGCTGCCTTTTCTCTCTCTCTCTTACTCTACCTGTCAGGATCACATAACACAGGATATTTCCCGATCCTGTTAATGCCCCGCACCCGGCTCGTTGCTTTACCAAACTTTTCTTCCTCTTCCTTCATCAATTATTTCTCGGGATTGATCCCCTTTACCCAGTCGGAGCGGACAATAGCTCCCAAAGGCCCTCTTTATATGCAACTTATTCTTCAACAATGTCCTACAATCTCCCTCTTCTAACGGCCCACCTTAGAACGACCGCCCGAGAATAATGTCGCACTTTTGTTTTCCCCTCTCGGAAATTTATTAATCTCCTGTACATTATCATAACCTTTTTATTTATTCATTATTTCCTGTTGACTACTTTCGCATTTTTTGCACTGTCGGACATATTTAATATCGTCAATGGAGAGAATTCATTTTATTTTCGTCTTGAAAACGTATATTCCTTTTAAAGAAAAATATTTCTAGAAAATCTTAAGTCAGATAGTAAGTTGGGACAATTGTAAAAATAATTCCGTGACATAAACTTTTTTCTTTAGACGTATTTGCCTTTAAAATAAGCTTAAAGTAGCTAATCTGTAGGAAAAGTGAATATTTTTGAGAAAATGAGAGAACTATACATTTCTACATGGATACTTTTTTCAAGCATTTCGGCAAGTAGCAATGATGCTAAAACTTAAAAATTACACTTTTCCAATTTTTCAGAGAGATACTTTGAAAGTCTCAATTTTATCAAAAAACGTCGATTCTATCCATGAAAATTAGTTAATTCCTTATCGTAGCATACGTTTTACAACGAGGAATACCGTATATAGGGGGCGTCGGTAGTCGCAAGGTTCAGTCTTTGACACGGCGCTCATCACTGTAAAGTAAAGGTCCCGGGTTCGAATCCAGCGGCCCTGCATTCAAACCCAACATACTTATAAATGGGCTTTTTTTCCAAAAACACCGGCAATCTGAGGGTTTATACGACCTATACTGTTGCGAACTCTCATATAAAAAAATATATCATTGTTGGTCTGCGTGTTAGCTTTGCACGCATTGACTTCTTCAATTCTGCCTAAATGTAAGTATAGTTGGTGATACAAATGAACCTCGTTTTCACCACGACTTTGGAACTTTTGTACTTCCCTAATCGCATAAAATCTGAATAATCTGCCTGATCTGATAAATTTTGAATAGCCTTCCATCTGAATTTTACTTTCTTCGTCCCTTCCTCTCTAATCTCTATTTTGAACGGTAGGCAGAAAACAAAGAAACTGAAGGCATGTGCTAACTTCAGCTAATGTATATTTTATACTTACCATCGGTAATATGAAATATCGTGTATTTATGTAGGTCGATCGTACAGATATGATTGATTTAATTAATTGCTCTCATGGAATAAAATATAAATTTCTAAAACAGCAAATGTATGGCAATTAAATATCAAAATTATATGCAAATAATATAGCATTCATAATATTGAAGGGTTGGGGTGCCGGTGGCCGCAAGGTTTAGTGGCCAACTGTAAGGTAAAGGTCCCGAGTTCTAATCCAGCTGCCCTGCATTCAAACCCGGCATACTTACCAATGAGCTTCTTTTCAAAAACTTCTGCAGATGCGAACCCTCGTTTAAAAACAATTGAGGAGTTAGTTAATAATCCGTCATCGGAAACTCCTCCGTTCCTTAGGTCAGTGGGGTGTAATACGTACAGTTTGTCATTTCCGTTCACTTTGACTTGCCTATTCCGTTTTATTCTATTTAATCGAGTTCCTGAAACAGAAGGAGTTTATCTCTGCAGTTGAGATCGTTCCTTCAGTACGTGTGTTTTTTTTAACTCAAGTTTTCCATATTAGCCAGATTCTCATGTTGGTTGATTTATATGATGCAAGGAGATGCAATAGAAAATTTCAGGTGCAACGACGGGAAATAAAGTGACGACTTCGAGTCTACGAGCCGAGAAAAAGGCTGACTATTCACCTAGCGCTGTTCCCCCGTTGTTCACCCTGCCTAATCTAATGGCTGGACTGGGCTATTTAAAAAAAACCCCTGTAATTTTGTTGATCTTCAACATGAATGTTGGTAAAACTAATGTTTAGATCTTAGCCGAATCTCTGATCTATCTTATAGAAACCGAGTAACAGTAAACAAGTAACCAATAACGGGCATATTATTGTTAATCTGCTGTTTTACTCTGCAAATGGGATTTACTTTAACATTAATCTCACATCTGTGTATGGAAGGGGATACAAATCTAGATGGTTCTCTTCGATATCGGGTTTTTTGATATAGAAATGTTACTCACTCAGAAGCTACACTTTGCTAAGGAGATCTCCCATGGCGAATAGTATATATTACAGTTATTTCTGAAAAACGATCTCATTGTTTCACTTCAAAGTCGAGGTGATGTTTTGCTATAAGTTTTTCCAACGGTATTTTTCCTACGCATAGTAGGTACAAGTGAAACGTAATAAAACTCTAATTATATTCATTTTCCGTCAAGAAATGCCAAAGATATCACTTTTACCAACGCTTTTTATACTCATTTTTAGTCAAATAAAAGAAAGAGACCAGGCGTTGGAAGAAATGAAATATTAATAGTTTTTGGCTAAAATAAATATACTAGATTCTTTAGATGATGCTGAATAGTTTTAAAATAAACAAAAAAATTAAACAGTGATTATACAGGTGCAATTGAAAATGAGGCACATGTGAGTACCTTTGGGACTTCGCTGGTTTTCATGACGAAATGATTTCGATTGACGTAATGTTTAAATTTTATGCTTCATGACCTCCAGTCGGATGTCGACGACAAGAGCTCAAGCCACTATGCAAAACATAAAATGATTTTAAATGCAAATTCAAAGAGCTACGACGGGATTCGAACTCGGATCCACTAACGTGGCAAATACTTGTCGGACGACTTAGCCACTCGGCCACATCACCTTCAATTTATTTACTTGTAATGTTTATATATTTTTAAAATTTTATTGAAATTGTGACCTCTTTTTCTAACTGCCTTCAAATATAGTAGCAATTATAAAATTGAAATTTAATTTAATGAGTAGTTTGATAAGTAAATTTTTTTTTAAATAATAATAGTTGGTCATTTTTGTATATTTGTTAATATTGTTTTTTAAAGTTTCGAAAAGGAGTTTAATATTATACTCGAAGGATGAGGGCGTTTAAAACCAAAGTTTTCCGCTAAACTGCAGAGGGGGTCGGACTTTGAAATGTGAGAAGGCTGAGGAAGGCCGTTTAGTAAGATGTATGCCTCCGGTCTGTGAATCAAGCGAGGAGGCACCTTATGGTGAATCACTTAAGGTTAAGACTGATGCAGGATTATAGGAAGGTAAGGTGGGACAACAAATGTGCGGAGCTACCGACTAATTGAACTGTCGGGCTAAGCAACCTCTTAATTAAGGTCTAACGTCTAACCCCTCCCTTAAGTATTTTTGCCAGGGCAACTACAAAGGGCCACCAAAGGCGTGTTTATTTATGGCCGGTTAGGGCTGAAGGATGGTCCCCAGCTTTGAATTTAGTTTTGGCCGACGTCTTACGGGGACAGGGCCTTAATTGAACTACCCCAGCCGAGGATATATGGGACTCCTTGCCCATTACTATCGCCGATGTTGGGGAGCCTTTTTCTAACATGGACTCTCTTCGCCCTAACTAATTAGTCATTTCTTAACCAAAACCAACCCTTTTCGAGATGTCACCCTTTGTTTTTTACTTTTTTTTAAAGTAAATGCTTTGTGAAAAAAAAATCTTTAATTGGGAAACAAACCTTTACGACATCCCCAGAAGTGAGAGGGGAAAGACCGATAGCATTTTATCCCCCAACCCGTACTGTTTTCTAAAGAAACAACTTTATTAATGGAGAACCGTCTGTTATTTTAATTGTTCGTCGTTGATATAACGAAAACATCGGTCATCACCTTCTCATTGGCAATTTACATTTCACTCACAAATCTCCGCGAAATTATATAATAAAAATTACCTGTAATAGATTTAATATGCACACAAAATCCACAAACTATCTAAGTATTTTAAATTTGTTTCCACATGCAGGGTTGTATGTAAAAATATTTAACTCATGAAAAGCAGCAGTAAGTTGTATAAAGACAAAACGCTTTGATAACAAAAATTAACGAAATGTCAAATCTGATCTTGGCGAATTTACTGATCTTCGGCGTCCAACATTTTCATACACAACTAAAGTTTCAGTTCACAAGTTTCACCACTGTAAGTAGACGTTCATATTTGTTAACCTTGTGAATTATTAACGTTACATTTAAAGTCCTGATGAAGGAGATAGACATATTCCTCGAAAGAGTGAAGAATTCAAATCGGCTGTACCCTTGATGTTTTATAAAAAAAATTATAAAAAATTATATATTGAAAAATTGCAAAAAGGAGGGAAAATTCAAAAAGTGGGGTTGAGATGGGAAGTTGGTCTCCGAGTGGATCGAAGTCCGATAGTGATAGAACGGTAGTGTATCACGCCGAAGGTCGTGGGTTCGAATCTCACTCGTGACACTCACTTTTTTATTTCGACTAAAAACCGTAATTAATTGAATAATATTAATTGGTCAATCGGACCACGAAAAATAGTGAATAAAATTTTAACATTGAAGGTCATTTTTTTTAATTGAGTTATTTTTTATATTTTAGGAGGTACAAGAAACGAATATCCACTTTCTTTGTTGCTAATAAAACGGTGGGTTTTTTTAACGTACATCGCTATTTTTGCTCGATCATAAATTTTGAACGTCAATATTTATGATACGCAAGGCAATTACGCTATTTGGACATAGAAAAGAATGTAAGCTTTCCAATGTTGTAAAAACTTTTTTTATTTGGAGATTCCCTTTCAAAGGTTTCTAAAGTTTACGTTTCATATATTTGTCGACGGTCCCGGAAACCGTAGGCAGCTAGGCCCAAGCCTTTTTTCCTTTTCGTACGCGGTTGCCCCACTGGATGGTATAGATAAAAACGATAACCATCGAGATACATAATGGAAAAAGCCACCACTTCGAAGCACGAGGGGTTAAATAGAACTGAACCTGTCCCGTCGGTTCCAAAATCCAGATGAGTAATGCATTTTTATGTGAAGCAACGGATATCCAGTCAACAAAAATCTATTTTGTTTCTTAAAACTTATTTAAATTCGTGTTTATATACGTTTTGTTTCCTTTAATGAAAGAGTCTTTTTGGGAGGCGCAAGAGAGGAACAATGACATATCTTCTTGCTAAGAAAAAATTGATAACCTACTTTCCTATATCGCTTGGTCACAAACCGTTTCCTTTTATATCTATGGTGCTTATGTGATAACAATTATGTAATTTTGAGTTAGAAGAGAAATTAAGCTTTCCAAAAGTTTTAACAACTCATTACGTTTTAGTGGACAATTGACCAAGTTACTTTTTTAAATTAATTATTCTCTCTGTGTAAGGTCTTGGTTAAGATAAAAAATTAATGTCATGAGCGAGATTCGAATCTGTATATTTTTATTTGTTAAAATTTATAGAAATTTGCATTTAAAAGCGTAAAACGAATCCCAATTGTTTTTTGTTTGTTTTTCAAAAACAAATATTTTGACTTCCATTTACTGGAAGTGTCTTTTGGCTTTCGTATATTTTCATTTAAAATTAATTTAATAGAATTTCTTATTCTATTTAGAAAAACAAATCGATAGATATATAATAACAAATAACCTTGAAATATATGCGAAGTAAAAGCAGAAAACTGCTTTTAAAAATGTGCTTAATTTTTTCTACACTCATGGAGCAATGTCAAGATCGCTCGGAGACAAACGTTTTTCACCCCTCACCAAAAAACATCATCCCACTCGCTAACCTTCTTTTGTCAATTTTCTCGTATACCGTCCAAAATAATAACATTAGTACCTATTAATTGTTAGGGAAGTTTGCATGGTACAGTAATCTCTTAACATTCGCGGGTTTGACATTTGCGGTTTTCACAATTCGCGTATGAAAAAATGAGGTAAGATTTATCATTCACGGAAGGGCGGACTTGTCCATTCGCGGAAAAATAACACTTGAGTAAAGAAAAAAAATTTAATCAACTGTTCGTTCAATAAAGTCAAAAGAGACCTGTATAAGGGACAGAGTAGCAGCTTCTTCTTCAGCGTCGGCAAAAAGAGTGTGCCAATTTCGAAACAAAAGGCTGGAAGAAACTGAAAAAGCATTAGGACTATGGATAGAAGACATGGCGCCAAAGAGATTGCCCTTGAGCTCGGCATTGATAAGAGCTAAGGCAAAAAATCTACATCTACATTAATGAAAATTCTGATTCCAAGTCCGATTTCCGACCCGGCAAAGGTTGGTTTGAGAATTTCAAAAAACGTCTCAATCTACACAACTTGAAACTAGTTGGAGAAACAGCATCAGCAGATCATAAAGCAGCGGAACAATTTCCAACGACACTCCAAAAAAATCATAGAAGACAACGGATACTCACCTCAGCAAGTTTTCAATGCTGACGAAACGGGACTTTTCTGGAAGAAGATGCCGAATCGCACGTTCCTATCAAAAGCAGAAACAACAGCTCCAGGATTTACGGCGGCCAGAGATCGTATCAGCTTATTACTTTGTGCAAACGTATCTGGTGATTGCAAGTTAAAGGCGACATTGATCTACAGATCCAAAAACCCCAAAGCCCTTAAGAGAAAAAGTAAAGATGAGCTCCCAGTTTTTTAGAGATCAAACACCAAAGCATGGGTGACTATTGCCTTATTCCAAGAATGGTTTCATTTCTCTTTCATCGACGGAATAAAAAAATATTCTTTTGATTTAAAACTTATCACAATTTTTCAGTCATGGAACGTAACCCCCCTTATAACATAGGAAAATAGACTCAACATTCGCTGATTTAACATTCACGGTAATTTTCAGGAACCAAACCCACGCGAATATTAAGGGATTACTGTATTTAATTATCATAGAATTGGTCTATATCACCTTATATATAAGTATTAGGTTGATAAAAGATTAGCAATTAGTGATATTTATTTCCGGTTTGTCGCCCACTTCCAGCTGAGGTTCCCATGCAATTGAAATGATATAATGCGGTTAGGAAATTCGTAGATCAATTAAAGGGGAATGAGTCACTTAAGATGTAGTGTTTATCCGGTTAAGTACCAGGCGGTGGAGGTGGCCCTCGCCGTATGTATGAGCCCTTAAACCATCCTTTGATCTGTTTGCATTGGTTAGGGCAAGGCTTTGAGAGTGGAGCAACACCAGTGGCGCTCTTCAAAGGAGGATCTACACTTGAGCCAAGGCAAGAAATGAGAAGCAACACCGTTAGCATAAATAGCCGCTGAACAAATAATCTTTTCCGTTTAATTAGTCACTTACAATGTCTAGAAACGATTTTCGCATCAAAATTCAACACAAGAAAGGAACCAAGTAAAAAGCATTCTTCTTCGTTTTCTAACTTAGTTTATCATAATACAAATAGTTATATCTATAATTTTAAAGAGTGTTTATATCAGCAAAAAGTGATTTAAAGGAATCAACTAGAACCAAATTTTACAGTAATGCTACCCAAAAATAATTTCGATAGGAAAGACAGACATCTTTCGCTGGACTGAGATGAAACGGTAAGAACTCGCAGATGTTGGTTATCTATCAAAACTCTATTGATCCCGGCTCTGAGCCCTTGATGGATGGTAGCCTCTAATATTATCTGTCAGAAACAACCTTATCAACAACACATTGGATTTATTAGTTTATGTCTGAAAGAGGGCCCTTTCAGCCTGCCGCATCACCGGGACATCATCAATTGTTCCGCACGGGTCGATTATTTACGAGAACGGATCGGTACGAATGCCGAAACGATAATTCGGACGTTACATTTCACGGTGTGTTGAATGTTGGGCGAATTTCTTCTTCGATTATATTTATAATCAAACCTAAAATTGCCTCTAGTTTAATAGACCATGCTGAAATTTAATAAATTCCATGTTTAAACTACTGAGTGATTTCTACCTCTGAGAATATACAAGTCGATTATATTTCTACTATCCAATAATAATTTCCTTGTTTTGGCTAAATCCACCGTTTTAAATTTCATATAAAAACTAAAATAAGTGTAAAAAATAATATTTTGAATTAATATGAACTCATTTATCTGTTAACATGAGATTAGAAACATTAATTGAAACATGTCAATTTTTTAAAATATTTGTTGATAACCAAGCCAAGACTTTTGTTTAATATTCTAATAACGTAGGTAAATTTATATTTAATGATTTTTAGTAATAAATTATTATTTTTACAATATTAAACATTCTTTTTACGTCAACAAAATCGAAAAATTAAACAAATCTCCATCAGGGATTTTAAAAGTTTTACCAAGAGCCAGCTAAACTTTCTAAGAATTTAAAACAAAATACTTTCACTCCTTAACAAGTAGGTTAATAAAGTTTATTTTTTTTGCAGGCAAACAGCTAGGTCATAGCCCGTAAGTTAATATTTTCTTCGGTTTGTTATGGAAAAGTTAAGACTTCTGGTGGGGAGAAAAAAAAGACAGCCACGGTGTGCAGAAGAATTATCGCAACCGATGGAAGGTTGTTATTTAACCCGGAGAGCCACTTCTTGAACTATTTATTTACCATTAAATATGACAGGCATGACTGCTTTGGATTTTATCTACAGTTTGACATGCCCTGTTAAAAACAAAACCCTAAATTTTGAGACACTGCTTAGGTGTTAGCGGCATAGCGAATGATAGCCAAATGGCATTTACCCCACTTATTCCCCTGACATATATTAGAGGGCATAGCTATTATGGCTATTTGCTTTTTGGATTTTATAAACAGCTCAATTTTGACACTCTGTTTAGGAGTTAGAAGTATAGCGTTGTTTTTTTGTAAGTAGATAGTAAGTAATCGTTGCAGGGCTGCTGGATTCGAACCCGGACCTTTACCTTGCACTGATGAGCGCCGTGTCAACGCCTAAACCGTCGCGGCCACCGACACCCCCTAGTATAGCGTAATGGCACAACCCCATAGCAAAATGGCACTTACACAGCTTCTATCACTGATTCATATTTTGATCGATATGACATGGCTAGCTCCAGGCTCTTTTGTATTTTATAAACTGCTCGACAGGCCCGATTTTAAAAGCAACCCCCCCCTAAATTGAATATAATATTAGAACGTACACGGGCGTTTTCTTAGGCCACTCACTTTGCTATAGGCATCGCACGTTTCGGTGTATTCATCCATCATTGGCTCGTTTTTTCAAATGACAACATTTGGATAGCGATGAAGATTTGATTTACGTGCGATATTTAACAAACTGAGGTGGCGCAAATATTGTTCAATTCGGTTATGTACAAGAAAAAAAAGGAGGAATTTTGGACTCACCTAAAATTCCAACTTACATTCCAAAACATTCTTCCTGATAAGTTACCTGAAATGGTGTGATAATCATCTACGCTTACGCTTGTTATTTGGGTCGACTTGATATTTCGAACTTGTATGTTATTTCCTTGTAAAACTAATAAAAAAGTTTATTATTATTATCACTATTGATGTGTCTATTTTACTCAGAAAATAACACATTTTTTCGCTAAGTACTATAATTTGAAAACTCTGCAAGTTTATAAGTCACGATCGAAAGTGGAATAGTACTGTACTCTAACCCTGTAGAGTTTGACACGTTTGATGAGATGAAAGGGAAAATACGTTGGAAGGTGTGTGTTTAAGGGAGAAAGAGTTGGCTTTAAAACGGGAACAGGGGGACAGTCGGATAGTACACGGGTTTACACCACCTTTCTAGGTTTAATCGCCTTGTCTCTCTACCCCATTTCTCGGCTTACCGACATAAAACCTTCCACACTCTTTTGTCCTCCCATACTCTCTCGTCTCAACTTATTTGACTTTTCATCAACCATGCACAGTCTTGTTAAAATATGTACAGCCTTTCACGCCGTTAATTCATGGAAGCTCTCGGCCTAAACTTGGAACAAAACAAATCGAGGACGTGCAGCTTTTGAGATGATTTTTATACAGTCTCGGCTCGTGAGGTGGGTAGGAAATTTATTCGCGGCCGGTATTCCACCGACATCTTTCCCACCTTTTGAATTGAAATTTATGACAAAAAATTTGCTACTGTTTTTTTTTTTTTAGTTATTTTATTTTTTATAAGCTCAAATTTTCTAGCTTACAGCCGGGAGTAATGCAATCTCAGTAGGAGATATTGTTTTAAATCATATCCATAATCTTTAATATTTAAATTCAGCTCTATTTAAACACATTTTATCAGTTTTTTGAACAAACTGCACATAAAATCGTCAAAATTTCATTAGTTTAAATTCACACTCCATCAATAATCGCCATTTGAAGTCATGCCTATTCTTACGGGCCTTCATATTAATATCAGATGAGAGTGTCAGAGTGAATTGGGAGCGGATGGAAGACGTCCCATGCTGCCACGTCCCCCGAGTAAGAATTGTTTTTGTCGAGTATCTTTGAAGAGAGCCCATTGTCCTTGCAATCCTTTCGACAACCTGTCATCGATTGAATTCAACAGGCCAACTTCAATGGTAACCTCCGAATGGAGTTCCATTTATTGTTTAACAAAGAGCCGAGGTGTGCTGAGGGGCGGTGGACAATCTTTCGGTGGCGGGGAGGGGCTAACCACAAACCGAGCGGCGGACTCTCGCCCAAGGCACAGCCCAAAGCAACAGGTTCCATTTACCCCAATGCGCCCATTCAAACTCTAAGATGTTATTACATTATAACTGTATTTTCTCAATTCTTAAACATTTTTTATTTAAAGTACAACTTAATGGTATTGTTAATTAAATGTAACTAATTGATTGTCGGACATTCGAAACTCACTTTCTCTCCCTCAAGCACAGACACTATCTCTCACTCATTCTCTCATACTCGATCACTCTCAGAACCTCTCTTTCTGTCACTCTCTCTCTCTCTCTCTCTTTCTTTCTTTCTTTCTTGTAATCTCTTTTTCATTCTCTCTATCATTCACATTATTTTTCTTTTTTAATCTTTTACACACACACACTCTCTCCCTCCCTCTCACACCATCACTTAAACGAATTTGAAACTTAAAAATGATTCAACTTAATCAAATCGGAATGTTAGAAAAAAGATTTACAAAAGAAATCAACAAAGAAGAGATTGACTATTCAAAGATTTAATTACAAAATCCAATTGTAAATATAAGTGGGAGATTTAATCTGTGTTTTATTTACGATTAATCCTTTCAAAAGGACCAAATATTACTGTAAGATAATCAATCGAGGATTGTTTACGAGACAATTAAAAATATTAAGGGTTTCTTAATATATAAAATGAATGCTTAAAATTAAAAATATATAAGCGGTTTCTTTTTTATCGTGTGCCAGCAGATTTTCCCTATTTTAAGAACAAATCACCAATGAGATTATATGTGGATACGAAGCCATTGAAATATTATAGTGAATTAAAACGCTGTCAACTTAGAGGATTCAGGTTTAAAGAAGTATCAAACAGTGTCTCAGCTCATGTCTTTAGACCGTATATTGAAACACTGAATAAATTGTTCCCTCGAAAAAAAAACACACAGAGAGAGAGAGAGAGAGAGAGAGAGAGAGAGAGAGAGAGAGAGAAAGAGAGTAGTAGCACAAGAAAAAACAAGCTACGTGAAATAAAGCATTATATCTCTATTTTGAACTCGTCCTCCAGCATATCACGAAAAGAGAAAACTGTGCTTACGCGGTTGAGAATTGTACAAACTAGGCTCGCTCATGGGTATATTATGAGCCCTGAGTTCCCATCTGCACAACATGTGGTGTATTAATAACTGTCACATTATATAGAATTTACGAACAATGAAGATGCAAATATATGTTAACGAATTATATATAAGTGTTTTAAATACAAAAGCAACATCTCTAACCTGTTCAATTTTCATAAAATTTAATTAACACAATAGTGCGCGTTTGTGGGGCTCGGACACGGGATCGCGTTGTCGGTGGGGGGACAGAAGTGCCTCCGAGGGACTGGCAAGGGCGAAATTGAAGTCTGTGGCCTGTAAGCGATGTTAAAGTGGTGTCACAACGTCCTCCGGAAAGTCTCGCAAGTAAAAAAGAAGATAAGTCCCAAGTCGCTCTTTGATTTCCTCCTGTATCCGGTTTTACCATTCAGTGTGAGCCATGCGGATAGATATCGAAGGAGAAAATAGCCCAACTTTATTTTACTTAAAGTTTTTTTCGACGTCACTGTTTTTATTTCAAATGGGAGCACGATTTTTTCTTTTAAAGAATGACCATCAGAACATTGAAGCCTTCCAAAATCGACGGCACTGAAACTTTTTGAAAATAATAAAAAGTTAAGGAAATTTCATAATATTTATAAATCGTATTGTTCAAGTTTCTTTGTTTTCCCTTATAAGGTCGGTAGGTAAACATAACAAAAATAGAAACTTTAAACAGAACCATTTCTCTTAAGAACAAACAGTGAATAGTTTACTTGAATATAAGTAATTATGTGGGTACAAAAACGTTCCAAACGATTATTTAAATAATTAACATCATAATTTTGTTTTTGCCTTATGAACCTTTCATCAATTCAGTTCAATAGGTTTTTCGTTTGCAAAATATTTTACCTCCCCTGTTTCTCTCCAATTTAAAGAATGATGTTATAAACTGAGCTAGACTCAATATATGTTTTCATTTAAATTTCCACTTTAAATACATAACGTGAGTTATAGGTTTACCATTGCATACGGTTCCAACAATCATGGCGTGCAAAATGTGGAAAAAAGGGCCATTTTCGGCATTTGAATGGAAGACTAGTAAACGTGATGGTACCAACACTATCCTTGGCTCTAATTTTGATTTTTGTTACAGTCGTGCACTTAAAGCCAACCTTCATTCATATCGGTTAGAGAATCCCTTAGAGAAGAACTTGCGGCAAGTGCCATGATGTCCCAACATCACAATCTATACAGGGAACCAAATCCCATTGTATACTGTGCAAGCTTGACTAGAAAAAAAAACAAGCACAATTTAGATCCAAGATGGTTGGTCAAGTTATGAGTCGAGTTGCTTAACTAGAAACAGTACCCAGTAAGTAATACTTTTTCCGGTGTATTCCACAAGGAAAGAATTTTTAAGTTTATGGGATGGATTGCACCAGAGCAACCTGGATGACAGAAAGGATTTTATTGAATGACAACATAGTTTTATTCTATTTATTTCCGTTATACTTTTAGATCTTTTTTATTCCTATGTGTATACATATTTTCCTTCTTATTCTTTATCTTGTTTATCCTTATTTCTTCTACTTTATCTATTTTTATTCTGTTTATTGCGTTTAACTACTTCAGTATACTAGTTTCCACTCAGTTATTATTTTTTTATTTCAAGGAAATTATTTTTTAAATATTTAACACGTTTGTTGTTGAAACATTAAACAACAAAATAACAAATAAATTAATTAAGGTTTTTAATTGAGATAAAAAAGGAAAAGCAGCGGGGTATCTCGCCGAAGATCGTGGGTTCGAATCCCGCTCGTGGCACTGACTTTTTAACTAAATTAAAAATCTTACTTAAATGAAATATTTTTGTTAATCTTTTAAAATAATTTACAATCTGAGAAGTTTATATTATTTCGCAGTACAAAGTTATTTATTTATTTTATTTATATATTTTGCTTTATTCTATTATTGTTATTATTAGTTATTACTATTACTACTATGTTTTCAAATTTGGTGCTGCCATTTGAAATAAAAAATTGATGTCGATGTTACTTGACGTCGAAAATACTAGACGACTGTTTTGAAATATGAGCAAAAATGTAAGGGCGTGTTACCATTGGTTGTTTTTTTATCTGTTCAAGAAAATAAGGAAAACCTGCTGGTGCACGTTGAAAAATTTACCTTGTAAATATCAAGCTCTTTTCAGGAACTTTTACAAAGACATTGTCCATTCTTATTCTTTGCTATACACGTCAACCAAATATTTAATTTAATAAAAAATGGATTATATTTCAAGTTTACCTCTGATCATAATATACAGACGGGTGCCAGCATAAAGATTGTTTATGATGGTAAAAACTTGTAAACCAATACTAAAAACCGATATGACATTGAGTAAAAATTACGGATTAAAATTGGATATAAACTAATAAAAACTGCACAATACTAGTAAGCACAAAATTGTTTTATAAAATAAACCATTATTTAAAACATGTATTAGGCTAAATTCATTATTGGGAAGGATCATGTGTTGTGAGGGGAGTTAACAAATATTGTTGTTCTCCGAGCTATACGAGAGGCCTCTGATGTCACCACCTTTTCATTCCTCTGGTGCGATAATAGGGATGGTTTCAATTAGATAAAAGTTGGGCAGCTCAATTGAAATGAAAGGAGTGTTTAGTGGGAAAATTGGAAAATTTTGGAAATTAATTTTTGCACGTAAGGGAGTTTGAGCTCGTTATGAAGGGTAGTATAGAACTAGTAATTGAAAAGCATGTAATATTTATTGTTGTTAAAATTTCAAAAAACTTTTATTGGCAAAATGACTGGTACATATACAATACGTGTCAAATATATGATACATAATATTTTGCGACTGTATCAAGATTTTTATTTAATCTCGCTTAAAATAAACGTAAGATTTGTGAAGCAAACATAGAGAAGAAGTCTTGAAACACTTTCTAAAATAATGCAAAGCTGCGTAAATGTACAGGTACTTAAATTCCAAAATATATCATCCCGATTATAATAATTAAAAATGAAAATCAACCAAAATTAAAACTATGCGTTCCAAAATAAATAATCTGGTCACTTTTTTTCAGAAATTGAATTTGGGTGAATTTCATTAAAATGTATTTAGAAAATCACGATAAATACAGCATCAAATATTCAATTTATCAACTTATGAAACAAAATATCTACTTCCTAGTGTCTCACGTTTTTTGCTCACAAACTACGATGAGTAAAGGTCAACAAGCTAAATTCTATTAGGATAAAACGATTGACGTAGAATTAGAATTGCGAGACCTCCTAGGCGGTCTCTGGCCTCTCCCTGATAGGGCAGGGTGAGTCACCCACCTTGGTGCATAAGTGACTCCTTGGTTGGGCTCTGGTCGGGCGCCATCGACTTCTTTGGTCATTTCGGCGCCCTTACGTTCCCTACGACTAGTCATTCACACACTCAATTATACAATAAATACATACATACCATTATATACAAATCCAATCACACATGCCTATCCTCTATCTAGAGTCCGGGTCGGAAGGTACTCGATATTCCGCCCCGACCCGGTTTAAGGGAGCAGCGGTGGAGCTTTGAAATAATATGCTGCACCGCCGCCAACATACTGCTATTCTACCAGAAACCAAATACAAATGATAACCTATAATCTAAATACCCCTCTAAATAATTGACGTCATTAAAAAAACTGTCTAAAAGATTTCTGCTGTAGCCAACTTTTAAAATGTAAAGCTATTAACTAAAAATTGTATTTAGATATTGTTAATAGGGGCCGAAAAATTGGTAAATTCATCGCCTACCATCCGTGATCTAAATCTTTCCTATTTCTTCTATATTTCGCTGGTCTTTTTTTAAACTGTAGCAATTTGAATGTCTCAATCTGGTTCTGCAAAACGATATCGACTTAATTTCTTAATCTAATCTAGATCGGAAAAACAAATCTTGGTGGGGGGATGGATAATCCCATTGACATTTTACTCTTCTGTCGAGGACAGTCGCGTGCATTAAGCTACACGCTGTCTACGAACAATTTTGACACCGGGCCCGAGCGGGGGTGGCGTTGAGGCTCTTTATGAAAAACAAACAGGCTGTATAAATATCCAGGATAACAAACAGATGGAGCTCTACAAATGATCCAATTATTTATTTTCATCAAAGCAAACGGAGGCGCAGAGCTAATATTGATTCTGATGCAATTATCCTCGCGCATTAGACACTCTTTATCCAATACATTAGGACCTCGCCTCACCGATCTCCAGATTAAATAATCAATTAATATTTAATCTCAATGGACAAAGAGGACTTTTTCGACGTCGCTTTTCATTGAAACATAGCGGATGAAAATGGAATATTCTTGTTTTTTAGGACACACAAAACAAATAAAATAAAAACAGTTTAATTTCAAACGCTTTTAAAAATGAAATTATAAGCAAATCCAGAATTTTAATGTTTTATTTAGAAGACCGCGAATGTCCAATGATTATCAGATTCTCAGATCGTAGACACCCCTCTCCCAAAAAAAAAAGAAATGCCGTGTGTGTTTTACGCTACCTATTTTATTGTAAAGCTAAATATGGTTCCAAAACTAATTTTTCACGTAGAATCGCCACGTATTAGGACCGAAATGGAATACCGCCTGATTATAGGAGAGTGCGCAAACATTGCAGCAAGTTTAAGGAAGAACTTTTTAAGTTTTTAAGAGATATTGGGATAACGGGCTGTATATAATGAGGTATTTATTTCAAAGGTTAAAGTTTAGATTTATTTTATGCTAGAATAGGAGTATGCTGTGCGACGGTGCAGCATATCATTCCAATGCTCCACCGCTGTTCCGCTAAGCCGGGTCGGGGAAGAATATCGAGTTCCCTCCGACCCGGATTCTAAACAGAGGATATGCATGTGTTATTGGGTTTATATATAGGACTATGTATGTATTTATTGTATGAGTGAGTGTGAGAACTAGTTTTAGGGAACGAAGGGCGCCGAAATGACCTGAGCCCAACCTCGGGGTCGCTCAGGCACCAACGAGTGTGAGTCCTCCTGATCAGAGAGAGGCCAGAGGGCTCCTAGGAGGTCTTCAGATTCTATGTTTCTATTCGCAAAGAATCTCCTGGTGTTATCTGAATTTAATAAGTTGGCAATTCTTCCTCGTAATCAATTTTTGTTCCAAATGACGTTAAATCTTCCTCGTAATCGACTTTTTTTTCCAAATCCACTATTTTACACAGATTTTTAAGCATTTATCCATTCTAAAAAGATTGTTATCAAAAATTCATTGATACTTTTTCGAAATTTTTAAGTTTTACTTCGTGAGAAAAGCGACAATTTCAATTTATCATATGATTGATTGTTGTTGTTTAAAATTAGTTTTCAAAAATCAACAAAAATTAAATGTACGTATTGAATTCAGTTTTCCATTTTCTCTTTTTTTTTAATTGTTATAGATAAAAAATACTGATGGACGTTTTGCCAGAAGCCAATCTGCTTGAAAAATTTGAGATAAAAGTTTAGACTTTGTCCTAACAAAGATCTACAAAAATCCTTTTTGTGAAATACATAAAACAAAGAAGTAATTTTTTTAATGTTAAAGGAAATGATAAATACCTTGTGGCCTTTTTAAGCTATCAATAGAATTTGATGGCCGTCTATAAAATAAGTTAAGACTGGATTTCCGTGTAATTGCATTTGTTTATTTATAACTCCGATTTCAATAAAGCCAAGACAAAAATTTATATATCATAACCCCGATTTTTCACGAAATTGCATGTTTTTACGGTTTACTGCACAAAATCGAATTTTGGAGTCTAGAGATCAAGCTTCTTTTATATTATATATAATTTCCCCGATTTTTGTTATGTCGATGAAATATTCTTTAACATTGTATGTTTAATGTCCTCAAAGAAAATATACAGTTGTCTTAAGTAAGGTAAAGTTTTAAACAACTTTTTTTAGGGTAGTTATGAAAACACTTGGGGTGACGCAAGCAATTTGACACCATGTATATAAATTTATATATCCGTTACTGATCAACAGTAGACCGGTAGGCAAAAAAATGTATGAGGCATGTGAGATTTAGGTCAACATTTCACTTTTAAAGTAGTATAAGCGTGTCAGTGGTGTTTTTTAATCCGAAACGGACCAATCACGTGAAAATGACATACTTGTTACCACATCCAATGGTATAATTTTCTAGTGTAATTGATTTTTTTTTAATGTGTTATAACAAGGTGAACTATTCACGCAATGTACGCATATTTTTCATGTAAACATGATTTAATTTATTTGAAGCGTGTATCGTTGAAAATATCGCGCGCAATAAACATCAGTCGATAACCGAATAAATCCTTTATTTTGAGATTTTAAAAATAATTGTCAGAGGATGTACGATAATTTATGAACAAACTGTTAACAAAAGTTTAGAAAAGGTTACAAAATTTAATTAAAAACGTGTTCGTGAGGGTGGTTAAACGTCTTGTGACTGAAACGATTGAATTTCCTTATCCGTATAGGATCTCCCTCGTTGCCGATAGGAGTGCTATCTGATTAGAACAAACGCTATTAGGGATTGCACCAAGGATAGTATTTAATGAATTAAGATGCCAGGAGTTAATGAAGTTTAGTCGGGTTGGAAAATGGAACGGCCGCGGAGGCGGGGGCGGGAAACTTGTTCCTTCCCCTCTCATCCGAGGGAGTAAAAAGACATGGTAATAGCTTTGTGCTCACAAAGAAGGATATAATATGACTAAACGGCGATCAGTTGTCAAAGAACGATGTAAGCGAAGGGGAAAAATGATTATCAACAACAAATTGATTATCGCAGCCATTTTCTTGGCTTTGTCCTCGAAACCTCCATTGTTGCATTAAGTCTTTTGAAGACCCGCATATTGAAAATTAAAAAAAAAAAACTCCAATTACAATACCTTATCCTTTCCTCTATCCATCAAGAGGTTACTCAGCCGAGAAACCAGAGACACGCTCTTTTTCTTTTTAATCGTTTAGCATTTAAAAGTTGTTAAAGTTTAATACGCTTTTACTCTATTATTAATTCTACAAAACGTTCTGTACCTAAAAGCATAATTTATTTATAAATGGATACGACTATATATTTAATAGGCCTACGGCGACAATACTTTTTCCTTTGACTTTTTGGGGATTACCCCTTGCAATACTTAAATTTTCGTATATTGTTTTAAGGCTCTGGTAATGATTTTCCAGATTTTATTTTTACAATAAAGTACATAATTATTCTAAAAGTTTTTTTCCTTTCCTCTACACCGTCTGCATAAAAGAGACGCCATACCCGGTTTCTTCTCAGGGCTGTGGTATTTAGGTCTACATTGCAGACCTTTTCCAGGCACAGTAGCTTTTTCTTATCTTCTCCAGGATATTTGCAGTTGTGCACTGTTATCTCTGTCACCTCTATAAATAGTAGACGTTAGTAAACTTTGATTAGTGTCTTTTTTATGTTACAACAGGTCCTCCATCTAGCATAGAGGCGTTTTTGTGCTCTAATTTTATTGACTTATGACCCAACCTAAAATTGAGTTGATTTTTTGTGACTTTCCTTCTGAGTCAGTGAGTGTATGTGCGTATTATTTTATGCGGAATATGGAGGCGGAAGCATTGCAGCGGAGATTGCGCCTTCCCAACAATGTAACAGTTCGCAATCACATAAGGGTTCGATCCGTTAAACTGGGAACCCTCTCAATATGGGCCTAACTGAAAGTGAACGAATCCCAACAATCGGACAACCGTTCAGGGCGATATGCCACCATGTTTCATTACAACAAACCCATTTGCTCCATTGGCCGTGCTGAACGAACAAAATAAAACAGCTGAGTTTAAACAACCCCCCCCTTATTCATCCAAACCATTGCCAACTACTCTCACTTTTGCAAGATAGTGAATTTACATGTAAAACCAGAATTCAAGATACAATGGTATACGCCCACTCAGTATCAATATTTGAAAATACAAAAGCTGATTATCATACCTATCAGCTTCAATAAAATAAGGCTTTAGGGGTTGTTATTCGTCACCTTCATTATTCTACGCCCCCAGAATTAATTAAAGAAGAACTGGAGAACCTTGGATATAATGTTAGGAACGTGATCAAGGTGGAAAATCTCACTTCAATAACTTCCCCTGTTCTTTATTCAACTGGAACTAAGCCCTATAAATGTAATGAGCAAATCTTTACATTGAGCAGTAAAGGTAACCGTACTTAAGGTAGAAGAATCCAAAAAATACAAATACCCCAATATAAAAGGTGTCAAGATTATGCCCAATCTTTTTGCAACCCCTTCCCGAGATACGTGAAGTGCACCGGCACTCACATAACAGCACTTTGGAACAAACCACGATAGGAACCCAAAACATGTGTGCCTTGTAAAAAGATCCACCCTGCAAACTACCGTGATTGTTTTTCCCAAAAAGCATGATGAAAGGACCATCCTTTGCAAGAAGGAAAAAACAATGATATTCAAATAGCAGTTCCTCCGCAACGATTCCAACGCCATTTCACAAGTTATGCTGAGGCGACGAAGCAATCGTTGCTTGCTCACTCTCTTAACACTTTCATTCCATCTGCATCTCCATTCAGCGATGTAACATCACTTCTTTCTAATTTCCTTAGCGATTTTAAATCACTTATTACACCTTTTCTAACACTCCTCACAGTGTAGTGAATCACATCCTTCCAAAACTTGCCTGTTAGTCATGTCTTGACAATCATTATTCATTCTTCTTTGGAATGCCAATTTTTTGGTAAGTCCCACAAAGAAGAAATAGACATTACTACATGACAAACCAATAGGCATTGCACGAATTATCGAAACACGTTTCACAACTAACTCTTTTCTTACTATCAAAGACTACATTGCTTACAGGACAGATCATCCTTTAGATAGGGCAAAAGGCAGCACTGCTATACTTATTCGTCCAACTTTATCACACTTTGTAAACACACATGACACACTAATGTCCACTTCCATCACTTTAAATACCTCCTCTTTCCAATTAAATATTGCAGTTGTGTATTGCCTTCTACGAAGATTTGTCACAACACGATGTTAACATTCAACATATACATTTGCTGATGATACAGCGATTCTTACACGTAATTCGGACCCCCAGTTAACACTCAACACTTACAGCAACGCCTGAATGAATTTACAATATGGTTCACGAAGTGGGAAATGAAGAAAACCCTAACGTAAAGCGTACAGATAAATTTACCTAACCTAAAATATCTGTCCTTCATTGAGTATAAATGGAATCCCATTGCCTTCCACTGACGTTGTGCATTATCTTAGATTTTCATGGATAAACTAGTAAGTTGGGATCCCCAACACAAGATTGAAAAGACAGCAAATAAACCGATTTTATAAATAAATGAAAAAACTACTTGACTCACGATTAAAACTAGACATTGATAACAAATTTTAATTCACAAGACAATGATTAGACCTCTCTGGATTTTGAAGAGTTGGGCTTCAACCAAGGATTCTAATTCCCAACTTCTCCAATCAGTCCAATCTAAAATTCTCCATCAAATTATAAATGCTCCTTTTTCTTCTGTTTAATTTCTTTTCAGATTACACTAGTCATAACGACAAATTTCATCAACCACTGGACACACACAGTAGTCTATCGGTACGACAAATATCACTTCCAACTATACCTTAAAATACTCCAAGACGGTTGAAACGAAAGTGGTCTCGAGATTTCTCACTGAGTGAACCTTTCGGTGTGGAGTGTTACCACCAGACGGCTTCTCCTACAAGAAATTCAAATGACAAATTTAGCATATATGAACATATTTACTTAATACAATATTTGTAGATGCACAATGCATGTCTGATTCATCTGTCTTTCCACACATGTGAGGAAAATGGGCTATATTGAAAAACAACTTTATAACTATGGTGGTTTTCCGGTCGTGTAATAATTGTGTGGAAGAAATGAGTATTGACTGCGTTCACCACATGTTTTACACACCTACGAATGGTAGCACTACTTATCTCATGCATGTCATCTACTGCGTAGACCTTGCTACCACTTTTCACTCGGTGGTTGGCCAATGGGGAGTTTGCTTTGCCGAAAGTGTTGCCCCTTTTCTCGTAGGATTTTCTTATTAGAGTACTAATAACTTAAATTCTCCAGTTTGTACGATCACATTCTGAACTGTTCTTCGAATTCAAAAACCTTTACAAAACCTACATCGCTCCATTTTTTTATAGATTTTTTTACGTCAAGTACAATTTTGTCAAATCGGTATATTTTTTCATCATCAAAATGGAAAAATAAATCGTCTAGCATTATAAATAATTGCAGGTGCATAATTAATATGACCTTTTGGAAGTGTGCAATAAAATTTTGATAATATAGGCCATCTGAATGTGAGATTTCTATTGATCGTACAGATAAAGCCGGCTATTTTACAAATATTTGTATTACTCTGACGGTTTCTGAAACGAATTCCTTGTAATTTAATCGATTTTCTTGCGCTTTCGTCTTTACAACTTGTACGTTGTACTTTTATACTTTTTTATTTGGAAGCAAGACTGTACAAATTACAAGCTACTACACTAATAGTATTAGTTTGTACTTTATTTATGAAACAGCGCCCAGGTCAGCCTTTGGCTGAAAGATTGAAGTTTTCCAAGCTGAAAATCTTTATAATCCTTAGCAATTAATCACTTATTAAATAAAGAATTTTTATTATAAACAATTATAATAATTAGAAAACCATGGGGTTTTATTTCTTTTACTCGATAGCTTTTAAATTTTTATATAGCTTGTCGTGTTTAGAATAATCAATGAATAATCTCTAAATAAAGATTTATTGCCTGAGCGAATGCTTAATTTACATAATTGCTTATTTTATTTGTTCTCTTTTTTTTACATTCGTATTAATAGAATAATATTTTTCGTTTCTACATTTTTCGTTGGACATACTTATTATCAATTCATTGTAACTTTTTGTCCTGTCTTATTTTATTCTCTCTCTCTCTCTCTCTCTCTCTCTCTCTCTCTCTCTCTCTCT
>CM077100.1:15950581-15974139 GCA_039619505.1 Cimex hemipterus
CTCTCTCTCTCTCTCTCTCTCTCTCTCTCTCTCTCTCTCTCTCTCACTTTCATTTTCCTTTTATATATAAAACGTCTTCAAATGATGTCAAAATAAAGAAAGAAGGACGGAGGGGGGAATGTGGATTGAAAGTTGCCAAGTAAATTTTAAATATATATTATTTATTAAATAGAGTATTCTTAATATCATTAAATAATTATAAATATTAGAACAGACAGCGGATGTTTTTTTGGTCCGTTCTTTATTTTCTTTACTCATCAACCTAAAATAAACTCGAATTTTTCTCTTTGTGTTATCGCATTCATCAGTCATTAATATATAAGGAAAAGGTTCTATGAATGGACGTAGCTTCCATGATCCACGACATATTTGTCTCATTTCCAGATGCTGTTAAATCCTGAACGGTTGAAAGTCACAATGCCCTTGTACAAATAATTAGACATTAAAAGTTACATGCCCGGTTGTCCTGTGCGGAAACTAAAGAATTATTATTCTTTTCAATAATTACCGCGATAAACCGTTGCATTTTAAATATTTATTGTACATGATCGATACGGAGAAAAGAACGGCGGTAACATTAAACAAAATATGCTGCAGTGATGTTATATCAAGATATGAGTCTGAAAGATTGAATCAATAAAAAGAACCGAGGGAGGAAAATCCCAATTGAGAATGATTGTGATGTCTTTTCACTTATCTTTATTTATTGAGTAAGAACGACGCACGATATGAGACGATCTGCACTGATGGGACAGCGAACTTTGATAAGGAGTGACATGCCAGGCTCACGTCCGCGGGGATCATTAGTTGAGAAATTATGGCCGAGATTGCAGCACCGTACAGTCGTGGCTTACGTGCTAAGTCTCACGTGAAAATCTTCAAAAGTTTTGGGGGAAAAAATAAGAAGAAATTAATTGTTTGCACCTCTTCGAACTTTTTAGTGTAAGCAATAAAATAAATTTTAAATGATAAGATACAGCTTTCACCTGCATTAAATAATAAAGAGCGTGTCCTTATCTAAACTATTCATTTTGATCAGGTTTTAACGAAGAAGAATTGATTTTTCAACTATCGTTAACACAGATCAATTACGTTATTGTTCTACCAAATCGGAACTTTCTCGATATAAAAACAGTTTTTTTTTTTCAGGCAAATCTTTCGGCAAAAAATCTTCCAAACCTCAGACTACATAATTGATTTAGCACATTAAAAATTTAATCATATTTAGAAATAACAATTTGGGCGAGTTTCGGCAGATGGATTCCTAGTTCATAGTTGGGGACAGGAATTATAAAGCGATTACTACTACCACCATTTAGTTTTGAAAAGGAATTTAAGGACATTAGTAGTTGGTATGAACCCGATTCTGCCACCTCCCTATGTTCACTTCGGGCCGTGTAAGTGTCTGCCATCGCCGAATTTGCCCACCTGCACAATCGCCTAGATACAGGACTACATGTCTGACCAATCTGCGATTTTTCAAATGAACGACCGGTTGAACTCGCAATAAACCTTGAGTCCATTGCCAATCATTAGTTATAATTTAAATTATGTTTACGTAATCTTAACTACTCACATTTCTAACCCCTTTCTAACACAAGGATTGTTTTCTGATGAATTTAAAACATCAATCATCATGCCCTTGCTGAAATCTGGAAATCTATCAATAATTTAATTGCTAATAACATACGAGTATTGCTAATTTTCAACAAAAATTGAAAAAATGTATTTTTTAAAAAAGCGTTTTCTTATGAAAATCTAATAAACACATTTGCAATAATCAATATGTTTTTCAAATGACCTATCTACATCCAATGCTCTCTTTAAAATAAAAAGTATATATATATATATATATATATATATATATATATATATATCCGAAGATTTAGATAATGGTAATATCTCCAAAATCTTTGATGGTGTTGGTAGTAGAGACATACCAATAAAATGTTGAAAATCTTTTTTACAAAACAGCAAACATGTTGTTAAATTAAATGAAGATTGTAGTAAAGAATTAACAACAACATTTGGTGTAAGGCAAGGCTCAATGTTAAGACCAATACTCTTTTTAATTGAAACGTATGATCTTTCCTATTAGCCTTTAAATTGGAAATACTTTCGTTTTGCGGATACCTTTAAATAAAAAATGATTCACTAGACGTTTTTTATGTTAAACTTGAACTTAATTATTATTATGTTAATTACTGTTTTATGACGCTCTCTCTCTCTCCATCGTTAATCAAAAAGCAGCAACATTTATTTTAGCAGATATTTAGTGTTGTCTTGCTACAGTTGATTGTAAAACAGATAAAACAAATAGAAAAATTTGAAATTGTATTTTAAAAAAAATCGTTGATAAATGAATATATCTTGAAATAATTTTGAATACAAATTTAAAATTCAAAGGATATATTGTTCAAACAACAAAAAATTATTCTGTAAATATAAAATATTAACAGATGTTATAGATTGCAAAATGGTAAAGGTAGTGCATCTCTCATTCAATCATTTTAACCTTATGGCAAAGTAGCTTGGCGATGGACGCTCAAGGTATGTTCATATTAACGAATTACTTTTTGCTCAAAATCTTTTTATAAAAACGATATTAAAGAAGGTGCCTACGTAAGTACATTTTCATTATTTAATGATTTCTCGGAGTTGAACGTAAAAAAGTTATTCTTTTATTTATTAGTTTGTATAAGAATAATATCTACCAATATAAAAGACAAAATTGTAAAGCAAGGGATTGTACAAAGGTAAATGACATTTTCCTTAAAATTAAAACAATAACATATAATTCGTATATGGATTTCTCGATTTCTCGCGAAAATATCATTTTAGGTTTACTGATTATTCTTCTCTAAATTTGATCAAAAAGTACCTTTCTAAAATATTGTATAACCAAGGTGAATAATTGTCATTTTTGTTTATTTTAATCTTAAATTTATATTATAAATATTAAATTTTTTATTGATTTCTTAGTTAATGTTAAGACTTTTTATTCAGTTTATATTATAAAATTGTATTGTACAATAACTCAACTCTAACTCTCCACAAAAATTGTTAATTTTCGAGGGGTGGCCAATCAGTGATGAATTCTATTGAATGAATGAATTTCTGAATATTTACGAAATCGATTGGAGCAGAGGCGATAACTGTACCAAGTCGGCAGGAGGGGTTGAAATTTAAATTCGTCGGTAATGCCATCCGGGCCGAGATTGCTGTCGTTTGACTTTGCCCTGGCCAGTCATTAGGAAGGGAGAGTACAGGGTCAAAGGCCCTTTTCAGCTCAGGTCGTCGGCATTTTATTAGAGTTAATAACCAACTGATATGTTAGTCGAGCGGAACAATTTATACAATTCACTCGATTTCTCGCAGTCCGAGTCCATAAAGACCCCCTCTACTTAAAGCTAATGGATTGTTTTGTCAATAGGCAATGTTATAAATCAGAGGATCCCACCGTGCGCTTGAGGATTAGTTCAATAAATTAATGTATTTAATTTTTGTCATCTCGGCCCCACAGATTCTTTTAAAAAAAGTACTGTTTTATTAAATTGGACCAAAAAATTGAACGTTTTATTTGTTCAAATGTTGAACAATTACAATTTAATTGACGCAATGCCAATCGAAAACTTTTATGATTGACATTGATCTTTATTATTTGTAATCGAGCTGTTGGGTGTTCAGCATAAGGTGAATTTTTAAAAGAACAATTAGAAACGTTGTATTCCCACTTTATAGTATAGCACATAATTTAAATCATTTGTAAATTATGTACTCACGAGTAAAACAGTCGGGTGGGGCTGTGTCAGGAGCACAGCAGTTGGTTTAACGTTTACGTTAGCGAGTAGCTTTTAGTGAATTGTATTAAAATGACAACGAGACAGTGCGCGCTAAATATTATTTTAACATAAAACAAACACTGATGATATTTATTTCGTCTAATAAAAGACGACGATACTTAATACTTTTGCCTACTTTGCGGAAGGAGTGATTTATGAAAACATCTTAAGGCAACGCTTTGTGATGTATATGTACGACACCGAGGCTGCGTGTCATCTGCGACTATCCACCAGACAATGTCGTTGTTATGTTTTCTCAAGATGGAATTGGCTCGGAGACTGTTGTCATCAACGATGACATCTTTACAGGTCGTGAAGCTATGTAACCTCCTACAGATACTCGCGCCACTGCCGGTTCGAACAAGAAAGATTCTCTACAATATTCAAGGCCGGTGTTGTGGTTTCATTTTCATAAATCGAAGCCGGTGAGATATTGTTCTCGCGATCTACCCAAGTTTCACTACCATGGAGTCGGAATGTTTGAGTTTGCTGTAATTTTCAATATGACTCCTGCGAGAAACACGAAAATTTGAACAATGAAAACGGAGACAATCAAACATCGATCACAAACGCTGCAACCTAGACCAATGGATTGGTTTCGAACTCCATTTTGAAGCATTCGCCCGCTGCACGGCAATGATCGTGGCTCACCGCAATTCGAGTGATGTTGAAATCCATCGGCTCGGAGACGTCTTCGACAGATGTAAGATGGGTGTTATGTTTATTCACTCTTATTGTTAGTAAATCGCAAGGTTGGCGTCGTTAACTCCGTGCCAATTTTTTCAACGCTCTTTACAAAGTCTCGCTCGCTCTGCATCGGGCATTGGGTTGAGTGACCGTGACCCGAAGCCTCCTCTTTCCTACTGTATCCATAATTTTTATTTTAGGCTGGCTCTTAATCTGAGCAGAGTCGTCATATTAAATTTTTACAGTTGTTTTATATGTTTACTTTAACCTATTACATAGAAATATTGTCCAAATCACACTTATTATTACTTAAATCGATCCATGTGTACAAACTCTACGCAAAAATACAAGAATCACCACACTACCACTTTGAAATTGTGAGTAGAAAGGAGTCAGAGTACCGGTTTTGGCTCATCAGAGTAAGAACTGAAGTCGTATCATCGAGCAGACGACATAGTAAGCGACACCATGCCTACGTCTCTGAGACTAATAATTAGGGAGTGATTGAGGCAAGATGATGTACATCTTCGTTAGGGTAGAATTCTATGTTATTGTAACCTTATGGTCGGTGTGATTTTAAAGAAATTTCGTGTGAAAATAGGCTTTATGTTTAAAAGTATTCTTTTGATAAGTTTCTTGACGACTTACATTTGAAATAAAAACTGCTTCCTAGAGTAGATGTATTTGTAAAATAGGCTAAACCCGCATCATTTATGAGAGTTGCGGTAGTGTAGGCCGTTTGCGCCGTCCAAACCGAGTCGAGTTAACAACAGATTTTTATCAATTCTACTCCATTGATTTTAATACTAATTTCTTTTTTAGTGAGATATGTATTTTCTGATTAACCATTAAACTTTGAAGTATTTGTGTTTTTTAAGGTCATTTGGTTGTTCAAATAAGTAAAGACTTTCTTAGTTAAAGATTTTCTAAAAAATGTTAATCATTAATTTTTGGCAACGATCTAAATTTGAAAAATGTACACCTTTTTTTAATTAAAAAAAAAATAATGTAAATTGTCTGCCGCGTCTGTTTTTCTATTATTGCTCAAAACGTCTTTTCAATACAATGAAGTGATTTGGAGAAAATGTACCGAAAATTGAAAAAATACGCTTTCCGACTAATGTGATTTTCCAATCAAGCTCGAATATTTTCTCTTTGCTACCCCTAGAATTTATTTGCCCCATAAAAAACTTTCACACCAATACCTTTTGCAATAGGCCGCCTATCAAAGTCAAATCTTTAAAAAAATATATAAATATTGATTCGAGATTTTTCTCGGTCTAGTATAAAACATTAACATGTAAAACCACTCAACTAATTTTATAGAAAAGAAAGAAAGAAACACTTTTTTATAGTATTAAATCGTACTTTATTTTATTGTATTTTTATACTGTTCGATCTATCTCTGGTAGAGAATTGCAAGCAGTGAAAACCTGTATGAGTGATTTATATAGTTATAAGTTAAAATAAATGTGACAGCTCAAGATAGCTCAAAGCCATTATTTTTTTTACGTTTTGTAATTTACATATCTACTTTGGTTACCTTAATTTTATAATTGCCGCACCGCACTTTTATCACACATTGTCCTTGTAAATAAAAAAATTAAAAATTAAAATATCGATGAAAACTGTTTATATTTAATATGTAAATATTTAACTATATTCGCTCATAATTATTTGAATTAAGACAATTCGTGAATTTTTTACTCACCATATGTAACAAAATATAAAGCGTAATATTTTCTTTTTTCTAAGATTTACGACTTGTTCGATGAGATGTCATAGTGTGGTTTAATTATTAATTATTAATCAGCATTTTGATGTTTATTCATTGGCTAAATATGTTGAAGGCAAGCCCGTCTTTTACGCAGATTGGGCCTACTGTTTGTTTCGTGTGCAGTGATAAAACTATGTATTTCTATTTTTTTAATAGTTAATCTTAAAATAAATAATTGAAATCTGATAAATCTACGGTAGTTTTAGGGACGTTGGTGGCCGTAACGGTTTAGGCGTTGTCGCGGCGCTCAACAGTAATGTAAATTTCAGGGTTCGAATCCAGCGGCCCTGCATTCAAACCCGACATACTTACAAACATGCTTTTTGTCAAAACCCCTGCACTCTGGTTGATATAACCTCTGCTGGTGCGAACCATCGTAAAAAAATATGCTTTTACTGTGGAACTGAATATTTGAAGTTGACGCCTCATTCACTTACCTGAGCCATTTGTTGAAAATTTGGACTCGTCTCACAGCAAGAATTAATAGAAAAAAAATTCAAACTATATTAGAAGCACTTACATGCATGCTTCCATTCAGGCATTGAGACAAAATTTGTAGACTTTAGCCTAGCTTTTATCATCATTATCTCCTTATAAGACTGCTAGGTCTGTTTTAGAACGGATCCGGGTTTGTGCTTTTAAGACTCTTTTTGACCTTACTTGGAACATTTCAGATGACTTAGTCAGTCTCAACCCAGGTTATTTCAAATATTCTACCGTTAAGTCAATTTCCACATGATGGCAAAAGATTCTTTACGTGGAATTTGATAGACCATTAATAATTCCTTCTGACAGACTGGTATGGTAGACGGGGCACCAGTTCATTTCATAACTTTTTTCTTGTATAGTTGGACATGATACTACCTGAATAATCAGAGACGTATGTTCCCTGGCTGACCTGAGGAGTTAGTCAGATATGATCGGAGAATGATGATTTAGATATAGGGAAGGATGCTTTTATGCTACCACAGGAAACCCAGTAAACAGACTTATCAAAGACTTGAGCTCAAGCAGTAGTGTTTAAGCTCCAGTAGAGATTTCATCTGCAACACGTTGAGATGGATCAATGGCTCTGTTGTTCCAAAATGGAAACGATTTTTTTTGGGAAGTCGGCTAGGAATTTGTAGATTAGGTTAGAAGCGTACCGGGCGAAAGGTTTAATGCAGGTGAGCTAGGTTTATGGGGCTTTCGGATTATCTTTATAATGAAAACATCCATTGTAAAAGAAAGGGAGATGTTCTTAGGACATCATGGAAGTATGTTAGGAAAATTATGTGTTTTTTTTTCGAATTCTTTCCACTAAACCGCGAAAACCATATTACCTATATAAAAAACTGTTTACTGGCCGAAAAAAATTACCGTAATCACCCCTCTAATATTATCAATTCGAACGTTTTTCTGGTGTTTTGTACGGGCGAAAAATATGGCTTTTTATACTTACACGTTTGGAATGCAGCGATTGAGTTGCGAGTTTTGAGGGATCGAGGATTAACGGTTCTGGGTTCGAAATCCCCCAAAGCCCATAGCTTTTTAATGGGAATAGTACGAAGAATTGTTGTGAAGAGGTTCGACCTTTCGTCCGCGACACTCAACTGGCAGTTTTAGTTTTTTCATTTAATTAATTAATGATAACTATCATGAACTTCTAAAAATATTCTAAAATTGACACTTAAATAGTTGGATGAAGATGACAAGTCAGCTGTCACCTAATAAAAAGGGTTATTATTAAAAGGGGTATTTTAAATTTTATATTTTGACAAAGAAGTCACACGTTGCACTTTAACGTACGTTAAGAATGATGAGATTTAAATTACTGTAGACTTACCACGGCTTAAGAAAGGTATTAAACCGTAGCGTACCCCGGCATATGCGCCCAAAATATAACACCGGATAAATTAAATTTTGTTTACAAATCTTAAATTTTCTTTGAAATAAGAAAACACAAATAATGCGCAAGTTTGTATTGTTTGCACATGTAGACAATTTGTTCTTTTTATTCGAATAATCTCCGCCCCAATGAGCTTTACGTATATATGTGATTGGCAATTAAAAGTCGGCGACTGGACAATGTCATCGCCATAAAACCTCGTCCAATATTCAAAAAGCTGTTATTTCTAAAACCGTCTCTCCCCCCTCGCTGCACCTATTATGGCCGTTTTTTCGTTTTGTATGGGGGCGATAACCCATTTAACGCCGTATCAACGTTAGGCGCGAAGGCGATGTATTGCCGCATCAGGTATGCTATAAATGTTAGATCACTTGAGCCAATTCGGAGGCAATAATCACAACCAATATAGCACAGACTACTCCCCCACCCTTTTACATTTCTATCCATCTGTCCTCTTACATTCCGACTCTAGGGCCATCTCTTTTCCCCTTAATTGGATTTTTCAAACGACAGTAATAACGAACTGTTATTAGTTACGTTGAAATTATAACTACAAATTTTTTATTCTATCTAATGGGATATAACCAGTACTCCAATACTTTCGTTTGTATTCAACGCAGACAAGAATGATACAAACTGCAGCCAAGTTAAACCATTCCACAAGGGTGCCATTTTAAGACCCACCCCATGTAAAATGTTTAAAATTAGGAAAAAAGAGCATAGAACAAACTGCCTCACGTCAACCAAAGAAACATAGAAATAGTAGGTCTGCGTTTTTACAATAAAGTGAAGCAGTTACAAGATCTACGTAGTACATTGTAGCTAAAAGTAAAATATCTTTAATTGCCACGAATTAACTTTAGGAAAAAGAGGGCCGAATTTTAAAAAAAGAAGCATATTAGCCCTATTGGGCTGTAATAACACTTGTAGTATCCTATAGCTCATTGATCTGGCGGACGCTAAACAAACAAAAACAAGCTTAATAAAAATTGGCATTCATCACAGAAACAACGATAACCCCTTAGTATCAAAATAAGATAAGTAAAGCTCATACAGACTCCAGAAATAAATAAATTGATTTGCATTGAAAATCAAAGGCTTACCACGAATACTGATAACATCAAATAACCATTCTTCAAAATGAGGACTGTACAAACCTGGAAGCATTAACAACCTACTTTCACCTGAAAAACAAACAAAACTCGAGACTAAAATTATATAGTATACAGACGGCCAAGACTAGAGAATGAATCGGGTCAGGTTTGTGCTAGCCCAAAATATGAGTAATCAAACTCATTATTGAAACATAACTCTGCCATTCGAACTTAAAAGTGATTAAACCGACAATAACTGTCTATTCTTGAATTTGGGAAACCTAAAAATATCATTGGTTCCATGGCACAAAAGAATTTTGGGTAATTAAAAAAGTGACAAACGGCCAGATGAAAATCTGAAAAAGCAATTATAAAGCTGAAATGCATGGTAGTCGGAGAATCTATCGAACATATACTAAACAACACTTATCAAACGAAAAATATCATGAAAACCAGGACTAAAGGAACTTGAGTAATGAACTATCAGATGAACTGTTCAGATGAAAACAAAACCTTTAAAAGTATTGCAGCGGAGTAATTGATTTAGAGCCTCCAGAATCACCCACTTTGATGGTTCCAAGGTTAGAACTCGGTATTACCACTGCCAAAGTTAGGCTCCAGGGTTAGATCAACAACAAGGAAATTCCAGCCCCAACGCATGCAATTTTAACCTAAACAAACTCTTTGTCTATATGACAAACCTGACATTCAACCCTTGTACTGCACATAGACACGTATAATACATTGTAAGAAACAGTTAATACAAAACATCTCCAAATTTGTTATATGTGTATAAAATAATAAGATAGCCTGCAATAAAAAATATATATACAGTAAACCAGTAGTGTCTTCTAAAAACTGGAACAAGAGACCCAAATATTCGCCGCTGTGTTTGTGGACAATTCTCATATTGGCGGAAATCCTATCCCCTCTCTATATGGTGCCAAGGTATGACATCCTTCAATTACATGGGACACTTTGAGCAAATTTTCTCTACCTGTCAACATAGTCAAGTTTAGTTAGTTAATGAAATGACGAGGTGACTAAGCAGATAGTGAAAATACATTTGTAAATAGATTTGTCTATATGACTAAACATTTTCTAAAATGGCTAGACCATTGGTCAAACGCCTAGTCATTTAATTAAAGTTCGGGTACTGTTTAGCCGTTTGGTCAAACGACACAGCTGTGATACTTTTCTTTTGTCCCTTTGTCGGTTTTCTGTTATTGCTTTTATTCCAGTGTTACAATGGCTTCTCAACACGAACGTTTTTATCTCGGGTTAAATGCGTTTATTCCAAAAAAACTGTGGGCTTAAATGAATTAAAGTTCGAGATCTACGGAATGGCAACACAGCCAATACATCCTAGAATCAGTACTTTGTTTTTCAAAGCTCTATCATTGTGGGAAGAAGTTTCTTTTCTTTTTTTACTCTCAGCGCTTTGCTAAATCATAAGTATTTAGATAAAAATTATAAAAGTAACCACCGCATTTGTTATAAAAAAATAAAATGTTCTTCAAAGTGCCACAGAAGTCTTAGTTGCATGAACAAATGATATTATGTCTCGACTGAATGAAAGATATAAACGCACTTTTTTATTATATTTCGTTTGGTATTAAGTGCCTAATGCCATATTGAAACTTAATGAAGGATATTAGCTCTTGTTGAAATGTCTAGGTACCTAAGAAAAGGGTCTAGTCACACCATCAGTAATTTAAAATTTAAATAAATCACTAGGCGTATGAAGAAATTACAGTTTTGACTAAGTGACTGTGACATAAACAAATTTTGGGCTTTGGCCCTAAAGTAGGTGTCAGCATGTCAACCGGGTATCGTGAACTCTGAGTCGGGTTCTTTTGCGGTTTAGACTCTTCGATCTACAATGAAGTAATTACATAGAAGCAAAGCCGTTTTGATAATTAATGTAATTTACGATCAAAATGCAAAGATTATTCTTTTAAATTGTTCAATTAAGTCAATTACAATAGTGTTAGTAGTCGTATAAGGATTGTGCGAAAGTTAGCACACAATTGTCTTTACATCTACCGATTCGACAAAATAGGAATCGCTTGTTGAAAAGGGTTTTAATATTGTTTGTAAGAAAGCGTTTTAACATGTGCGGTTGAATGATCTCATCTCCAGCCGACTTGGGCCGGCATCCCTCTTCGTTTTCAAAGCTTTGTTTTGTAACACTTTTGTTTGCAATAATTCCCTTTCAATTAATCCAACTGGAAAAACATCTTAAATAGTCTTTAAATCGGGTAAATGCACGTTTATACCCGTTCCGTTTTGCCTTGTAAAAAATTAAATACGGTTTTTAAAGTTTTCAACTGTCAAATATTTGTTTATGTTATTATATTTTGACTACAGCTTGTCGTTAATCTAGTAAATGCTCCGAAAAATCTGCTTTCCGCAAAAGATATTTTTATACAATCCATGTACAAAAAAACTTCAGGTTTATTAGAACATAATAAAACATATATAGATCTGGGATACAGTGGCCATACTAAATATAGTATATAAATCTTCAGAAATCTCCGCGGCCATCTTTCCTATTTTAAAAGATAGTCCACGAAATAGAGGATCTCAACAAACCCCAGCGAATAACCTTCTTCTCCAAAACATTCTTCTTCTCCATCCCCTATGCCAAAGCCGGTGTTCCTATTCTCTTTTTAGTATACAATGTAAACGCCTCTTACTTTGTCGATACCAGTAATCGTCACATATGCAGACGATAGTACCATCCTTATTTTTGAAAACACAGACCTAGCAGAGTTGAGAAACCTCCAGAACCTTCTAGTTGGAAGAAAAATTAAAAACGAGAAGAAACTAAATTCCATCAAATTAACTTCATATGTGGTTCTATCTAGTACAATGTACAACACTTTGGTTCCTCTCCCAGCAACCAATGTAGTCCTCTATTTGGGACGTTAAATCGACAAAAGATTTACTTTGACCCCTCACTCAACTCAAAACCAAATGAATGATATAAGCTAACCAAACACGTAATTGACAACAGATAGAGACTAACTAGGAAACAAACGTCGCATTCTACATACCTTCTACCACTCTGTACGGAGTCGAACTGTGGGTTTCAGCCAAAAGAACCCATTTCAATTCAGTCCTTCAGACCATTGCCCAAGCTCATTACTTTATAATCAACACTATCCACATAAACCTTCAAATTCCGTTCGTCCTCAAAATCACAAGAAGTTGATACAGAAGCATCCATAAAATCCAAGATTCCATCTCCCCCTAGGAATTGAATGTTGTCTTCAAACCAGAATCTAATCCAGTCAGACCAGGCCAAAATCTTCGTGTTGGCCAAAATTCCTGCATCGTTTCACACCTCCTTTCATATTCCATTTGATCTCGAAATCCCTAGAAGTCAATACAGATTTTTTCATAAAACTCTGGGCTATCACCTCAATCCGCTAGGAATTGTAATGTGGGTGCCAACCTCTCAATCAGTCAGGGGGAATCAAGTCACTCCATTCTAAAATCTTTTGAACCATTTCTCAAGCACCCTGCATCGCGAATTCTTCCCTAAAAACACCAAAGTTGCTTGTAGCGCTATAGTGCTTTTGTAAACTACACTAATAATAAAAATAAAAACGTTCATTAATAAAATAAAAATCGTGCATGGGGGATACTTTATTTTGACGATAAAAACTCGAGTGCAACACTGGAATATTAACATATTTAATTCAATTTCCCAAAAGTCCGTAATTTTTAATAACTCATTTCTGACTTTTCACATCTCTTCTAATAGTTTTAGTTTTGCAAAATTGTTTTTCTGAGAGCATGATTTGTTTTATAAGTTAGGAAACATTTGGAAAAATACTATGAGCTCTTAGTGTTTTGATAAACATTGAATTCACTTTTTTATTATTTAAATGGAAATTTGTCCAATTCAATTAATTATTTGTTGTTAACCGTCTTTACATTATTTGTTGACAGGATTTACGTCACGCGCTTAAAACAAAATAACAGATTTTTTTAAAAAGACGAAAATAAGTAGAAAGTGTTTTGTAAAGCCAATCGAATAAAGCCATCCAGCCGTAACTAAAACGTGATGAATAAAAGAAGGATTAGAAGAAGAGGCAGTGTTTGACAGTGCTACAATTTGCTTAAACGCCACTGTTTTAAGTCAGGCATTAGCTGAAGAGTTTGTTCATTTTCTTGAGGGCCGAAGGGTTGGGGATAGAGTGATAATTACAACAAGAGCATTAGTGAAAATGACCGTAGCGAAAAGATAAAGCGAGCCAACTCTTTGAAATACAGTCCCGTCTAGTTTTTTCCCCGACAACTTGTCAGTATAAATATGACTTTTCTTTCCTTACTCCGTGCTCCGCTGAGCAGATAACACCCAAAGTAATTGTCATTAATCACATACTCTCTCGTTTATACAGTTTTGAATTTATCCCCAGTTTGAAATGAATTACAGAGCGGCTATTAGTTGGGCTTTCTTTTCGTCCCTTCCTTACCCCGAGTTTTACAGCCACTCCACGATCATAACCGTGCGCCTCTTCTCATACGGCCGTGCAATTTTTTGCACTCCTTCATTTCCGCCCTTATCTGTTTCCAATTCATTCTCCGCACATCCCTTTCGCGTCATTCTTACATTCTGTTAAACCAAATTGATTATTCACCCAATTTTTTTTCCCTTAAGGCTGTTTGAAATGACGCCAAGCTAATTTATAAATAAAACATTGTACTTTTCCTAGGTTTCTAGTTCACTTCAGACTCGAACCATGCGACAATTTTTTTCTCCGGTTTTCTTGCTGCCCTGCTCTATTTGAGCTTCACATTCGCAGCTAATTTAATGGCCTCTTTCTTTTTCTTTTCATTTTGACTTACAATGCCATTTACGTCTAGAGTTTGTCCATTTCTTCCACTTTGGTGATCAAAGATAGATGATAGAAATATGTTATTGCTATTATAAATATATTACCTCAAATTTGAAAAAGGACAAAATGGAGGGAAAAGGTTGGGTTGAGATAGGACGTTGGTGTCCGAGTAGATTGAGTTCAAGTGGTAGAGCAGCGGCGTATTTAGGCGAAGATCGTGGGTTGGAATCTCGCTGGTGTTACTGACTTTTTTATCTCCACCTATACCTTACATAAAGATCAATTAATTCAAAAATGTCATTTGATCAATCGAACCAAGAATATTTATTACATAAGTTGCAGAGTTAACTCACCATTTAACCACGTGTGGGAGGGAAGGGCGACCTAAATATGATAATAGAGTCGTCAAAAATGAAAGCTCATTGGAGAACAAAATTTTGTGAACCAAAAATGCAGCTAAGCGTCCTGAAAACAATGTTTTGACGTGAATTCTTTACTGTTTTTCTACTACATGTTTAGTTTCAAGAATCTTGTAGGGAATCTGAGGACCAAGCAGTATTATGGTAAATAGACAAATGGATGTAAAGTATGAGGATGACAATTAGATTATACAATGAGATGATTTTAGGGAAGAAACAGTTATTTGTTTGAAAAAAAATTTCTTTCCTTCTCGATATTTTTTCCAACAAATTCATCATTACGGTTATTTGCCAATTATTCTTCTGGAAAATGATAAAAGAATCGTTTCAATATGACGAATTGTATGATTGTGGCGGTAAGAGTACAATTTTTCAGAAGAAGCGAATTTCTGATCGAGCTTGTATTTTTTCGAATTGGAGCCCAATTCGCGGCATAAAAACGATTCTTCTTGCAGTACGGAAGCGAGGTTGTGAAACGGACACATAAAAAACTATGTTTTTACAAAGCGTAGGAATAGCAAGTTGAAACTTCATCACGGTATGATACACCACACTTGATCCGCAACTTTAAAAAAAATTGTAAATTTTAAAGCTCCTAATGAACTAGTTTTATGCAAAACAAGTTTTTAGTGTAACATAGAATATATAAAAAATTAATTATATTTCGGAAAAAGGTGTTTCTTTAATCATTTTAGCTACGATGAAATTAATGTTTTTATATTCTGGACGTGATGTTTGTCTTTCTGAGTATTATCCTTCAATCGGGTGTCAAATTATTTTAAGTAAAACCGCTGTAAGCAGTCCTACCGCAATTTGCTTTTCTGCATGTTCGTAAAGGGCGGTCAAGGAGGATAACTTGTTGACGGCCTCCCGGTGTATAGAGGCAGTTAGCAGTTTGTTCCTCTCGTGTCCGCAACTCTCAACTACATTTCCCAAGACGGGCATAAAGACTAAGGCCCTGATTTAATCGCCTTACCACTCCTCTTAACTACTTGCCTTCTCTGTCTAATTGAAACGACGCAACTATGGTGGGTGGAAGGGCGAAAGATAGCCCGGGAGAGGCAGCCAGGGTCAGGTCTCGACCCCTCGAACTATCCAAGGAATTCCCCCCTACGCAAAACCCACAACACACAAAAACCAAACAGCACCCTCAACTATTCACACTACCCTTCCTTTTGTCTGAGACACGCTCACCGCTCGACGAGTTAATCGAATCTTTCATTCGCTCCACCCGCCCTTCTTGTTGTCTCACAACTCTGATGAAAACACACAACGGAATGTGAATCATACAAAAATCGCCCGATGGTAAAACACTAAAACTTACGTTCTAACATTAAATTGTTTTATTTGTATTAAGGGAGTAAGGACCGTTTTTTGAACAAAAATGCGTGATTACATCCAGTGTAAAGAATCTGCCTTATAAATTAAAACATCATCTATCAATTCTAAAAAGAAATCGGCAGGTGACTCTTATGGCGTAAATAAAACTGAAAAAACTACTCCGATCGTAAAATCGCTTCACCTGAAAAGGTGTATTTTTCGATGCGCATTCCTCCATAAGTCTTCACTATATTGAAAGGATTAAAAAAATCATAGTCCAACAACAGCAATTTGTTTTAAAAAGACCAAGGAACGACAAAACAATTGTTTTTCATAGATAAAGGTGTAATTTATTTGCAACAACTTTACATTTCTTTCAAAAATTAATTAAATCTATTCATTACACAAATAAAACTGGTTGTAATAGACCAAACAGAAATAAGGAAAATTTTTACTATTCATCATATTGAATCATTTTGTTTGTTTATCAATTATAAATGACAAGCAATCATATTTGAAAAATGATAACTGGTAACAGCTCACTCTTTTTTCTATTTACATGAGCCGTGTACAAAATTTGATGGGCTTTCGTTGCCTTACGAATTTCTTTTTATAGACAATGCCAGGATCCATAAAACTACTGATGTTAAAGAGGTTGTGGAATCATTTCCTCATACGATTGCTTTCCTGCTGCCCTACTCCCTGACTTTAAAAGGCTGCCGCAGGACTGCCATTCCATTGTTGTTGAATTCATTTTATTTCTTACAAGGGTTCGCAGTTATATCAACCCTTGGGGTGTCGGTGTTTTTGAAAAAGAAATATTCAAATGTTTGTCGAGTACGAATCCAGGGCTGTTGGATTGAAACCCGGGACCTTTACCATGCAATTGTAAATCGTTTTAAAACCAACCAGGAGCGAAAGCATTAGTTAGTACCAAAAAAAGGTTTATTTAGAGAGAATATGAGAAAATGGCACCTAAACCAGTAAATAGCTTTTTAATAATGAGCGCCGTGTCAACGTCTTAAACAGTGTGACCACCGATGCCCCAATTGGTGTAAAATTATCTTTTTTGAAATATTTTTATTTTTTGATCAAATAATTTTATTTTAAATGTAAATAACTCCTTTAAATATAAAATCCCGATAGGGACGATTATTAAATTAGTTGAAGCGTTTATTAAATTGAACGAGACGATTATGAAATAGGTTTAATAAATATTATTAATTTAAATGAAAAATGGTACAAAAAATATAATTTAGAAAACTCTTTGAACAAGAAAGTATTCTTGAAAAATTGTAGAGTAAATTTTAGAATTTGATGATTAATCAGTACTTACAGACTCTGTTGAGTTGAAATCTATAGACTAAAAGAAGAGTTATACAAAAATAAAGAAGAAAACGAGCCGGCGACTATCATATCAACAAGTAGTTCCACTATCCTGCAGACGGCAGCGGGAAAACATCAAGTCTATTAGAACGTCATTTTTCCAGAATAGTTACATTTTTTCACCTTTCGGTAGATTTTGTTCTAAAACTCTTAATCATATTGATAAATTATATTCAAACATTTTTAGTGAGCAATTTGCTTTAAAATTGCCCAAGGTAACGAGAAAAAATCGAGGGTCATCAGAAACGTTTCTGAAAAGATCTTTATCCTTTTGTGATTATACATTGTTTTTTTCATAGAGCGGACGTATTCAAGCAATTGTAAATTATTTTAAAACCACCTAAGAGCGGGAATATCGGTTTGCACCAAGCAATTTGTACTTAGGGAGAATGTCACCTAAACCATTAAATAGTAAAATGTACTCAACAATATGCTTATATGTACGTTATGCAACGAGTAGGAAGAAGCTGTCCATATTATCTTCAAATGAAAATCACCCAGCTGTATATACAGCTATATCATATACAGCTATTCCACCAAAAGTTCCTTTTGTTTTTACGAGGGTTCGCAACAGCATAGGTTATATCAACCCTCAGAGTGCCGGTGTTTTTGACAAAAAAAAGCCCATTTGTAAGTATATCGGGTTCGAACCGCGGACCTTTACACTGATCAACTATGTCAACACCTGAAATGTTGCGGCCACCGACGCCCACCAAACGTATCTTTATATCTACCTATGTATTAACATAGAATCCTAAATCTTAGATTAGGTTCACACAAACAAAGGAGGTATTTTCGAATTGTAAAGAATAAGAGGTAGCAGGGATCACAGAGACCCCTCCCTCACCAAAACTGACAAATTCATTGTTTCGTTTAGAATCGATACTGGGCATAGCCAGCTAAGAAAAGACCTACACACCATAATATTTCAATGATGACCCTATTTTTTGGTTATGCAATGAGGACGTAGAAGCTACCAACATTATTTAGACCGCGCGTAATAAGATGGCACGGATAAAAGAATTGCAGCAATATTAATCAATGACCATGTACTTCTTTAAAGAAAGATCGAGTCTGAACTGAATAGTAACGAAACGAGATTCATCTTCTTTCAAAGTAACCCATTTCTATAACTAATAAAAATTGAACTGTACATCCGCTTGAATGTATGCACTTGAGAAAGCCACTTATTCTGTCTTCTACTTGTGTTCCTTCAATCGAAAAGCTCAAGCTGTGCTGTTTGAAAGTCCAGTCATTATACAGAAAGTATTGAATGCCCGTGAATGAGAAGTCGGTATCAATCATAGTGTGCCATAGAAGGGGAGAGTTAAGGATCATCTTGTGTAATATTAATTGCTCATCATCTCCCTGAATACCTCGAGGTTCTTTCAGAACGATGTTTCAAAAATCTTAAATCTCAGGATACTCGTGTTGACAAAGACCTTATGTCTAGACCTATCTCTTTCTGAATATTAAATAACGACTCTTTGATGTACAATATTACAAATTGATTCGCCGCCCTCATCAAACAACCACTTAAATGAGAAAAAAGGCAATAAATATTTAATGAGGAATCAAAGTCACTTTTCATTTTATCAAATATGCAAGGCGAGCCCATGTTTACTTCTCCTGAAAATATTCAATAACAAAAATTGCGCCCAAACTTTTATTCTACTTCCGCCGAAAAACTCATTGAATTGTTATTTTTCTTGTCGATAAACTTTATTGGCCCTTTAGAAATTTCACTTATTTGTTTTTGAAAGAAAAGAGTTATTCGTAAGAGTTTTCCCATTTCACACTTTACTTATTTTGTTTTGATGTTTTGAAGCAACAAAACCAACAAAAATGTTTCATAAGTTGTTCAAAACGCGCGAATGTATTACGACTCTCAAGTAGTCAAATAAAGGAATACAGGGACCACAAGACGGAGAACAATATGAAGCTTACGGATTTCCGCTTAATGTTAGCCTACAGTATCAAAAAAGATGTATTCATAACAAATCAGAAGGGATTCCGGGTTACTGGGGGTAGACGGACACGGGCAACCCGTTGATTACTGGGCCTGCGGTGTTCGTGCACTCCTATAATAGAAGGAGTTTTTCTTTATCGAAACGAGCTGGAAGTTTTATTAAATATCTGAACTACTCTTTTGGTCGTAGATCTTCAACAGAGATGTAGTGTTGCACAGTTACCTTTCCCCCGTGTGACCATCTGGGATAAGAAAACTCTCAGTTCGATTTCGCAGTAACTTTTCCTCATCACCAATCCAAGTGACACATAGTTACGGTAAATAGCTTTTAATTCCCATTCTAACTCCTTAAAAGCAAAAACATATTTCAGTTCAAAAGTAAGCTTTTTTGAAGAAAAAAAGTTTCAGGTCTTGCATCAGACTTAATTTTTAAAATAAAACATCTTAGAGCGCTATATACCAAAAATAGGCTAAACCCGCAATACTTGACGGAGTTGCGGAAGTGTAGGACGCTTGCGCCTATTTTTAGAAGAAACTGGACTATTCCTTCGTTTAGGTGTTCGCATTTTGTTAGCATTTCGTTTTTAGCAGGGACTGTAGTTTCTACTTAACCATCAAACTTCAATGTTTTATCGTATTTCAACAAATTTTCGACGTTATTTCGTTGTTCAAAGTGAAACAATAAAAGTTGTCATATTCAGTACCATTTTTTGAAAATCTATTTGCTCTATACAACTAACCTTTCTTGTATTATTTTTCTTAATATTCTATGTATTCGTCCCTAAAAAATTTTAAAAATGTGAATCGTTTATTTTTGACAATAATCTAAATTGAGCCTTTACACCCTTTTTTTCTATAAACAAATTATTCACTGCTCCTCGGTGGTTTCGAACGAATTTCTCACTAAAAATAGTTCAATGTAATGGATTTCTAATACGTAATTCTTTACCAAGGAAGAATTTTCTATATTTTGTGTTTGAGAATCAAACTCTAACAATTTCCGCTATTTCAGTCATTTTTTGAGGTTCAAAAAGATACTTATTTTCGGTGCCATTTTCTCAGAACCAATTTGTTCTATTATAATTTATTTTTGTTTTCTTTTACTTACTCTTCAACGACTCTATACGAATTTGAAGCTAGGGGCCTTAAAAATGGCGATGTATTTATTTTTGGTAAGAACCAAAAGTTTAGACATGTTACGTCTTTGAAATACAAGCAAAATAAACGCGTCACCCTTAAATTTTAATGTATTTAAGTTTATGCGCATTTTCCAAAAAAAAGTTTTGTTTGTAAAAATAAAACATTCAAAATGAAAATGTTCATTATCTAATTCAACAAAAACAATTGTTGAGTACATAACAAAACAACAGAAAATTCTAAAACAAACGAAAATGTTTAAGAAGAAAAAACTTTTTATCCCCTTTAATACCGAGTATTTCCACCTCTGGCACGAATCTTGTCCGTTCAACGGTTTTTACATTCCTTAGAAAAGATTTCTGATAAAACTCTGAGGAATTCTTTCCCATTCATCAAGAACGCTCATTTCTAAGACGTCAAGGGTGGTAGTAGGAACGGCTTTCGCCGTCATACTATCTTTTAAGTTTGGTCCCAAACGTGTTCAATTGGGTTCAAATCTGGACTTCGAGTTAGTCGCACCACACTCAACTCTAACCTTATTCAGGTAGTCATGGAGAAAACATGTTCTATAAGGCCTGGTAATTAACCTGTTTTAGCTTGCTAAGAATCTCTCACCGATGGGGGGGGGCAATGCCACTACATGTTCTTTGATTAAGTCTTGAAGATCTCTGTAAAGTTACCTTCCTCGCACAACAACCAATTCATATGTAGTTGTTTGTAGTTATTCTTCATATGTAGTTACACTCATCTGAAGATTTGAGGATGCACTTTCACCTCATATGTAAAGTGAACTCGCCCCCAATCTTCCAATGTCCAATTAGCTGTGGTAAGAAAAGGTGTCGAGCTCTGAGGTTATTTTCATTGGGTCTTCTTCGCACAGTACTGGAGGAAATTAAAACAATTCCGGCTTGTCTTATGAGATTTTTTATCTCATTTCTCTTAATGCTCCCTGATGAAGGATGATTCTATTGTTCCTCTCGTCCGTAGACCTAGAGGTCCTAAAGACTATGTCGTGACTTTCTAGTGTGAAACCCTTTTTCTCAAAAACGCGGAAGAACCCTTCCTATTGTACACTCAGTCTCCTAGCGACTTCACGTTGGCTGTATCCTTCCTCTTATAATACTATGAGTCTGGCACTGTCATCATCACTCAAAAGCTGCTCATCCACTGAAAAAGGTTTAAAAATAAGAATAACATCGAACAGAACAGTAAAGTAAACAAAGCATTGTTTTTTGTTTATTTTGAATGTCGTTCTACAATACTTAGCTGATGTTAACGTAGAAAGATAATGAATTTACTTTTAAATTAAAACAACTGCGGGGTGCGTTAAATTTGTCCATCAGTGTATTATTAGTGTATTAATATTTTAAATATTAACTAATATATAATTTAATTAACTTCTATCATATACATAATATTAATTAATTTAATTTAATTAATATTTTTAAAATTGCTTGATACGATTGTTTTCACACTATGGAGTTACGAAATGAGAAGAAAGTCATTTAAATATTATGAACGGTTTTGGCTAAAAGTGTGCCGAATAGTAGAAAAAGTACTTGTCAGCAAAACCGATTTTCTGACCTCGCTCGGATTTTTCCCGTTGTTACCCGATTTATCCCATGAAAAATTATACATTATTCCCTGCAAAATGAATAAGACATTTTACTTAGAAAAGTAGTTTGTGACAAGGGATCGGCCTAAAACGTAAAACGAGAGTCTTCAAACAGCCTAAAGGATAGCAAGGTGCTAGCGAAAGACAGAATAGCACAAAACTTGATTCGTCTCTTTCAAAAAAATATTTGCACCACATTTAAAGCTCGGAATCTAATTAATACTGTTTTATTATGCAAAAAAAAATTGTAGTCCAATATAAAAATATACCAAATATAGTATAAATAAATATGAATATTCCAAATGTAAAGTATACGGTCATTTTGAGTTGCCGATTTGCCGCGTACTTAAACCAATATTATATAAATATACGCCTGTATCAAGGATCCATTTAATATGAAATCAGTTGGGGTTTTTTCCCCACTTCTCAAAAGTTTCTCTATAATTTACCACAATTTAAGCAATTTAAACACTTTATGGTTGTAAATTAAAGTGGCCATACCATTATCCCTCAAATGTGTAATTATATACGAATTGCGATGTACTGTTTAATAAAAATAAATTTAGTCTAAATGTAAGAAAAGTTTTTTTAAAGATATACAATTGTGCTGTAAGGGTTTATAGGGTAAACATCAAAGCGTGGTTTAATAAGTTTTAAAATTTTGTTGTATGTGTTGTAAATGATAGGTGAGAGAATTCGAGCCATCAATTGAGATACAATCATAATATTTTTGCCTATCTCCACTAAATAAAAAGGTATGTTCCTCGGTTTGTAAATAAATAAGCCTGGAATACATAAATTGCGCGACATGGTTAACATAAGTCCAGATACGGAGTTAACTGTTCCTGTTAAAGTGATATTGTATGTGTAAAAGAAATAAAGGTGATTGTATCATACTAAAGTGACTGTTATCGGCCTGTGAAATAACTTATTAAGGTGACTAATAGATTTCATAAGGGGCCATATACTTTACCTTGCTTGGGCACACCTTCTTTCCAACGTTATAACTGTTGACCATGCGATCCGTTTTGACCTTCTTCCAAAGAAGTACTTTTAGAAAAAAGTATGGTCGTTGAAATCCAAACTACTTCCGACAGAAACGCAACTCTTTATTTATATCGCAATATAATATTAAAACCGGTACAACTGAAGAGTGAGAGAAAGGCGGAACAATACGATTTTAATGGTTTAGAAAAAGGAAATTATAGAGGGAGGATAAACGGAGCGTTTTAATAGATTTTTTTACTTCTCTCACTACTTTTTCAATTTAAACTTTAAGACACAACGTCATATTATACATCTTTGGAGAGGGACATTTTTTTTTATAAAATAAGCCAAATTTAATATTTTAAGAACTACTACAATCAGTTGATATTCTACTTTGTAAATTAGCGACTTTGGTTTTGTTCGTATTAAAATTGTGAAACATTTTCGAATAAAAAAATGTTCTAAAAACGAATTTCAATTTACAATTGGTAGAGTTGCAGAAGTTTTTTAACATAAAATCACTTCTCTCTCACTCTCTCTCTCCCTATCTCTCTCTCTCTCTCTCTCTCTCTCTCTCTCTCTCTCTC
>CM077100.1:15974539-16004450 GCA_039619505.1 Cimex hemipterus
CTCTCTCTCTCTCTCTCTCTCTCTCTCTCTCTCTCTCTCTCTCTTTCTCTCTCTGGGTTTTTTTTTTCGAGAGAACAAATATTCAATATTTCACTATGCGTAATTCCAATCAGCCCTTTTCAGGGCTAAACTTAAGCTCTTTTAATCATCCCTCCTCAGAACTACACCGACTAATATAGAAGTAGATGCCCACGGCAATTTTCTATTTAGGGTGTTGTCGTTGTGCATATACGGACGGTAAGATTTTATGGTAAGCGTGAAGCTTCAAAACGTCGTCCATGATATTTCCGAGTGGATTTTCAATTTCATTGTAGGCTCAGAACTTTATGATAACATCGTTAAATGTGAGGTTGAATATTTCGAGTTAACTAGTCGAATTGGTCACAACATGCGTTTAAACATTTTTCCTTATAGTAATTGAATCATTGTCGGCAACACTGGATATGTTGTATGCCATCTGGTACGCGCTCTAGGTGAGTCGAGACCTTATCTCGTCTATACGGATCCCCTGAACGCAGTTTCGGCTATGCACATAGATTCTCGGTGGATTTTCTTAGAGATGTGCTCACCTGGAGCGCCTCGGGAAACGGTGGAAGTTGTTTGAGTACCTGGACACGTCAGGCAGAAGCGTACGTTCAGAGAGGGTGGGAAAAGCTGGGACGTCTTACCCTTCAGCCGGCTGACGCTGTACGAGTAGGAGAACGCTCTCACTGGGTCGTCCGAGAAGCTCTTGTGGTGTCATGAGCACCCCATGAGTGATGACCGCCCAACAGTGTGAAACAAAGGAAGTGATCTTGTTCACCCTTTTGAGGATAGGCCAATTCCAGCGCTCTCTTCCCGTTTGTACACTTGGTATAGGAGTGCCAGGCTTTGGCCATTTATAAAGAGGGAAAAGGCACGGCACTGTATATGAAAACAGTTCTTAGGCCTGAGAGTAGGTCACCTGTTCCGATTTTTAAGGGGAACGGGGGTACACATTTAATCAGTAAATACTGTATTTATTAATTATTTACATATTATTTATATGTTTTATATGATTGTACAATTTGTATGAATGTGGTTGTGCGTTATGTGAATGAATAAGTCCTTTTTGCGGTTCTATCTGTCTATCATGGAAAAACAAATAAAAACAAAACAGGTATATTGGACTACATTCAATATTATCTAATAATTCAAAAATGAAGGAGTAAGGGACAACGCCGATGGCAGAATATCAGAATATTAAAAAATGGCAATTAATTACGGTTTTTGGTTGAGATGAAAAAATGTTAATGGCTCGAGAGGGATTCGAACCCACGACCTTCGGCTAGATACGCCGCTGCTCTACCACCTGAGCTATCGTGACCTCGATCCACTCACACATCAACTCTCCGTCTCAACCTCACCCTACGAGTTTTCCCTCCTTTTGCCATATTTCAAATGTCGTGTAATCGGTATGGATTCTCGACGACAATGGAAACGGCGACGGAGAGCTTTAGGGAAGTGTACTTCATTTTTAAATCATTATTCACTATTTTCGTGGTCGTCTCGACAATATATGACAATTAATTACGGTTTTTGGTTGAGATGGGGAATTGATGTCCGAGTGGATCGAGGTCAAGATAGCTCAGGTGGTAGAGCAGAGGCGTTTCTAACCGAAGGTCGTGGGTTCGAATCCCTCTCGTGGCATTAACTTTTTTTCATCTCAACCAAAAACCTTAATTAATTGATCGAGCGGACCACGAAAATAGTGAATAATGATTTTTTTAAAAATGTACATAATTGTTTATAAATGAAGACCAATTTTAATGGAGTATACTTATAAAAAAATACTGTAACAATTATTCATTGCTATGGGCAACCACTTCTAAAATCACTGAAGATCGAACAGGAAATCATTTGGAGACTCTGTAACTTTGTCGTACGGGTAAAACAGTCAGAGGCAACCTAAGATGAAATTTGCATTCAATACGTGCTAGTTCGTAACTGGACAGAAACTTTAACCATCTTCGGTTTTCAACGTCCCAACTCCTAACTATAGCGAGCAGGCTTATCCTATTTTACATATTGGGTTGATTATAAAGTTAATTCGGATTTTATTATTATGTAAAATAAGTGTTGAAATTTAATACTCCAGCCGCGTGATTTTCATTTATTTAAAATTTAAGCGGTCAGGGAAAGCAGGGGTGAAATAGAGGCCTTCAACTCGGAGAGGCGATTTCAACTACTATTATTTTCGACAAACGTGCCGAATCAGAGTCAAGAGAGACGAGGAAGCGAGGGAAAATATTTGCTAAGTGGATTAAAATGGAGAAGGCAAAGGAACGGAAGACATCTATCAGTCAATTAGTTGAATAAGAACAGTGAGAGCGGAAGGGTTACAGTGAGTCTTATATGGTAACTACAAAGGGTGAAGCTCTCTGAGACAATAAGATAAGGAGAAACCCCTTCAGATCGACCCCAATCCCAGTAATTTATCTTATATTTTTAATCAAGGGGATCCGGCCCAAAAGTGTCGTTAGTATTATCCTAAAGGTAAAGGGCGTGTGGCAGTGGGGAGGCTTTAATTTGCATTGAGTCTTTAATAACATGCCTTGGGTGGGATATTAAAAACTCCCTTCGACCCTCCCCGCGCACCCCTCTAGGCCCTTACCGCTACCCCTTTTACCAGGCCGCGAGTATTATCTTTATTTCTCGAACACACGTAATCTATAGTCTCATTTGCATAGAAGGAACATTTTCAATAATGCACCCGTTCCACATGCAAACCGTGGATATAATCTGACATTGTTTTAGCAGCTCGGTTTACTTTACTCCCTTTACTCGAAAGGGTTTAGAGAAACCGGCCCTCCTTTACATTCTTAATGTGAACATTAAAATTAGTCCTCTTCGTTCATTTTTATCCACCCAGATGCTGTGAGCTCGGGCAAGGCTAATCCCCTGATTTCGTATTCTCCTCCGATCCGCCCTTTTATTTCATATTTCTAATGTTATACGAACTGGGCCGAAAGGAGGAGGGCTTTCTCAGACTGACTTCCGTTACTCCAACAAATACCTAAAATCCCTTTCCTTAAGCTTTCGCTCGCTTCAATCCCTACACGTAAAAATATTTAACCCCGAGATTTCATCCTTTGCCGACGACACTTTTTAAATCGCCGTGAAGGACAACTTTTTGACTAAGTTCACTAATTTCGTTGTCCGCTTGACCAATTAATACATTACAATAAATTAAGGTTTTTAGTTGAAATAAAGGAGGGAAAATTCAAAAGGTGGGGTCGAGATAGGAAGTTGATGTCCCAGTGGTCGAGGTCACGATAGCTCAAGTGGTAGAGCAGCGGTGTCTCTAGCCGAAAATCGTTGGTTCGAATCCCGCTCGTGTAATTGCTTTTTTTCATCTCAACTAAAAACCTTAATTAATTTTTGACTGAGTTTGATCTTCCAAGGTATTTTGATCCTTTTTTTAAATGTTAATCATAAACCCTATATGCTGAAGCAGAAATTTAAAAAAGTCTGTGATGTCCCTGGTTGCAGTAAAAACAATTACACCCTTCTTGTACTTTGTTATTTTGGTTATTAGTTAGTATCCCCACAAAAAATCTAAGAGAAAACAACTTAAATTCCTACCAACCACTTATTACCTTAACCTAGACCTGAAATTTAACTGTCCGCTGCTCCAGAGTAACGTGCAGCAAAGAATACTGAGATATCAGACCATTGTAAGCTGGCCTCCCACAAGGACTCACCCTGTACACAATTTACACTACCGACTTTCGTATCCTACATATCCCTATACCATCATTACCTATGTGGATGAGACCACAATTCTGACTTCTAATTTATGCAAATAACATCAAGAACACGTCGAGTTTATTAAGGACTGAAAAGGGAAAGTCAAGGACAATTGAAAGAAAAAGAAAAGGACACTGCATTTTCATTGAAAAACAAAAACAGCCTTACCCCTACTGTATACATCAATGTTAGGGAACATCTGACTATTTGGAAAACTTGGAAAAGTGTTCAGATAGAGAAACTAATGAGCCGGATTTAACGTACTTTAAAAAAATAAAGGCAAGGCTATAGTTGGTAGGTAGATATATATCTACGTGAGGGTGTAGTTAGGCAGTTGTCCCACGGTCATTGTGGTATTGTGCTAGACTAAGGTTGAAACTGGTATAGTTTCCTAATTATCTAAAAGTTACCTTTTTCATCTGGGTAAGGGCTATGGCAAAAACTTTTATGTCATCCCTAATCATATCTGATGGTTTTGAAAGTATTGTTGTTTTAGCTTTTATTAGGTTTGCCTACTTTTAAGCCCAAACACGGACTATTACAAGGAAGTTTACCTCAAAACTTAGATTCGCCCAGTCAACCCCAGGACATGGAAAAGTATCTTGTAGGGAATACATCATGTCTTGAGCAACCGCAGGATGAGCGTCTCTGTGAAGTTTGCCCTTTTCCCATTTAAATCCTAATGTTGAACATTTTATTATAAGGATTGTATCATATGATGATAAGTGGACACATTAGAACCGGTTAGCCCTTCAGGTAGCGTAGTTTGGCCAATTTGAGGAAAACTATAGTATCCGGGATTTTTTTGTGCATATGTTCGTCTCAGTCCACCGATTGGTTGGTTCACAACTTTACTATGAACAACTCGAAATGCCATAGCTTCAGACTTTCTTACAGTAAAAGGCTTCATGTTATCTGTGATGCTGAAAATTTTGCAACTTTAGTTTTTCTTGACTTCTGCCTAGTTTTAGGCCGAAACATCTGTGCCGATCCAGAAAAAAGCACCAGCGAATTGTCAACAGAGAATTCACCTACGTGACATCATAAAGGTAAAACGATCTTGTACAGTGGTTCCTTACAACTTAAACAAATTGCAACCTAACGACATTCCTTAGTTTCCTCAGTAGATGGGTTGTGTTTTCTTTCAGTCTGTTCGCTTTAACAGCCCATGAAATATTTGTCGCTATCCAGAGCTGGTATTCCCACGATAATACCTTACGTCAATATTTACATAATAAATAAGGATCAATTAAGAAACATTTGATTAAATTTGCTCAATTTTTAATTCGTAAATTGTAAATAAATATTTCTGTGCCATGCAATCTTGCTTAAAAGTTAGTTGTGATGGATCTCAAAACAATGTGGTGCTTATAGTTAGGCTACTTTATGCGTATCCCCGTATAATTTGCCTTCTTGGTTTTTTTTTATATATATCAGACATAGATGAAGATATCTCAGTTATTTTAACTTTGTGAAATTTCCTCCTATTGTCTGCGGGATGATACGCCTACAATTTTATAATTACTTGGACTGCCTATCCTCGCTGACTTTTGTCACAAAGACGCATTTCGGCATTTCGACATGTTTTATTTTAACTTTGTCAAAAATTTCACCTTCAATCACCTATTTGGTGTTTATGAACTTCAAAAGACCCTAAATGATTTCATAATTTTTACCTTTTTATCACTATTGTACAACCTGTTAGGTTAGAAAGAGTGGGAACCAGAGAACGATTGGGAGTTACAGACCCCTTTGATAAACGGTATAAGATAGCTTCATGGTTCGCATGTAGTTCTTTGAAAAAAAAAAAAAAAAAAAAAAAAAAAAAAATTATGTATTAACAAAATTAATAACCGGTTTCAAGTAGTTAATCCAAAAGAGAGTGACGAGGTGAAGCGGAGAGCATTAAATATGGATCTTATTCTAGGTTGTATTTTGGTTCGTGTTTATGGAAATTATTAGCTTAATCTGTGTTTCGGTTCGGCTCCGACTGGAAGAAATATTAAACCGAGAAAGGTTATTGGGCGTGCAAGGGAGGCGAACTCGACAATAGAGGGATAGATGTTGTGTGGTACGAGTTAGCAATCTATACGATAACACTGATATATTATAGGTTGTGATTAGTTCTTGATTTAGCTGAGGTAATGCACGGCGGCTCGACATGCAAACTAGTCACGCCGCCAACGATTTCTATACCATATCCTGACATCGATTAAGGTTAATGTGACACAGGAATCGATATAAGGATACTGTCGGGCCGAGATAACGCCCGAATATCCTAACCGAAACCGTTCGATGAGGTTATTGCAGGTCTCCGCTTCCTGTCGTGAACAAATCCTGTAATCGCCGATCAATTATTATATTTCCTAGAAGGCTGCGTGCTACCTGTACGTCCATTTTGTCACGTTAAAGCAGTCTGTTTTGTCACAGGAGGATTTAAATATATTACTGTTATTGAGTTGCTGTTGCCGTGACACTTCACTCTCCACCTTCTCTTGTATTTAAGATTTTCCTTATATATGTTGAGCTCTGCCTAAGTAGTTGTACTATGATATATAGCTAGGTTAGTGCGCAGTGACAGTCCTTACAAAGCTTAATATTACAATAACATACATGAATAATAAGCCCACAAAAATATCAGAATTTTAATAATAATAACTGATGATTTCTTCAATCAAATTTTTTTCCGGTGTTCGATTTAGTGATCGTATAGGTTAAGCCTATTATGCTTACGATTAAGTAGGATGTGATGGACTTCACTATGTGTGTTGTCTTGTGGAAAATATTTGAGGTTAATAGCAAAGTTACTTGACTCAAAAGTCAATAAGGTGAAAATTTTTCCGGAGTGAGAATTCATTCTTCAGTCACAGAAGAGACTTTAGGCACTGAGGCTACGAGACCCCTTCCTCCGGAGCATTGACTGTTCAAATATATATTTTACCGTGAATTGATATAGAAGCATGTAAACGGCGTCTCTACCTTCTGAAATTAGAGACTCCAGACTGAATGGTTTTGCTGCACATTTCAAGGAATAGATCCTCTCCAGGAAAATTTTCCTCCTCTCCTCGTGTTCTGAGCTTTCCGTGATCAGGTGATTGAGGTCTTCGGTTTTATCACAAGTCGCGCAATTTTGACTGTCTGTCACTCCTATTCTGAACCTATGCGCACCCCATAGCCCGTGATTTGTTCTTATTCGCACCATCGTGGATAAAAAACGCCTCGAACCCATACATCCTTGAAACCATGGCTTCTTAGGCACCAAGGAAAACCTTAGCCTATATAATTGCCCTCCCTGGGAACCGTCATGTAGCAGTTGTCAATTGCGAAGCCACACTCTATTTAATGCCCTTTTGGCATCGCAATTGGTCATTTTGTACTCGAAGAAAGAGCCATTCCTACAGCTTCCTTCGCGAACCTATCCACAATTTCATTTTCACGGATGCCCGAGTGTCCTTTAATCCAGCACACGGTGACTGATTTACCGTCACTAACCAAGTCTCTGTATCTCAATAAAATTTCTATTGTAACGTGATCGCAATTGGAATAAGGGTTTATATTGTGTATAGAACAGTATAGAATCACTGGGGGCAACACATAATCGAACGCTAATTTCGCTTTTTGTAATCTTTCCTCTTCACGTTGGATAGGCTTCATCGAGCCTTCCAGCTCCTCATCAGCCAATTTGATAGCTTTATCTTCTTTATCCTTCAAGTTCGTAACGCCTTTTTGAGCTCCTCCCCAACGAGGTTGGTATATTTTTATATTTTCTTTTTCAAATTGATTAGCCATTTTGGAGCTCCTTTGAGCTCTTCCTCAGCCAATTCGGCAATTTTTATCCTGAATCTTTCATGTTTGAAAGGCCTTTATAAGTTCCTTCTCAGCGAATTTGGCAGTTTTATACCCTTTGACTTTCACACTGGAGAAAATTTGTGGTGTTTAGTGACCGCTAATTAATGATTATTTGGAGATCGTGAGATCACACCAGACCGCATCACACGAACTCCAAATAATCATCATTGGAAAATATGTATCAACCTCCGCGTTACTCAATTTGATTTTTTTTGTCTTTTTTTATCCTATCTTCTTTATTGATTTACAACCAATTTTGAGCTTTTTTAGTTCTTTTTCTACGCGTTGCAAATGCCATTTCGTGCTCATCTGATCTTTTCCTCAGCCAATTTTGCAGTTTTATCCTTGACGTTTGAAAAGATTTTTTTCAAGCCCCGCTGAGCTCCTCCTAAGCCAATTTGACAAGTCCCTAGTATCTGGGAGGTATTTTCGACTTCTCCCAAGCGCTTTCTCAGAGAATTTAGACCATTTCTCCCACATTGTAAAGTGTGGCAAATTATATTGTTGATTTCATAGGTTGGCAACACACTTTCAGTGCCCAGGAAAAAGCCTTGACAAACCTCTTACTTATCGTATATCACATTAGTCGTATTGGACTATTTATAACAGTTTACAAGATAAATTATATTTCATATAAGTGTTTTTATAGAATTTATTTTAAAAAACTTTAATCATTTCATTGTTTCTAAGGGTATGAAAATAGTGTTTAATTTTTTTAAGTTGGTTTTGAGAAAACCGGGAGGCACAAATATGTGCACCGTGTATTGTAAATGATAATTCTAATTGAAGAAATTATGTAAAACAATAAAATGTGACAAGATGCTTTTTAGAAATTAAACAATCTTTTACTTTACATCCGTAAAATCACATAGTTGCTTGGAAAGATTGGAGTGGTTAAAATCGGTTACAAGATAAATAAACGCGTATTTATGTTTTATTTCTGTAAAATGAATTCGTTTATATATAACGCTTGTTAGTAAGTTGTTTGTTTTTGAACCGGGCATCTAAAGTAAGTTAGGTTTGCATTAAATATATCATGAATAGTCAGGAAGGGCGTCAAATTTATAATGGCATTCAGTAGCATAACGTAGTGCACCTGTTGATCCTGTGAAACCGAAACATCATGATAACCTTAAACGATAAATGGAACACCGTTCAGTCGCAATAAATAGATTTAAATTGTTAATAAGAGTCCGTTAATTTTGTGCTGATTGTTGAAATTTGGCAATTTTAATAATGTTTTTTTTAAACAAATACTTCAAGTGCAGTTAAACAGTTAGAAAGTGAACAATTGAGACCCTAGTATGCATAAAAATACCAAGTAGCCGTACAACCTTTCGGTCAAATCCGTTCCATTGAAGTAGTTTTGTCAGTATTACGCTTGCGTATTGCCAAGAAGAAGGCGGTGGGATTTAAAAGGGCTGATGTTGGAAGGGAAACGGGGACAAGGCGGAAAATATTATTCCAAAGGGCATTTAAAAGAGTTTTGTGAAGAAGGATGACAGATATTGTAGCGGTTGACACGGGGGCGATTTGCATCCGGAAAGGGTCTTTGTAAGTTTAAGCTATGCAGGCTGACCACTATCTTCTTTACATTCACTCACCCCCTCCCCCTTAACGTTTTGACTTAGTTTACCCTCCTATCCGACCTCTGCCAAATCCTGCCCTTGAAACTTCTCTTTTACGTATTCATACTTATTTCGCGGGTAGGGGTTTCGTAACGTCTTGATCCGTTTATTTTTGACTTTCTTTTTCATTTCTCTCTGACAGACTTCTTTAGAAATTCTACCAGCCATAGAGACCGTTATTTTTATTATTATTTTAACCCTTATATGTATTTAGTAGTCATAATTGACATATTGATTAAATAAATTAAATGTACGTTTTATTTAAGGACTTGGGTGAGATGAAAAAGCTAGTGTCACGAGCAGGATTCGAACCCACGTTTTCTGCACAATACAGATTGAGTTATCTGGATCCATTCGGACACCAACTCCTCTACATGACAACCTACATTTCCAATTGTCCCTCCATTTGTCATATTTTCAAATATCGTGTCATCGGCGATTTATTAAGGTGCCACGGGAGATGTTAGGGAAGTAAGTACTTCTATAATTATTATATGAATCCTCGTATGCATGTAGTAATCATAATTATTACTATTTGAGAATCATAATACATAAATATGTCAAATCAAGCTTTCTTCCCCCAATCCCGAAAGTAAGAGAAGCTTAATTAATGTTACAATCTTACATATTAACATAGCCAAAAATATCTTTATCTGGTATAATAATCTAAACAATAAAACGTGTACATAATATAGTTGTCTTAATTATTAATACCTTCACTCCAATGTATCATATTTCTTGAAGTGTTTATTTATACATGACTGTATATGTGAAGCCCTTGTCTAGATCCCTAGACAATTGTCTCAGCCGACGTGGAGGGTTTCCAGGAAAGGTTAGAAAGGAAATTTTCTGGACAAAATAGTATGGATGTGCGGATACAAATGATATTGTGGAATTTCTTACGAGTTCTCACATCGTCGTACGTACGTAATAAGGAGGTTAGTGTAGATGGTTTTATTGGATACTTAGAAGGGGTTAATGATTTTTCTTACGATTTTGGATCAAAGATACCTAATTCGACTAACTCCGAAGGTCCAATTTGAAAACTAAGTTTGTTGACAATGAGTAGAAATGTGGACTAGAACAGAAAGGCGGACTCAGGACTACCTCGAGAGGTGAATCAGGAGTGCAGCGAGGGTTGGAACCAAGAGCGATGACATGCTCCCGAGAACTCTTCGTCACAAGACTAGAAGATCTTTAACGTCTCCACCTGGTCTATTCGGCCTTATCGGACATTTTGATTCTCAAGATGAGTGCTGACGCACCTCACATATGGCGGAAGAGCGATTCCGCACTCCGCTTGTCCACTCCGAATGGTCGGGCTCGCATTGTGCATAGGGTAAACAAGCCGAAATACAACAGCTGTTAGTTATAATGAAAGTCACGTTGGCTTTTACAGGACGAAAATGATTTGACTATATTATGTTTACCTAGATTCTCTATTTGCGGTATAAGTCTTTAAATAGTGTGAAGTCGCTATGAATATAGGAATTTACAACTGAAGTATTTGAGCGAGGAATGTAGTCTTTAAAAGTAGAGAGGACTATGTACGAGCAGGAATGTCGGGAGGGTACATTAATAAAATGGGATTGGTCCGAGTTAGAGTTTTCAAGTTATGTTCTATCTCGAAAAGGTTGATGGTAGGGCTTTATACATTCTTCTACCATTTCCATTTTGAATTTAAAGCCATTTCGAGCAGGCTATATTATGTGAGCATTTCTCAAACGGAAGTATGATTCGATGGTTGCTGTCAAAGCCATTCAATGGGCTTGAAGCACTGTTGGTAGCAATGAAGATCGGAAGCATTTAATACAGCCAGAACTCAAAAACTAAAACAAAATTTTCCAGCTCAAGAAATGCCGGTTTTCAATAAGTTTTAACTGTCTTTTGTTCGTAGTGGTATTAGCGATCTTTTATTAACATTTAATTATAAATTTTATTATTCAAAATTGTAACGCCATTGAATTTTGAATATTGACGTTGCATGTTTTCAACGAACAGCATAACTGGCTTTTATTTTAACTCGTTCATTTACATGAAAACACCAGCCATTATCATAATATTATAATGATTCGAATGGGACTTTGAACAGTCGTACACAATTGAATTCCCCGCATTTCTGTTTTGGATTTATGGCCGTGGGTGGGGGGGTAGAGTAAAAGCGTAATGTTACGTGCACAATATGTCAATAAATAAGAGGTCCATGGCCGCCTGAAAAGAGCAAGTAGCTATGTATTTTGTTTTTAACGACAATATAGATTTATGTAAATGGGACAAGAAACGCGATAAATATCTTAGGGGCGATATTTTCCTCGGCCGTTCGATCCCCCCGGATTCGTGTCGAGGTATAGATGGCGTGAGACAGACATATGGTCCGCTGCGCCTTTGTTCCCACACAGCCCTTATATGATATATCTAAGTGGTTCTGATAGATTTATCTGCGCCTCAGCCGGTGGAGCTACGCGTTTGAAACACTCCACTGTGTATCTAATAACCATTTGTCGTCTGGCAAGGACGTAGCCACTCATTCCCCCAAAGAAATATGCCGCCGCGAACGGATCCGGCCAAACCTCTCCCCTTCCTCCAAACCTTCTTGACTTTTGATAACTACCATTCGGCAATTCGTGCTCCTTTTAGGCCTAAACATAGTTTGCTAAATAACAAGGATCGTTGGTTTTGTTCCAAACAATAAAAAAAGCTTTGTTGTATCGTATCTTTTTACAGAATAAAAAATTAGTTATTTTCTTCTCATTTTGGTTGTTGATTTATTTTATTTAGTTTTCGTGTTTTACTGACCTACATAGTGTTTATTAAATTCTTTGATTCCAGTGGAGAAAGCTCTTTCGAGCTATTACTTCTTCCACAGCCAATTTGTCAGCTTTTGTTACCCTTTATCCTTCACGCCAGAAAAGACTTACAGAGCTCCACCTCAGCTAATTTGGGTTTTTCTTACCCACTCTCCTTGACATTGGAAATGCCTTTTTGAGCTCTCCTTTAGATAATTAGATTGTTTTACTCTTTCTCCAAGCGTTACCAATCGATATGAGTAAAATATCGACTATTTTCTTCCGATACGGAGTACTTTTGGTATCGAATATTGTCATTCGATACATGTACTGTATCAAATACATTTTGTAGAATCGGAAAATATACTCAAATAGATTTTTCATGGAGTGTGCAAGTAATATTGAATTGTTATTGTTCGAAACTAAACTCTCATTAAACTGGGAGTTGACTTGTCACTGTTAAGAGCGCCTAGTAGCGACTTGTATCAACATAGTTATCGAGATTTTAAATCTGTGGCTGGTAACTGCTGATAATTCTGGTAACTCATAATTCTTTCACTCGTTCCACCTCGCAAATTGAAATTTCGTAATTTCTTATAAAATGTTTTTGTCTTCAAGTCCCAAAATGTGTTCGCCTTCCTTCTCGTAGGTAGATACCTAATCATGTCTCCTCCCAAAAGTAAGGCATCAGGTGATTTTATTAAAACAACTGAATCGTCTCCATATTGCAAACTCTGAGGAATACGTCTTCTATTTTCAAAAATTTGAAAACCAAACAACGGTAGATACATTTTCTCAAAACACGATAACGTTAAAATTGAAATATCATAACAGTATGAAAAAATACTTAAAAAAAATTAAAAAAAAACTACTTCAATTTCATGATTATTCTAACGCATGAGCATATTTAAACCAAAGTCCTCAATAATAAGTTGATCATTTACAAATTAAAGAAAAATTACTTACATGAGTAAGTACTAGATATTATCGAATAATTTCCGTCGATACTTGAGTAGTATCGATGTGTCTTTCCATACCAGTATTGAGTACTAGTATGAGCTATTTTCTAGTATTTCTCCTTTACATCAGTAAAGTCTTTTGTAGGTATTCTGTCTTTTTTTTAAGACAATTTTGCAGTTTTTTCCTTCTTCTTAATGTATGGAAAGCCTTTTTGAGCTTTTCTGAGTTGCTCATTAGCCAATTTGGCATTTTTTTTTTTTATCATTTCTCCTTGACGTTCGAAAGGCTCGTCAACTGACATGTTTTTATCTTATTGATGACGGGAAAGTCTTTTACACCTCTTCCTTAGACAATTTGGCATTTCTTTTATCCTTTGTACTTGATGTAACGCTTTTTTGGCCTCTTCTTCAGATATTTGGCTTTTTTTTTTATAGAATTTCTCCTTGACCGATGAAAGTCGTTTCGAGCTATTCTGTACTCCTCTGACAAATTTGCAGTTTTTCTCCTTCTTCTTAAATATGGAAAGCCTTTTTGATCTCCTCTTCAGCCAGTTTGCCCGTTTTTTATTCTGCCTTTGTTCACGGCATTGAACGACCTCAAAAAAAATTTTTTTTAGAAGATTTTCCAACGTGAAATAAAGAATATCGAAAGCATCCTTAAAGCCCGAATCCCATATTAAATTAAAAAAAAAAAATTGTATACCCTGAATCTTTTTTTTTTATGCCCCACCTGGAGTCGAGAAAAAATTAAAACTGTCCCCAAATCTTTTAGGTAAGAGATCGCAATCTATCGGACATCACGCTATGTGAAAAGTTAAAAATTAATTACTGTTTTTTTTAAATATCTAGTTTTTGAAGAAAGATTTTCGAGTTTTGTGATACCACACCACAGGGCACTATTAATGTTTTATTACTAGATTGTAAATTATTGTCTGTATTACAGAAATAGCCGGTTTACAACGGCATTAATCGAGGGAACGTGCCAACTAAAACGTTAAGTCAACTAAATATAAATGTATTAATCATTGTGTCCACCAACAGACGCCGTTGGTATTACTATATTCAAACTATTATTTATATTATAATGATCTGCTTTAATATTTCAGTTACTGTTATTTTTATATTGCTAATAATAATTATATCACAGACGTAAACACAGAATTGTTTACTTCATGAGAATACAACTTTTTAAACTTGATTGAATCATCTTCGATTCCATTTTAATAGCAATGGGTGTAAGGAAACAATACATTTATATTTCTGAATTAAATAGATAGCACATTACCCTGAAGTGCATTCTAAATTAAGTGAACAAAAGTATACACAATTCTTGACCTTTTAATCTTAAATGCATGCCATTAAGCTTGTGGCATAGTTCTAAACGAAGTGTCACAATTTAGCGACAGTCAAGCTATCCTGAAAATCATTAGTACGCATATGGCGTTACATCTGAAATAGATGGTGAATGCATCCAAAACCTGTAAAATCTAGGAAAACATAACAACTGGGCATCTTGGGTGACAGGGTACAAAGAAATTTTGGATAATCAGTGAGGAAAAGGAAACCGCCCAATGGAAACATATCCTAAGGCACTTGGGAGTCGCGGACAGCCATAGTAATAAACAAGATTTTTTGGAGGGAGGTAAAGGGACCAGAAGTTCCAGGAGCGAAAGTGGGAATCGAACCCACATCTGCGGTAGCTAATTGGTTAAGGCGTTGGATGCGTCAACTCAGTTCACGAGGGTTCGATTCAAAACTTCGCCCATGGACTTGCTGACCTTTTTCAGCTCCTCTGTCCCCATTTCAGCCAATTTTTGACAATTTTTAATACCACTTTCCACAGCCTACTTGTACCAGCTAATATTAAACCGGTTTTTTAAGTATTGCAATGAAATTCCGTGTAATTAACTTTATACCAATCTTGTAATGGAAGCCGGTGTACTCTGCGCGTGTTGAAAATGCCGCACTGTTTATCCGAACGTAATCTTCAATCAGAGTAATAATTACAATATTGAAAACACTTTTGAAATGACGAGGTTTTAATTATTTTATTACAAAGCCGTTGGAAATTTGCTCATCTGTAAAAACTAATGAAAAGCTGAGTTAAAAGTTCAGTTTTTGGTAACCGGACAACTTTCGATTAGCCTGAAAATTTGATATATTTTACATCCGTTATTAGACGAGATTAAAAACACATTAAAATTAAAATTCCATTAATGAATTATTCCTGTAATCATCTATAATTAAAATTAATTACATTTAATGGATGTTCTTGAAGTGGGCCTCGGTGTAAAAGAAGATAATCTATCATTTGAAATAGAATTACTAATGAGCCTCCCTTTTAATTAAGATCCAGTAATTATGCCGGTTGTATAGATGGCAACATTAAGAGGTGGCCCTAAGAGGGGTCCCAAATATTTCGGAATATTTTTTAATTAAATCCATCTGTAACGGCTTAAGGGGTCCTCGAGGAGTATAGGTGTTTTGACAAAAATTATACTCTATTTAGATGTAGGCAGGGCTCCTAATTAAAAAAAAGGGTTCCCTTAATGGTGGTCCTGGTAACGTGTGTGAATTTATAAGTGGGGGCAGCTTCCCTTGATATTGCTTCCACCGGCTCAAGTTTTTTTTTTATATTTGTTCTTTACAATTAATGCCATCCACCTTCCGTTACATTGTTCTTTCAGCTTTATCTTTCTCTCTCTTTTAATATCTACCCACCTCTTTGCTAACAAAAGTTACACCCTCTTAAAATTTATAACTGGTTATACACCTAACGGCATTTAATTCGAGTTAAGCGACACACCGGGGAGGAGGTGATAAAAAGCCTATGAAACATATAAAATAAATGTTTAGAAAGGTACAAGGAAAACTCCTGTTGGAACTTTCCCTTTTTGATGTTGAGAAAGCCTTGTCGAGCGCTTTCTTAGACAATTTGGCATTGTTTCTATCCTTCTCCTTGACGTTGGGAAGGTTATTTAGAGTTATTCTAAGCTCCTCCAGCAAAACTGCCAGTGTTTTTATACATCTCCTAAACGCATGGAAGCCGTTTTGAGCTCCTCTGAGCTCCAACTCAGCCAATTTGGTATTTTTTTATCCTTTCTCCACGACATTGGAAAGGCCTTTTTTGAGTTCCCCCACAACCAATTGGTACATTTTTATCTTTTTTATTATTGTTAGGAATGTTATTTCGATCTCTTTCTTAGATAATTTGGCTTTGTATTTATCCTTGCTTCTTGAAGTTGGTATGATTTATGTTATCATTCTCTGTATTATAGTATTCCGAGCCCTTCTTAAAACAAATATTTTTTACATTTTATGTATAAATTCACTGTCGTGCTTGAACGAATGAAATATTTTTTAATAAGCTACTATTTTCTTAAAATGTGAGATCGTTTGAAAATCTGTTCACAAAAAAGATAGTGACAGAATTCTCTGCGCAAAAAAATTTAATAGTTAAAAATGAACTTTCATTTACCTTTCATACTAGTTAGGACAATTAAATGTTTTCTTTGTGGCTATTTATGCAATTACAGTGATAAAGGGGTGCTCTCAATTAGATCCTCATACTATTCTGCGAACAAAAATTATAATTTTCCTAAAAAAAAGTTTTTATTACTAATTCATGAATCAAATAGCATTCAAATTAGTTTCATATTTAAATTTAATTTTTGTTCTTTATATTTTATGATCAGTATCAATCATGATTAACCTAAGAGTTGAATCATTTGAATATCATTTCATAAACTTAAAAAGCACTGTCGTCCATAGGTTTCAATGCTTAGCTGTTATCACCTATTTGCAATTTTTTGCATGTTATTAATTTAAGTTTCAAGAACATATTGAAATAAATAAAAACGTCGGGAACATTTTATTAAAATATTAAATCTATTTTGATTAATTTTATCCATCATTAATTATATTTTGAGATTGATTTGCTAAAGGTTGATATCAATCAGCATGGTAGAGAGTAAAATGAATTGAACAACTGAATGAAAACAGGCTGTAAATGTAAAGTTTTATAAAATCAGTAGAGCAAAAAAAAAAAATTAGGTCTGGTCCACTTTGTAGTCAGTTGTGAACAGGTAAGGCGGGGTAAGTCCAAGGGAGGAAGTTAGAACTCATTAAGGGAAGTCTGAGGCTAATATGGCTCCGAGCTCTGATAGGAATTTTAAAACAAGTTGGTAAATGCAAAGTATACAGCGGGATTCTTAATCCTCTGTACACGTTCCCCGTTTAGCTTTTTATGGAGTGTTTGGCCGGCTTAAGGGGACTCCCTTGGGTATAGACCGTGCCCATCCCTGGCCCTTTTCCGTATTAAAACAAATCTCCCTTCACCCTTCAATCAAATGCCAAGACAACATACGCCTTCTCTCTCGTTTGCTCCATCTATCTCTATCTCTCTTATGAAGAATTGTGAATTTTATGAGTTGACTAACAAGGGGAAGGCTACCGACGTGGGATCACCGTTTTTAATGAAACTTTTTTTTTTATTAAGAGGTCGAAAAGTATTAAACATATGTTCTTTTCAAAGGACCCCAGCATCGAAGAAAAAAGTTAATTAATTTAAATATTTTTCAAAATTATATTAAAGGTTTTCTACTATTGCTATGCACGTATTTTAAACGGAAAAGGAATAATAATATGCAGTGTTGTATGAATGAAATTAGGTACATAAAACGTTACAAAAATCAAAATTTACTTCTACTAAAGTAGCCCAAAGAATTTATTTTTGAAATAGACAATTCACCTACGTCTCAAGCACTATTTAAAACTTATATATAGGAATTTTTCAAGACAAAAGATATTTTCCTGATATTCGGTTTTCCGCTTAATAAAAATTCCCAACTCTTTTTGATTTTATCTAAATTCATCGTTCTAAGTACCCTTGGAACGCTTGTTTCTAATTTTAGGATACGGGAACAATGATATATGGTTTAGATTTTATGTCCTAATAAGCGAGAAATTTAAATATGGACAGAAAAAAACGAACTCAAACGTTTTATTTGTTATCTCCGGTTTTAATGTATTTGGTGAGGCAGAATTTGTGTATTTAGATGTTATTTATACAGGTTCTAAGAGTTGTTAAATTTTCTGTAGGCCAATGAAATCCATTCAATTAATACACTTTTCCAAGTAAAGTTTTTTTATTATATTAGATTCAGAATAGCGTCTTGTAAAGAAAAATTGTAATTATTATATCTCGGAAAGTTTTGATTATTACAAGGGGTAATAAAAACTAACGAGGGTAGGCTAGGGAGGTGGGGTGACCGATTTTAATTTCACTTTTTTTGTTTAGAGTAGGTCGAAAATATTAGAGTAAAATATCACGTTCGATCGTTCTTGCCAAAGGGCTGTAGAAGCCAAGAAAAGATTTTATTAGCTAATTTATTTTTTGAATTGTTTTTCACCTTCTGTTGTCAACGTATTATAAGGTCATTATTTAACAGTCAATTTAGTGTTTTACGTACGGTAAGGAAATAATATGCGGGGTTGTATGGTATCAGATTAAGTATATAAAAAATTAAACTACATTTCTACAAAATAAGGCGTAATGAGAGATATCCCCCACCTCAAAGGACTACTGATAAGACGATCGGTCGAGTTAGTTTTGCGCTGGCCAGCAGGAAGCCTGAACAACAAGAGGAACAACAAAGAATTGCAATATTGCAACGAGGGATTTGGTTTATTCTTCTCTACCAACGTCACCGACATTGGAGACAGGACTGTGAGAGTGAGACAGCCGGGAGCACGAGGCACGACTTCCAGGGAAGAGAAAATATTAATTCTTTGTGTTTTGGTGAAAGACAGTGACTCCAGAAAACATTATTTTGTGTTCCTATTTTTTTATGTTAAAAAAAAATTATCCTTCGTTAACAACATTCACGTTTTTCAACTTGCAAGTGTCGCCCTTTTTTTTCTGAATTTTCTTGCCACGGAACTGTTCCTTTTTTTTCATAAAATATATTTCTATTATTGTATATCTTTATTGTTTGTACGCATTATTTATAACACCTCTACAATTTAAATTGATCACAGAGTACATGGAGACCCATTAAACTCTGGGGAGAGGAGCGGTAGAAGTGAGCGTGAAAGAGTTCACTCCGCCTCAAAATCAACATAACGTAATAAAAAGTAGTCTGAAAAATTTATTTTCGAAAAAGAAAATTGACGGTCTTTTCAAGCACTATTTAAAGCTCTTATATACGAATTTATATAGCGATCAAAAATCTAGTAGTTTTTCTCTCAATAAAAATTTATAACTCTTCTGGGTTAATTCACCGTTATAACAACCGTTGAAAAGCTCAATGTTTTTACTGTTGTGGTATGTCAACAAGATTTAGATTTTTAAGTCGATAAAATAAGGATAAAATGAACAAACTCGAACATATTATTTTATATATCCATTTCTAATTTATTTATGGAGGGCAGGTTATAGGGATTCAAAAGCTTGTTAAATTTTCTGTGGACGGGTGAAATCGTTTCAGTATTACCGTTTTGGGAAAAAAATCGAATAGGAGTTTCAAAATATTATATTTTTTAATAATTTGTAACCAAAAAATTTTCGCAATCAAACGTTAAATTTAAACTGAAAACTGATCTTTGAAAAATTAAGTCCATATATTTACAACTATTTTGGTAAGGACCATACATTTCAGCATTTACAGAAAACCGTACTTAAACATTTGACAAGGTATTTGGAAGGTCCTAATTTTTTTTTTTTTTTTTTACGAGTGTTCGTAACAGCAGAGGTCATATAAACCCTCAGGGTACCGGTGTTTTTGAAAAAAAAAAAGCCCATTTGTAAGTATGTCGGATTCGAATGCAGGGCCGCTTGATTCGAACCCGGGACCTTTACCATACAGTGATGAGCGCCGTGTCAAAGACTGAACCTTGCGGCCACCGACGCCCCGGAAAGTCGTAATATTTTAACTTCAAAAAGATTTTGTATTTTTGTTCGCTAAGGTTACTCGAATAAAAAATCTCAGAAGGTTTACAATGCTCTTCCAATTGGTGTAATTATATTTACAGTGGAATTAACATTTTATGAGAAAATTCGAACTTACGTGAAAAGTGAAATATGTTAAAACACCTGAGACTCTGAACATTAGAGACTTTTTGTTCAATTTGACATGCAGTATATGGTCCGGAAGGACTGATGCGTTCATGGGAAGTATACATGTAATCTTTAGATTGGTACGAAGAATAAATATTGTTTGTTGTGTTTTGCTCTGAAAAGTTAAAAAATCGAGGATAATCTGTTTCTACATAAGTCTTTAAAGGAATAGTTCCTTAATTCCCCGAGGGCATTGAAAGACACAAAATAGTAAAATCATCTTAAAGGATATCCATAAAAAGCGCGTATGCAATTTAACGGAGCGGGTGTTAAAGAGTGGTTCATAAAAAATAGATGCCCCAATTGAGGAGAAAGCCCGGCATATCCATATTGATGACACTGCAAGGCGTGGCGGATAAAAATGTTGGCGCGTTTCGGGATGTAAATCAAAATCTTCGGGTTAAGGTGATCAGGATAAAATATGAGCCGGAATCCAATTTATCCGAATGAGAAAACAAGAACGCCGCGTTTATTCGTGAATACGCCCCAACCGACGGGGCACAAATCGAGATCCGGTATAAAAATCCTCATATCTCCACCCTTCATATCATCATCGCACCTTGATTTAATAGTGGAAAGGGGAAGGAGTCGGTGATTCACTGTTGTAAATATCTGGAGTTTCGGGGAGGCTGTGACGATTGGGAGAGTCTGTCTGTTGATAACTGGTGATGTATTAGCCCGAACCCAGATCTTATTGGATTAGAGACTTTTCTACGGGAATATTAAAGCGGACAAGGACAGATTTCAACGCCTCGACACCCTAATACAACATATAAAACCTCTTCATCTACTGCATAATAACATTTCCCTACATGATCATCGAGTGGGTAGAAAATTCCCTGATAAAACAAAGTTAAATATTGTAAGTCTGAATAATAGTAAACGCATTTGCCAATGAAATAACTTTTTTATTGTAGTGATTTGGTCATTATTGATCATTTTTGTCGGCTTAGCCTCGCCCTTTTGGTAATTCGGCATCCAGCCATCCTCGGTATGGATTTGTCGTCAGCAGACTGTCACAACGTCCAGCTTTGCACATGGAGTACACTTAACCTAAGAAACCAAATATTATAGTGCTACATGTGCTGTTGTTATCACATTATCATAGAATTATCCGGATAATGACGGGAAGGATACAAGTAACTTACAAAGGAAAAAAGAAAGATGTGGAGTAATATCAACCTGTTAATGAAAAATGCTGTCAAAACCGTTTGACGTCATCCCTAACCGGTGTTGGTGAAACTTTTTCAGCTTTCATTTTTCTTAAAAGAATCTCGACTTTCACAATCAGCAGTGAATCCACATGATATTCGAAAAGTATAAAGATTTTGTAAAGAAGTTCGGTGCTGACCATCGCCTCGTAATGTCATCTCTGATTATCACAATATTTTTTTGTGATTTCTGTCTCAGCTTTCTTTGGCTTTTGAAGTTATTTATGCAAGCACATCCCTTAAGCCCTCCACGTAGTTACTTATTTACAAATCATCATTACTGTACATTAAATGCTACACAAAACAGCGATCAAACCTGGATTAATGTGTAGCCAAAATTAAATTACTGGCATTTGGATGGAGTAACATGATCGGTTCTAGTTCTGAGATTTAGAATAGATCAAGGCTCCTCATGGGCCTCCCTGGTACCCGAAGAGATGCCTTATTGAGCAGGTCAAGGGAATCTACAACTCCATCATAGATCTTCAAGGCAGAACAAGATCCATGCAAGAGCGACGAATTCCAAAGAGTCAAATTCATCTATTCCAAAGTAACATAGCATAACCAAGCCCATAGGCCATAATTTAGTAGCTTTCCTTTGAACCCATTATATTGATTGAATTTCTCTAGCATGGAAAAGAGACCAAACATTGCCTGCCTACTCAAGAATACTTTTGTCTAAATCCTGGTACAAAATTTTTACAGCAAAATCATTTCTAAACTCCTTCGTCATCTTATTAATAAATCCAAGATTACAAAGAGCTTTACCAATAGTAAGTGCCAACTTGGCCTAATGCTTGCCCATGTTGGAAATTATACAATCTTAAACCAATGAAATCTAACTGCCAGTTTTTAAATCATCAGCCAACTACGAAAATGTATTAAGTTTTACTTTTATAATATGTAGATGTAGATGTAATTTCAGGGTATAGTATACTGCGCCCTTTAAGAGCTCTTGTATCCCCCAGCTAGTGTAGCTCGGCAGTTTGTTAGTAGATGTATTGGTGTCTCTTCTCCCTCTTTGCATCATCTGCATGTACCATTTTTGATTATTCCAATGTTCTTTAAGTGTCCATTTAACTTGCACTGTCCTATTAATATTCCCTACTTTTTATTACGTTAAGTTGATTAAATATTTGACATATATTAATGAAATGATTTGGAATAAAATGTGACCTGGATGAAAACCCCGTGGAGCTCCAGACAAAGTGTCTATACTGTCAGAGACTTCATTATTACATTTTACAGAGAATATCCTACATCTTGAAAAGAAGAGGTAAGGGATCACCCAGGCAGTGGGATCTGAGGTTCAAAACAAAAACCTGTGTAAATTTTTTAATTCATTGTCAGGTTCCACAAAAACAATATTCATATAGTCTGTCTATCAATTCCTGGAGAGTTCGTGGGTTATCGGCAAGTATAACTATGTCGGCTGCGTATAATAGGCAGCTAACATTTACGTCTATCACCCATATACTTACCCAAGAAAATTGTGCAGTTTAAAAAAAGCGAGAAAAGAAGAAATGACAAAAGATAATCTTGTTCGAGGCCATTTTCTATCCTAAAAGAACACGTGATCCATTCCGTTGCCCAGGCTTTTGTCGATTTTTCTTAATATTGTTAGATTAATTCGATCATTTTAGTGGATACACCTTTTCAATGTTGTTTTGTAATATACTGCTTTTTGTACTGTGGAATCGAACGCCTTCTTTAAATCAATAAGAAACAATATATTTTTACGTTTCTCGTGTGTTTTTGTATTAATGATACTTAACAAGTTAAACAGTCGTTGCAATTGAACCCTTTTCTGAAAGAGGCCTGAAAATCTTTTGCAATATTCGATTTTTTTAACCGTTCTAAAGTCATTCCCATTAACATTTTTGACATTGTATTTGTAAAGGATATTCCTCGATAGTCATTAACTATTTCTATGAACTCTTTCTTGAGGGGTTAAAAAATAATTGAATCGCTAAGTGTTTTTGGTACCGATTCCCTATTGATATTATTATTATTATTAAGCAAATTTAAAAGTATGTGTAAAACGTGTGGTAATTAGTGACCGTTAATCGATATTTATTTTAAAAAATCGTGAGATGCGGTCTCGTGTGATGTAAGTTTCAGAAAAACATTTTCTTTATCGTGCCAACGTTTCGACTTTTATTGAGCCCTGAAGATGATCTCAATAAAGATCGAAACGTTGGCACGATAAAGAAAATGTTTTTCTGAAACCTACATCATACCATACCGCATCTCACGATCTCTAAATGAATATAAGTAAAACGTTTGACAGGCTATTTTTGAAATACTCATCGATCACGGTATGGTCTAACTGAAAAAGCAAATTCAATTGTTACTGCCAAGCTTTCGACCTATTTTAAGATTATCGGCGAGGCAAAACAATTAAATATTATGTACAACATATACTGTACCAGTCGTTGGCAGTGTTAAGATCGAATCTTTCTTCAAACAAATTTGAAATCGCCTATTAAAAACTTAGTTATGTCAATTTGTAGACATATTTAAGATTGTTTTACTTTGGTGATGACGTATTAATTTTCTCTGTCCTCTAGACCATAGTCAACCAGATTATTAGCGAGTAAAAATGTGGGCGGTAGATCTAACACTTAGTACTCATAGATTACACGATCTAGCCTATCGAGAAGATTTATAGTTTGGATTTTTTTACTGACGTATTCTACGTATTCTAAGGAAAATAAACAATTTATCTAAACATTTATGAGGAAGTCTCGTAGCGTTAACACCACAAGTACGGATATCTTCTGTGTTATTTATTATACATAAAGGCTTCGTCTCAATACATACCCACGAGTTTCGTGTTTTTATGTGGAAGTTCATTTTAGAAATAGAATATTTTCTTTAAACTCTATTTGATTTCCTCAGCCAATGTGATCCGGTGTAATAATTTGATGACTATCAGCATTTGTCTTCTTTATGCTGACTATTTTTGTGAAATTTGGTTTTCAATTTTGTTGTACAAAGCAATTTATTTTATCAATAATATATCTTCAATTTGCAAATCAGCCCCTTGATAAATATTAAGGATTTGTGGCCCAATAAGTACATACTTCAATCAAAAATGGCATTATAGCATTTTTTAAATAACATTTTGTATTACTCTGTGTAAAAAAATAATAACAATAATGAAAGCGATGTATTACGATGTAAAAAATTATTCCATGGAAAGTAGAATACTTTATTACAGTTTGGCCATTGGCCAGATTGGGTCGAACAAGTTTCATTAGTCTTTTCCGAATGACTTGCGACACTCATGTTAAAAGGTGTTTTAATATTTAAACTGGGGCAAAATTAATCCGGAAAGTGGATGAAAAAATCCTTGGGAAGGTAAGGAACGTATAAAATGAGACGATGTCCTCCATTAACAATTCAAACATATTTTATATCCACACGAGTCGGTGGACTCTCTTTATTTAAGAATATAACACAAAATTTTATCACCTTCAGCCTTTAAGGCTCTGTTACATAATAGGATAGGGTTAAGTCCTCTCATCCCTGTCCTCTTTATTATTAAAACCTGAATTTCAACACCATTAAAGATGAATGAACTACAAGGCGAAAATGAGAAGGTGCCACTCGTTATATCTTTAAAGAAATTTTTCATTAAGTGTTCGTCTTACTAATTACAAAACCTTGCAATTGGATTTCCCATAATTATATCAATAAAAACAACTCAATTAATTTTTTAAAAATATTTTGAAACTATTTTTCCCAGAATTTACAAAATACATCGGCCATCATTTAACGGTTTTCTTGCCGACCTCTTTAATCGAATTAATTCTCGGAATGAATATCAAAACGTTATTTATGTACAAGAAGCGAGAGGGAGGGAGAGAAATGTAGAATGAGAACGGGGAGGATAAAAAAGAGGATGAAAATGACAGAGGGAGAGAGAAGAGCTAGGGGTGGGGAGAGAAGGAAAGAGCGAAAATTACAGGGAGGATAGCAAAGAGAGAGGTGTAGAGAGAGCGAGAGATTGAATTTAAAAAAATATAAGGAGAGATGGAACGGAAAGAGATGGGGGGAAGGAAAAAAGTAACATAAAAAACAAAGGAGAGAGGAGAGAAAGTAAAAAGGCAAGAGTGAGAGAATGAAAACGAAAGGGTGAGAGAGAAGGAAAAGGTAAAAGAGAGAAAGAGAAGGAGGAGAGAAAGAACACGTAAGAGTGATAGGTAGAAGTAGAGAGAAGGAAAACAAAGAGGAGAGGAGAGGGGGAAAGAGTGAGTGAGAGTGAATGAGAAAGAGAGAGAGAGAGAGAGAGTGTGAGAGAGGTAGACAGACAGACAGGCCGTGGAAAATTTGATTCAAGGAATTCTCTCTAAAGATCTGCAGGATGCCGCTGATTGAAAAAGTGTCATTAAGAAGGTGAGACGGGAATTGAGTGTGTGCAAGGAGGGAAGACAGGAGAAACGGAAGGGCCCGACAGAGAAGGGTTAGAAGGCATAAGAAATAGCAGTGATGCATAGTCTACTATGTAAATAAAGCCAGCCTCTAGACATTAGAGAAGCAATAACCTGATAATAGGCTATGCCTAACCTTCCCTAATTAACACCAAATATCAATAAATTTGGAGCAGACGCGCGCAGGCTAGGGGCTCTAAACCCTGGTCTTAATACTCACCCCATTAAAGGAGGCAAAACATACCCCCTTCAGCCCTCAAAGCACAACAACAATACTTTCAACATGCATGCCCTTACAATGATAAAAGCTTTGACTTTCTTAAATACCGTTCGTCTTATTAAATTTTTTCATCTGTGTTTATGCTATGGCCAATTTTATTGTATGTTTCATTCAATATGCGATTTATAGTTAATCTCTTGCACCATACCACAATTTAAAAAAATCGAAACATCAGATTCAGTTAAGTTACATTTAGACATCAGGGTGGAATGAAACAATGCAAATAAAAGTACACACATTTTTACTTGCATTTCGTTTTATATTATAAATATTCGTTTATTAAGTTACGCGACAGTTGACTTTTTCATCCCCACCAAGATCACAAATAAAAAGGATAATAAATAGAAATATTTAATACTGTAAATTATGACTTCCTTGCAAATGAAACAGGCTGTACATGTGACATTGAATTTTACTCTTGTTCACCGACTAGTTCAGGAGGTTAAAATTGTTTCTTTTCACTCCTTCGGGAAAATTACGGTATGGATCTTTTCTTTACTCCCGGGATTATGGCCTGGTTGGCTCCCTTGAAATTAATATTCATAAACCAACGACCGAGGTACGAATCGGCATCATAGACGCAAAATGTTTACGCCAAGTATAAACATTTTCACATATTACATCCTTCTATATTATATAATTTATAATATATATATAATTTTTCTATTTTCTCCCTCCCTCTTTTTCTCTCTCTCTCACTCTCTCTTTCTCTCTCACTCACTCTCTCTCTCTCTCTCTCTCTCTCTCTCTCGCTCGTTCGCTCGTTCGCTCTCTATCTATCTATCTCCTTCGGTCTCTCTCTAAAATTTAAAAAATTACATTTAAAACGAGAAACTTAACTTGAATTATTTTTATTTTTATTGTTAAACGTGAGTTCGCAACCGGGGTGCCGGTGGTTTTGTAAAAAGTCCATTTGTAAGTATATCGGGTTCGCATGCACGGCCGCTGTATTCGAACCCGGCCCCTTTACCTTACATTGATGACCGGCGTGTCAACGACTAAACCGTTGCGGCCACCGACGCCCCTAAATTAAATTTGAAACATACTAAATCTAGAAGAAAAATAAAACATGTTCTATTACTAGCATTTAACTAATAATATTAGAACGTAAACACCCTTTTTACTTTCATAAACAGTTAAATTGACTAAAAAATCTAAATCACTAATTTGTCAGTTTTTTCAGCCTTTCTTTTAAAACAAGCGCTGTGAAATTCAATAAAGAACGAATACCAAATAAAGTAATATAAATAATCAAAAAAAGAAGAAAATAGCACTGAGCAATAATTCATTCATAACTGCTAATTCCTGACCACTAATTTCTTCTTATTATTTTTATTTCAGTAAAACTACCAGAAATTGTAATACGATTTGCTCCTACCTCCCAAAAACGCGTTTGGTTCGTTATTGTACCCAATTCACTGGAAATTTTGTTTTTTGACTAGTGCATCTTGAATATTATACATTAATATAGATTTAATCGGTTTTATCTGATCGCTTATTGTGCAGAATGTGCAGATCGTAGAGGCGTTTTGGTTATTATTGGGAAGAAAGCAAACCGGTTATTTTTTCTTCCAACACTCTTCTGTGACGAACCCTATATTGCGATATATTTTCCGTTCACGGCGTGTATTTATGCGCTTGGCAGGGTACTGAGTATACGTCATTTCCACCCGGAAGGCATTTCAATAAAAAATCTTTCAAAGGAAATAGAACGGAACGGAAAGCCGAGAGAGAGAGAGTCCCCAATACGAAGATATGCATTAGGCAAGAGAGGAAGTCGCTATTTACCAACAATAGTCGATCCCCCCCACAATCCAGCCAATGGCCGACCATCCCTTTATAGGCCGACAAATGTTCAGAGATAGAGACATTTTTTTATTGCCAGTTCTTTTTTGCCCTCGTCGCTTCTGAAATATGACATCAACATCAACATTGTTATGCATAATTGCGCAAAGTCCTGGAACCGCCCTCTGGGGTTCACTCTCGGCGACGGTCCGCGCACCCCCACCGCCCCATCCCTTTTACAATCATCGACAATTCGCCTTAACAATCTCTGCTGATATAGAATTTTAATATTTCACTCATATTTTATGACACTAGGATAACCAGAGATCGATTGTTGATATATGTATTCAACTTTTGGCATCAGCGTAGCTTGCTAGGAAATTGCTGTAAAACCCAATTTTATGTTTAGGGCAGATCAATTTTTTTTATTAATGTAATAAATTAATGACATTTTCACCTTAATTCATCGCGAACTACCATCACACAATATTTGTAACATAGGTAAATTAAATAATACACATTGTTAAACAGACACAAGATTTTTTCCTTTTTCTGAAATGAAAAATTGGCGCAGAAGGTTTTTGAGATAGGTAGCAAAAACGGCCAAAGATTCCATCGCCCAAGGGCAAAGACGAGCAGCCAATTCAAGGGACGGAGAAGACTTCGTGCCTCCTTTTATTTTTTATTTCTTCGTGAATTTTTCTTCGGAGATTATATGAAAGAGGCAGATAAAGCCAATTGGCAAAGCCCTTACATAGAAAAGTCCGCATTTGCCATAGCTCATGGACTTAACACGTTGAAAAACCTTTATAAAAATAATGCCTAATTTTCAACAATGAGCCGAATGGTTGGGATGGCATTTTTGTGTTTGTCTTTCTGTTTCACGGTTGCAAGACATTTTTGTGCTCCTTTCATCTCTTCCTAAGTAAATTTAATAGGCCTTAGTCCACCTCCTTAGTCAATTGGACTATTTTTGTAATCCTTTCTCCATCACTTTTGGAAGGTCTTTTTATGCTTCTTTAAGTTCCTCCTTAGTCAATTAGGGAGTTTTGTTATTTTGTTCTGTATGTTTGCAAGGCGTTTTGGTGCTCCTTTCAGCTCTTCCTAAGTAAATTTAGTAGCATTTTTATACTTTGTAATTCACTTTTAAAAGGCCTTTTTGTGCTTATTTAAGTTCCGCCTTAGCACATATGACAGTTTTGGTAATCATTTCTCCGTCACATTTGGAAGTCCTTTTTGTGGTTTTTTAAGTTCTTCGTTAGTAAATTACGGAGTTTTGTTATTCTTTGTTCTTCACGTTTGCAGGGGGTTTTTACTCTTTGCAGAAACGCCTTAGTAAATCGGGCGGACTTAGATCATTTGTCCTTCACATTTGCAAGATCCTTTATTGCTCCTTTAAGCCCCTCCTTAGCAACTATGGCAGGTTTTTTTATCATTCCTCTGTCACGTATGTAAGGCTTTTTTTGGATTCTAAGCTCCTCCTTACCAAATATAGCGGGTTTTATTATTATTTTTTCTTTACGTTTGGAAGGCATTTTCTACCTCTTCTGAGCTCCTGCTTAGAACCTGTGACAATTTTTTTAATATAGTGTCATTCATTTAGAAGGCATTTTTTATCATATCTCTTTTAGATGGTATTTTCGACCTCTTTGGTTGATGGAAAAAGGATGAACATTTGCCAAATTGGCTGAGGAGCACCTCAAAAAAGCCTTCCCCCCCCCGAAAAATGAATATATCCGTTGTTATAAAAGTGATTATTAAGCGATTTATAAATCCTGATGCAAGTGGCAACCGGCACTCGCCTGATCATTACATGACCACCAATGTTCACAGAGCAAGAAACGAGAAGCGTAAAAACAAAATGGATGGATACTATCATCTTTTTTCCTTCTTTGAAGTACCCCAGTCCTTATCCATCAATAAATAGTAAGGTATTTATATATTTGTGTATGAGCACACACACAAACAACATACACATAAAACGAATCAAATAAACTAACTTGATAATTAGATAATAACTAAAATTATATAATTATTTAAAGATATATATATATATATATATATATATATATATATTTTTCTTATCGAGAAC
>CM077100.1:16004850-16060111 GCA_039619505.1 Cimex hemipterus
ATATATATATATTAACATCTAAAATTATATATATTAAAAAATTATAACTTTTGAAAATTTTTAAATCTTCGTGGTAGTTCTTAAAACAAACTCCCTCCAAGCATAATCGCGGCTCCCCCAATGCAAGCTGGGCAAAATGTCCTAATCTCTGCTTTTCGGGCAATGGAGTAAAATCCATTTTTTCTTCCTCGTCCCCGTTCTCGTCATCGTCGACTGCTTTCTCGTTCTCGCTATCGTCTTTGTTCAACAGTTTTAATAAATCCTCGACGGACATTTCATTTTATATTAATTGTTGTTGAGTTTTAATTTTCTTAACAGGTGGCTCCCCTTTCAAATTCAACTACACAGAGGGCCCAGGTTGCTGGTACCCATTTATTTCCAAAATTGTGTAAGGCATGACGTTATGGAAGAAAATTCACAATAAACCATTACTGCTTCCTCACTACCGCAGGTTACTATTATTTTATCCGTTGTTTGCATATAAAAAATATTTTAAATTAAAAAGAAGAAGTAGAACTATTATTACTATATATTTTTACAACATTAAGATTAAGTTTACTTACCAAATGAAAGCGAAATCGTAAAAAAGTTTTAAAAAAAAACTCCATAATTCCTGTCCAAATAAATATAATCAAAATTGGTTTGTATCCTGATTAAGGTAAATTCAAACCGAAGACCTGGTGAAAGGAAAGATATGAGAAAACATAAATAAAGCCATCTACGGCAACTAATGATTAGAACATTTTCCGACAAGGAGAAAGGTACATCTTTCGTAACGACAGGTAGACCAGATGAGGTAAATTTACCTCCTGTGCCTTGAAAGTGATAAAAACTTTTCACCTAATCCGGATAGCAAGGTCTTGTAACTAATGTTTGTGGAGGTTCAATCAATGATTCATCCAATTTTCACACATACACTATCATATGATGATTTTAACATTAAAAGGACACTTGGTAAAGCCTCGATTTTATTTACGCTTTTTTTATTGTCATTTAACCCGATTTCCATTCGCTACGGTTATATTACCATATAAATGACACGGGGCAAGTGAATTGGTTGAAATTTTATCTATTTGATTTTATTTTGTTTCTATTTGATAAAATAGTTGATTTTTGTTTATAACAGTGTTTCAGCGTAATTTTTCAAAGTATGATTGATGTTTTGTTATGGAAGTATCGCGAAAAGTTTTCTCTACACCAGAAAAAGAGGCATGGCACACAAATCAACATAAACCGGTCGAAATCATATCAATGTTATCTGACTTTACGACGAAAATGTTTCGAAACTTATTAACCGACGAAGTGAGATATAACACTAAAACAAGCCTTTACTTACATTTAATTGATTCGATAAGATAACCGAATATTGCCTCGCGCCGACAACCCCCCCCTCCGGTGGGTTTATCGGCTCATCTAATTAAATTTGAGGAGGGTTTGGTTTTTGGGGCAGATAGCAACATATCGGCTGGGTATTGAGGCTGATGAGAGGTGGGGTTAATAATGTTCCACCAAGTTTGGAGACAGTCTTATGATTTTCCGTTGATTTAGAGCTGGATTTCGACAACCGCCCCTCCGTCTCGTTCTGGCTTGCTCTCTCACTCCCACCCTTACGATATAACGCCTTACCACCCTCATTACACCCTTCCCAATAAAACACTGCTCCCAAGGCATATTGCAATCATTCCTTAGCGGCACCCTCCTACTCCCCCTTCTTGGATAACTGATTTAGTCCTGTACTCGCCTCTTCATTTTCCCTTATCGGAACCCCTTTTACAGCCGATCATATTTCAACCATCAAGCTTTAGGACGTCACGGCATTTTCATTACCGTATAAACGACTTATTGACGACGTTTGAGATATCGATGATAGAAAATAATGTTTTCATTTACAATGCCAATCAATTTATTACATTTAATAGTATATTATTATCATCATCTGTTAGTTGTCTTTATGAAAAAATCATCATGTTTCATATGGTAAGAAAATGAAATTTAAACTAATACTGATTTTCAATTAACTTTTTCTCTTATAGAATTTTATTATATTTTGGCAAAATGGAATTTTAAACTCAAAGAAGAAAATGATCAAAATCGTTTAAAAAAAAAATCTTGAAATTTAAACCACGATAAACATCATACGATGGAAGATTTCAGCTCTTTGTTTCAATTGGAATCTTATGAGACAAGGAAAATTGGCATGGCCCCGGGCCGTTAAACATTGAAGGGTGTGATATAACTGCGAATGCTATGAGAAATTATGAGATCAATTTTGTATATAAGCGTAAGTACATACATTATATGTGCAGAATTTTATATATAAATCAATCGGTCAAAACACCGACTAAACCGGCCGGCTTGACAAAAATGGAATATCGTTTTATGTGTATATGCATATATAACATACGAATTCAGAAGCAAATGCATCGTTAAAAAAATAACATACAAAAAACATTATACATGAACGTTTTGGCGTTAAAATATAAAATTTTTAAAAATTGAAAGATAAAACAAATTGGTTGAAGGTCAGAGGAAGTTAAAAATGTCTTCATAAAGTGAAAACAATAATTTTAAAAACTGCCTAATTTGCTTAAAATGAGCTCAGAGGAGATCGTAAAAACCTTCCCAATGTAAAACAAAAAGTCAAAAACTGACACATTCACTAACGAGGAGCTCAAAGGTGCACCATGAGGACTTAGAAACTTAAAAGAGACATGATTAAGAAAACCTGCCAAATTTTCTGAGAGCTCAGAAAAGATCTAAAGGCTTCCAATATTTAAGAGGAAATTATTTTTCAAAAATTCTAAATTTGCAATGGGTCGCAGAAGAGTTTTGAAACGCTTTCCAAATTTGAATATGAAAGAATTTTTTTAACTGTCAAAGTGGCTGAGGCCTTTAAAAAACTATCAAACTGGCTGAGGAGTTAAGACAGTAACAGCTAAGAACATTAAAAAAAACGGCAAATGATTATAAAAATTAAAGTATAAATTATTGACATTATTAGAGCTAGTCAAACTTTCTGAAAGTGAAGAAAAAAGAATAAACTATTAAAAATCTACTGAAGAGCAGCTCAGAGGAGGTGGAAAGCTGAAGGAAACTTAATTTAAAAAACTGCCAAATTTGCTTAAGAGGAGCTCAAAGGAGCACAAAAAATCTTCCAAAAGTGAAAACGAAAGAATAAAAAACTGCGCAATTTTCTGAAGATGAGCTCAGAAGAGCTCGTAAAAGTATTTCCAACGTGAAAAAATTATAAAACATGGTGCAAAGCCGTACGCGTTGGAGTGGCATTAACAGCCGTGACGGACGCAGTACTAGTCCAACACAACCGTTTTCATAAAAATTAGCTACGTTTATTTAATAATGATAAAGAAAATCCGCTTAAAATCGAACTTTAGACGATTTGATGGGGATTTTCATATGCTTAAAAGTTGTTTTTTTTACGTACAGGAGACTTTTTCAAGGCAGGAAAAATAACGTAATCTGTTAGATTATAACCCTCCGCTTGTGGTTAAAAATAGAAATACATATTTTTAAATTATCTCACATCCATATCCACAAAAAACCATGCTATTTAACGCGCTGTTCTAATAATAGTTAGGCCCTGTAAGTCCTTGGGTTTTACACACGAACATAAAATAGTATAATATGATAAATAGGTCCAACATTGTGTATAATTGTTATTATTAAAACGCTCAGCTTAATAAGTTATTCACTTTTATCTGATTTTGTATTTAATCAAACTCCCCAGTTAACCCATGTCCGCCGTGAATCATGAAGTCATAATAATGAATTATGTTGATTACAATTAAAACACGTACATGCAAATACACGTACTCATTAGAAATGTATTCGACGGGGATGTAAGAACAATCGATCCGTTTGTACAGTGATGATCATACATTAAATAACCTTGTTAACAAATGTGCCGAGCCTAGAAGTAACACGCCGTTGACAGAGCCATCCCCACTAACCGAGTTAACAGCATATAAGACGAGGGGAAGACGCTAATGGGACCAATGTATGTCAATTACCGAACAAGCGGTTTGATCATGACATTGATGTCTGCCGGCCGGCAGGGATGACAGCCGGGATTCGCAAGCTCGCACTCGGGTAAATTGGCCTATAACAAATGGCCGTTTTCCTCTTCGCCAGGCCACCGTCTATCTCCTTTCTCTCGTTTCCTCTTGCCGAACATACCGTAATAAAGCAGAATGAAAAATTTAATAAGGAAATTGACAGTATACATTTCCCGCTTCCCATCGGTTCCTAAGGAAAAAAATAGACCGACGAGTGGATAAATGAGAGTATGTGTATATAAGAAGTTTTCGGGCCCCGGGAGACTCGAGCTGACAGTTCGATTGATGACCAGAGATATTAACCTAATAATGGAGGAGATAAGAGCTAACGCCGTCATGATATATCTTCCATAACAAATTCTGGTTAGGGACAAACTTATTTATCTAGTTGGATTAATATTTGATCAAGTTCAACCATCAGCCGCAATCAATTTATGGCCATTGTTTGGACGTTTTCGTAAATTGGCCTTTTCTTCGTTTGCCTCTTCTGTTCATCGCTTTTTAAATCAAATAATACATGCGCATCAATATTCATTTCTGAATTCTTGTCAAAGACTGATATTTACCAGATAAACAACGAGGATAACCGACAGAAAGTGCATTATTCTTGGTAGTTGGACGCTTTACGTGATTTCTAAAGTATAACGTTAGCAGTAATAATGTCATTAATTTATTGGTTTCGTTTCGTAAAAAGTTGTGTTTAGTGTTTCATTACTTTGTTGATTTACTGCTATTGCGTTTACTTCGCTGAGCTCATACTGCGAGGCTATATATACGAAATAGCATTAGCATCGTTGGACATTAAAGAAGTATTTGATAATACTCTTTTTGAAGGAATTTGATTACATCACCAAGACAGCGAGGATTTATAAAACCTGCTGTACATCAGGAGAATCAAGGCTCAAAAGGAGAAAAGTGCAGGCGTTGATGCTCCACGTAAAAATAGACCCAGTAGTGGCGAGAGGGTGTCCGCAAGGAGGAATAGTCTCGCCTCTATATGGAATGTGGTAGTGGACGACCTCATAAGCAAATTAAATGAAAGCGGAATCAATACCCAAGGCTAAGCAGACGATATCGTTATTCCAGTCAAGGGAAAATTCGCCGCATCAATAAAATAGCTAACCCAAAGAGAAGTAAACTTGGTGGAACAATGATGCGCACTTAAAAAACAATCCTCACCAAGAAAAAATCATAGAAATACAATGCCTATGTTTCTAAAATGAAATGCTGCAATTAAAAAACGAAAATAATTAGGAATAATGTTTGATAAGAAGATAACTTGCAGCACATGATAACACAAAATAAAATATCTCTATGGATCACAAGAAAAACCCTAGGTACATCTTGGGGACTAAATCCAAAAATGGCCTACTGGCTGGCTATAAACGGTAGTAATAAAACCTAAAATAGCCTATAAATCACTAATCTGGTGAACCCAAGATCAACAAAAGTAGCTAACCAAACACTAGGCAGCATAAAAAGACGGTTTAGCCGTTGACGAGGCGCTGGGTAAGGTAGAGGTCCTGGGTTTTAGGGGGATGCAGGACTGCTGAATATATTGCATATATCACAAACTATAAGAAGAGGGGTGGGGCAGTGTCCTCTAAAAGCTTCATTTTAAAAAGTTTAATTCTGAACTTTAAAATAACTAAAAAGTAATGTATTCTGGAAGCCAAGAACAAAAAAGGACTTTGCGTTATGGCTTAACTGGATCAATCTTTTCTACTCCTGTCTAGATGGAAGTTAAAACTTTTTCATTATTTAAAATTCGAAAAATTATAAAGTTGATCGGTCAGGATCAAATAAAATCAAGCGATAATCACCATTTGGGTTGCCATTTCATTTTAAGTTTTTAAGCTAGTTTCCCTCGGTTCGGTTTTCTTTTTATCAAGGTATCGATTTAAAAATGTTGCTGAAGTAATAAATTAAATGTGTAAATTGGTATAATAAATCAAGCATAATAAAGAGGTCGGGGAAGGGTATGTTTTGTAAGTATGAGTACCGACCAGCGAGGGGGGAGGCTTACTAGTTGGGTTATACGCCGTGAAGTGACCTGTCGTGTCTAAATAAAGCCCCGGACAAATTGAATATTTATATAACGCCCTGGAAGCGTGTGACGTTGCATGAATTAATTACGGGTTGATACTGTGCAACGTGTTCTGGTCATGGTATAAATATCCTGTAAGATGTAAGGCAATACAAGACGGGAGGCTATCAAGATGTGAGCCGAACGTTATCCAAGGGGAAAATATACTACTGACATACACGAATGCGCTGAATTATGAAGAATGGCACCCTCCGAAAAACTAGCACGACTCGCAATCGGCCTGTGACGCAAGATATTAAAAAATATTCACTCGTTGAAGAATCATTTTAAGTGAAACCTGAATTAACAACAAAAGCAATAATACTTATAAACTGTCGTTATTTTAAAATTGTTAATAAGGTTGCTCATCTTTAATTTGAAGTATTTCATAGAAAATTGTGAGATTTCTTTCAACCCTCCGGAAGCCGGTGTTTTAAAAAAAAGCCAATTTGAAAGTATGTCGGCTTTGAATGCAATAAGATTCGAGTAGAAGCTTCCCGATATTGTCGTTGTTTTAAATCCCAAGATTCTTTCTGTCTTCTGTTGTCCTTCATATCCTTAAAAAACTACATCCCTATTCAACCGCATGCCCTTAAACATACGCATGTAATGCCCGATCTAAAATTCCTGAAGAACTTCTTTTAAAACGTTCAAGAAAAGTTCAGCTCATTCAAGATTCACAGAGGATTCCTTCTCGCCTTTCAGCTTTCATCGTCATCGTTTCACGATCCACCAATGTTTAAGAATTTTTACAATTTACTCCATAGAAGAGAACAAAAAGTATTACTTGGGTGTGTTCTCGGATGATGCTTCATGCCAACGTTGTATTATCCTGAAATCACATTTAACTTACTGCTGCTCAATGTGAGGTGGAGCAACGAATACAAGCGGGTGTCCTAGGTATGGCTCTCCTTTCCAAACACCACCATTACTACCGGTCAATTCAGTCTTTTGACCAGAATCCTATCCAAGCAACCTTTAACAGCCAAGAACATCATGATTTTATCAAAGGTGCCAAAAGGGAGGACATACTCAATAGGAAAAACTCGGCACATCGAATTACCTGTCTTACCCACACAACCAATAAAAAGGGTCTACAGACTTCCACTCAATTCAGATACATAGAATTATAGACAGCAGAATAACTCATCACTATATAACGTTTAAAATAAAACTTACCAGAAGACTTGGTAATTATCGTAATTACGTAAACTTTTAGATCCGAAATCTGTTTTTCCCGTTAGGACTCAACTTTATACCGGATAGTACTCCAGTTGGAACATTTGGATTGGAATTTTTGGGTTCCTCCAAGTCGTCTCCAAGTCCTCCACAACCTCATTCCTTTTGTCAACGAAAATAACAGCCACCCAATTCAGTTCGAGGCCTCTCTACACATCCTATCCCAAGATACCGCCACAACCTACCCACCCTTATAACCTTATCCTGAAATCCTTCTTATCTAACCGCTATTTCGGAGTGACGTAGACTCAGATATCAGACGTATACGAGCCGGGGTCCCACAAAGGATCATTCTTATCCCATTCTGTATACCATTTACGCAGGTGATTTTCCCAACATTTTCATAACACCCATGCGGATGACAGCACAATTCTATCCAAGCAAACTCTACTATTCAAGAACACCTTGGGCATATGAAAGACAGTTGACAAAAATCTTCTGATTTCCACTTGTAAGATTCTTAACACTACACAGCAAACTGACGTAGAATCCATCCAGACAAGTAACAACGGGAAATTACAACGACTTTTAGGACTTTATCAACAAGACTTTGTCAAAACCCAACTAACTCTATACTAGATATCCCTGCAACTACCTTAGATATAGTGGAACTATGAGAGCCTACCAATCAAAATCCCTCAGACAATAGTCATAGGTCTACCTCACTAATCTAACTATCCTCAAAGAATATCTTAAATTCCCTGCCCAGGCGTTATGTACATTTTTCCATCCGAGAACCTGCCTTAAACAATGATAATCTCCAGACCTCGCCCCTCATATTGTATACTACTGGTTTCTCTAGCAGGGCACCATGATGGCCATCATTTCAGTGTTGCAGCCGGAGAAAAAAAAACATATATTGCTTATTTAAATTGTAATATTTATGAAATTATATCGTTTGAATTGGATCATTCCTATGATTCTGATATGCCTATCCTCGTTGTTTTAGTCTGTCAGGCGCCTTTCGGCAGGAGAGAAATATGAATAATACGCAAATTTATGGAGTGAAGGTACATTATAAATCATTAGTCATGAACAGTGTTGAATAATGTACGTTAAGAATATCTTTGAAAAATAAAATGGTTTAGTCACCAATCTAGCAAAACGTTAAGAAATAGTTCACTCTGACGAAAGTTACTTATGTATCTATAAAATGGAAAAGTCCATAAAGAAGAAACAATTCATTCATTCGTTGCGGGGTAAGAAAAACACTTTCGTTATTTGTGAGCGGCCGATATGGTTCGGTTAATTTGTTTCTAGCAAAAACGTAAGTGGTGAAACTTCACTGTTCAGCTGTACATTTTTTCTTTCTCTTGTTCCTAGTGATTATGGAAAAGTATAAAACCGCGGTTCATGCAATGGGACGTTCCACTACAAAGGGCGGGTCAGGTTGAGGAAGTGAGTTATTGGCCTGAGGGACTGTGGTCAGGTTGAAACATTATCAGGAATAAGGGCAATAAAGCGTTGCCTATCTGAGCTCTGGGATCTAATCCTGTAATAAAGGCGAGTGCTACTCCGGGTGACAGGAGGAAGAATAACAGGCGAGGCTTATTGGTAAGTTCTCACCAGGATCTGTCCATCAGTCACCCAGTCACTCTTATTACCCCTCTTTCTCTTGATAGTCTCCTCTTCGAAAGTATTATATTTTCAGATACGATAATTTCACCTTGTTACAAAACTACGAGTATACTGAGTCCGAATGTTGAGAAAGTGTTTACTCATCTAGAGTAGACAGTAAAACAAAAAATGTAAAACTATTTTCTGTTTACCCTTCCAAAACAACTTTAAATGTAGAAATAGATCGCATATTATCCAATTAGGACAACATATTAGTTAACAATAAAAAAACTAAACGGATAATTTAAAACAAATCGTGTTTATTACTTACTTTTTTATAAAGAAAGGCACAATGTAAAAATACTAGCTTTTATCCGGATCCTTTACATAATGCAATCGTTATCAAATTCAAAACCAAATATCAACATAAGTTTATGCACGGTACTGGGTATAATTGTAACGATATAGCAAATATTTAGATATCATTGTTGGCACAAGCTCTACAATAAGCAAGTGCCCTTTATCCTCCCAGTTTGCAACCTGTTGCCGCGGTTTCCTTATGTCCGACTACAACTTGCGTCTAATAACACGAAAACTAGCTTGTTGATATAACTTCATGTTTATAAACAGCATTGGAGTAAAACCTTTCAATTTCTTTAATCTATCCGACTTAAGCAAGATTTACAAAAACACCAATTGTACAGGGTTATATAAAACGTCTCTGATATTCACAGCGTAGGATACAGTGTTGGAAACATACTCTTAGAAAATAATGAAATAAAGCCTATCCTAAGAAAAACCAGCATCAAATCCTAGGGAGGAAAAATTAAATGGAATATATATAAAAAAATTCCAATAAATTTAAAACAGCAATAAATTTTGATTGAACCTACCTAATAAAAACACCAACAAGGAATGTTTGTAAGAATAATCATCCTGAAAGTAGTAAAGATGCCTTATTACAATAAACTGCTGGATTCAAAATAGAACAGGGAGGCCCAGATTTTGATCAAGCCCAACCTCCAGGTCCCAAAAAATCAATTTTTCATGTTGAGGTTCAAACAGATAGGACAGAGTACAAGAAATACTCAAAAAGGGACTAAAAGTTGTACAGACATATTCTCAGACTACCAAGTATAATTGAAAGTCTTTACACTCCTGCACCTTCGACTAAAAGATGATCTGGGACTACCTAATATATATATATATATATATATATATATATATATATATATATGAAATCAGGTAAGCGCCAGGAGAAAAGGGGATGGAGGATAACTGGCTGGCAAATTAAAAAAAAAGCATGTGCAACACTAATATCCTTTGGAACAGAACCATAACTATAAAAAAACGGGATGTTTGAAAGAATAAAACTACGAAACTAATAGGGAAGTTTTATTGCGATACAAAGATGGATCAAAATAAAACAGATAGTATATTTTCATATAGCCAAGTTGCCCCAAATAATTTGAAACTCAACCACTTAAATTCAACAGGTGGATGCGAAGACTCAACGGAATTGCAGGAAATGAAAGACTGAAAGACGAGGAAAAGGAAGAGCAGCCCTCACACCCTTTAGACGAAAACCGCAAATCAAGAAAAAAGATATATTTGTAAAAAGTAAAAACCCTTAAACGAATAGACAAGTATTAATTAGGTACACAGATAAATCTAAAATAGAACATGGACGTAGCAAAACCTCTGGGCCTCATATGACCAATTTTGCAAGATGGTATTGCGAAATCTTTGCACAAGTAATACTCTAAAAGGTGCACAGATAGATTTTCAGGCATATAAGCGGCACCTTAAACCTATCTACTTTCAATTCAAAGCTGATATGGAAAACATATCTCAAACTCCAAGAAAAATCAAGTAACTCTCTGGAGTGGCAAAGGATAGCGGACGAACTAGCATAAGGAAGAGAAGCCTGCACATCTCCAGGGCCAGAACGGAACATCAGCACTCCCTCAAAGTATAGTTGAAAGAACTGAACCAAAGGATTGAGAAAGAAATGACCACACAATGGATGAAATCACAGGTGCGAAGCAATCACGTTTCCGAAAATCTCAGCCAGAAAAATAAAATTCTATCTTTCCGCCCAGACGGGAACATATTAGTCCTTTCTATTTCAAATAACAGAAGAGGATCTCCGAACAGTGCTGAACTACCTTAATAGTAAAGGTCAATTCTACAACAGATCTTTTAGGTCGTAGTGGAAGAAAGGGGTGACACGACAATTTTGTACGCATGTGAAGAATGGAGCAAATTTGGATTAGTGAAGTACTATTTTCTTTGCGTTAACCAACTAGAACGTGGAATTGCAAAAAAAATAGCCGTGTATTTTTGTTTAACTATTATTTAAACAAATTAGCGTTAATTCTATAATATGAGGGATAATAAATTCTTGTACAGAACAAAAAATTGGGCTGCTGGAATAGAGAGGGCAAATAAATTTGGATCATTTTGTTTCGCCACATGGTGGCAGATAAACAGGGGGTACGATTAGGATTAACCATGGCTTATTAATGGGTTATCATTAAGATTTAATAATATATTGTTTTTCGTCGCAAAATTAATTTGTTACTTCGCAAAATAATAAAATTTCTATAACGTCATTGTAATTTTAATAAAAACGACGTACTTTGAAAATAGAAACGTTCGTCGAGGGACAAAAATCCTCCTGTTTTATAGGAAATAGGTAATAAATCTCGTTTAGAATTTATTGAAAAATATTGAACATAACTTTGTTTATGGAGCGGCGTAAACGTGGAAAAATGGTGAAAATGAATAAGAATCATGTAATAAAGGAGGGGGTGAAGTGAGATCAGGTAAGTTCTCCCATTCACCCTACCGACCCTATAATAAATGGTCTACTCATTTATTCATATATATATTTCGGGCGTCTGCAAAGATATTGGCAATCCTGGGACCTTTATAGCAAGACATTGACAAAGGGAACGCAGTTAAGGCCATACTTTCTTGTACCACCTTATTTCACGCTAATGTCCTGCCGATCCCTTGCCCGCAAAACAGCATTCAATCCGGAATCACAAATTACCTTCTCAACAATATTTCGCCCCGGAAGAATTTTTCTTATTATTATTTCCATTCCTTCATTATTCTTCTTTTCAAAGTTGCAAAAATATCATTCATCACAGTAATGCTACATTGTTAAGGATTTTCTTTAAAACTCTGAAAATTTTACTATTGAGAAATATTGTAAAACGCAGTAATATATATAAAATTTAAGTTAAATCTTTTACCTAACTATTTAATTAATTACGTCTCATAAGAATTTTACTAGAACTTGAGATGAAAATACATTAATGCGGCCGACTTCTACATTTGTAATTGGTTATCATTGGCCTGGACGATATTTTCATATTAAAAAAACGACACGTTCAAAAATAAGTATATTATTCCTGACCCCCGATTTGCCTTCCATAATTACCATAATTTAGCAAATTTGTTGTTTTGTAGCCATCATCGCAACATCAGTTCTGCCTTGTTATGTAACGTACATCAACATAATTGTATGCTTTCTGGCGTTCATCAAAGGAGTGTTTTAATTTCATTATTCAATAACTCCAAGATTTTTGTACCTTGACCAGTTTTAAGTAGTTAGTCTTCAAATATTACCAGATGACTGCAGTAAGACAGATGTTCTTATCAAAACGTCATCCCCACTGCCCTTTGGTGTTGCATGTTTTACATGTTGTTTTACATTCCAGACTTCTCAACATCGATCCATTAATTCACGTTTCGGAAGATCTTTCTAAAAATATTTTGGTTTATGTAAACTATCTGCATTCTGTGACTTGTCTTCATTTTTAAGAATGGAATTTTTTTGTTGCTTATCTTTGTACTATCGAATACAGACGAAATCTTTTGTAATTTTTATCGGTTTGAAGTTTTTTTTTTTCATTTTCTTTCTTCCTTAGTACTGAGCATTGAAATTATTTTTATAGCTGTTTTTCATTTTCTTTATTTGATGGTGCTCGTGAATATTATATTTGAGTCTTTCCAAGCTATCTATTATCAATATAAATCCCGCTGTTTTATTGATATCCAACTTTGGTTTGAGTCACGTATCATTGTGTAAATTTTAATGGGTTTTCTGAAAATATCATATGTGATATTATTTCCATTGATATTAAGCGTCAAATCTATAAAATTAAATCGCTTTTATAGCTCTAATTCCACTGTACAATTTATCTACTTGGTGTAACCAATTTAGTAAATCCAAACGTTGTAAGTACTGTACTACTAAGTTCTGTACATACCACCATTATTATTAGCAATATAAACCCTTATGGAAACATTAATTACATTTTCGATTATTATTCGATTCATGCCAAAAATATAATTTTTACCCATGCTTTTTATATTCGTTTTTCGAAAATTAACGGTTTAAGAGATGTAAGAAATCACGCTTGGATGTCGCTAATAATAAATGTATGTTTTTAGTAGTATTTCTTTCTTTTTTGTTTTGTAACAAATATGCATATTAGATTCCGCAGTTTGCTCTGAATTTATTTCAAACTCGAAAAATAAAAACTAGAGACTGTACATTTGCAATTGAAAGTAAAATTATTTTAGGTGACTGATGGAAGTGGGTTATAAACCCTTATTTCGTATCGAAATCTGTTAATATTCCTATGTTGTAGTTTCTTCAGGTTTATTGTAAAAGTTTAAAAGTTTATAAGGAAGACTGTTGAAAGAAGAACGGTTTCGATCTGGTAAGAGTTGATGAGATCAAAGGGGTGGAAGAGGGTGGAGAGAGAGTTTGGGGTAGATTTAATCGTAGAAAAGAGAGGAGAGTTGAAGAGTCCGTCTTTCGGTGTGTGAACGGGATTAATTACAGAAAATTGTAATTGTGTCCCGGAGCAATTAGCACTGTTCGGGGGTGGGCGAAGGGGCGGATTGGCCCGCATTTGACCTGAACTTGTCGAATTGTCTTCAAATGGTTTAGAGTGTTTGTGAAGTAGTGGCCAGACTTCTATACGGGTAGGTGGAACAAAGGGGTTCAAGGGTTCCCCAATTATCTCAAGACATCTTTTATACGAGAGGCGCCTTCAGAGAGTACGCTAATCGGCGTCCGACCCCGACCCCCGCTAAATCCGTGTGGCGAATTACCTCTGAGACTACTTCACGTAACTACTCCGACCCCCTTACAATATACCCGCGGATAATTTCGAAACATGTCAAGCTAAATCACCCTTTCTGCCCGGTCACAAAGCGGCTATTGTTGTCGGACAAAAGAATGGAAAACCCAGGATATGGTATTTAAAATGAGAAAACGCCGGGAAACAGTAACAGAATTATATTCGATATTATTACCACTTCATATCACAGATCTCTTCTTGTATGTTCCGGCTCTGTTAAATAAATTATTCCTGACTCCATTTAAACCCTTGCCCAGTTCATTCAGGAGGTACGGCGTATAAATTTTTAACCTATCCCCCGTTTCAACGGACTTTATCGGTATGCATTATATGAAAAACTTTTATTGACTAATGAAAAATTATTATTCTCACTGTAATTAAACTCGAAACTTGTTCAATTTGTTTAACAAAACAAACTGTTATAATAACCCAGTGTATCATTCTTTCTAAAGCTTTGAATTTTATTGTATTTCAATCCTCTATTCTTAGTGCCAAAGATGAACACAAGTTAAAATATCGTTCGAGCTTTAATAATATATAGGAATAAAATTATTGTTTAATTATAATTCTATCGAATTCAGAATTCAGTGGAGCAAAAAACCTATTCCATTATACCATACTCAAACTAGCGTATAAATACAATAGTGCCTTTGTAATTGCTGGATATATAATCCATATACAAAATCATTTGTCAACTTGTCATTTGCCATGTAATTTGGCAGCAATAAATTGAAGTGATAAATAGCAATATAGACGTGCTTCCAAGCCACAGTCAGGTAGGTTGTAGGAAGAACAGAATTAAATCAGCTTTTCTTTTTAATCGTTGAAGTAACAAAAATAAAGCGGTCTGTTAATGTGCTGAGAATAAGTGTTTTGTGTATCTGTGTAAATTGTTGAATGACTGATGAATTTAATTCTTGATAATGTAAAGTTTTCAATTACAGTGTCAATTTCCTTTTGTGTGTTTTTAGGGAGGTTTAGAGATGTTTGGGCGTTTGTTAGAAGCAGTGAGCGAATATGAAAGATCAGCGGGGAGATATGCACGTTGGGCGGTGAGGATACTGTGTAAGACACTACCAAATGGGTTAGCGTCTCTGCAGCCTCACGGTGGGTGCTTTGCATTGTAATCACAACGGACAGGAAATGCAGGCCAATGTACCGGGGGAAAGTGAGGAATTGTTGTAAGAAAGGTTGTGATTCGGTAGGCAATACACAGCTGTGTCAAGTTGAAGGGTTAAAAGCTCAACTTAATGGCAGTGCATTGTGAAGATACAGCAGATTGGGTAGGAATTAGATAATGAGTTAAGGTGTTGCGAACCAAGTTAGCGGTACTTTCACAGGCAATACCCACGGGTTAGTCAGTTCAGTAAGTCCTGAAATTTGGAATGTAAAAATTAGATCGTGAGGTAATGTGTATCCCAGTAACTACTATATTTGTGGTTTTTTTCTTATAATAGGATTTCTAGTTTGTTGAACCGGGAGTTCAAGCCATTTACAATCCATACGAGGAGAGTTAAATAGTATTAATGACGACAATGATTAAGCTTGTGAAACTGATGAGAAAAGATTAACACCGACGGTTTTAATATAGAGTTTAGAAGGCTGAAAAGAGAGCGGAATTCATTTATAACGAAGAACACTCGTCGAAGTGAGGTTTGAAGAAGTTTTTGGAGGAGGGACGAAATAAAGAATTGGGATCTGCATTGGTTGTGACTGAGATGGTCCATGGACGGCACGGACATAGATAACCCCGGTTTGACGAGTGCAGTCAGATCCTTACTTGCTGTGGTGGTGATGGAGGACTAAACCGCTGTCTTCTATCGGAGGAATCTTGCCTTTTTACCCGTTATGCTTTGTGAGTCAATAGAGCAAATAAAACAACATCGTAAAAAAATTGATTTTCAGGTTACTAGGGTGCATCAACAATAACGCTAAATTTAAAAACGATACATCCATTTTTTCTCGATAGATCTTAGAATAACAAAAATATTAAAGATGTATTAAATCTGTCAAAATGCGTGCACTCCAAGTGTTAGGACTTCGAGCACATTCTATCGCATTCACCCCCACATGGTTCATAGTGCCAAATATACCAACGACTAATAATATGGTGGAGGGTAAGGAATTTACAGCACACAGTTAACTTGAAAACCAAAGTAAACTGAGACCGAAGTTACCAAAAATTAGAGCTGTAAACGTTTTAGGACCACCAGTAATGATTAGAGATAACATTAAAAAGAAGCATGCCGAAGAACTCAAAATGCACATCCTTGCAACAGCTACCAATCGCCTCTTCACAGGCACAGAGGAAAACTGAGACAGATGCCACCAAAGCTTAAATCGCAATAGGATCAGCAGTATCGGTGATAGATAAAGTTGACATCATACGTTTTGGAGGGCGTAGCGACATACGTCAAGACGACGCTCATCCCGAAATCTGTCTACAAGTTTATTATTTTACCGTTGTCTTGTATGTAGCGATTTTCTGTTGACTGGAAGAGTTCCCATTTTATTAACAAGCTGGTGCATTTTGTGAACCGCCATCAACGTTTTGGAGTAAAAGGCCAATATCACAAAACATTACTAGTAGGGAGGTAAGGATGAGATCAAAAGTTTTGCCAGATGAAAGGAACAATAGCACAAGATGTAACATCTAGATCATTTCAAAGAAAAGCCAGAAATAGCCATCACCTCGGTTTTGACATCTACGCCTGTCTGGAGCAATTCATGCAACAAACTGCATCCCTACTCGTTCACTAACAACAAAAGATATTACCTCCCATCTTACTACTTCCCCTAATTTTGTTAAAGTTCTTTTATCGCTCATCACTAATCATTGCGTCTGAACTTTCTCTCAAGCTTTCCAGATGGATTCTATACATAATCATCTATTAATAATTTTGCTCTAAAAACCCTACGTGTTTTCAGTGATCACATAGTTGTTCATATGTCCTCCTGGTTTAGTGATGGTCTACTAACAGTCCAGAGTCATTAGAAGCACAGCATATACTCTGAAGATGAAAAAGACGCTTGATATCTGAATAAAATCTTCGGACGCCATGGACAACTAACTGAGCCAGATGTTTGCAAACATTTGCGTATGTTGAATTATGAAAACGTTTTGTGTATCGACTCCGAAAAATTTATATTTACTGGAGTTTGAAACGTGAAACAACTAGTTATTGGTGTTCACATTGTATGAATACAAGTCTCACCTTGCACTCCTGATATCGTACCTTAGAACCAGAAGATATTTACTACTCATTACATTCAAATCACATTTTTTTAATGTTGTATATCATTTTGAATTGGATAATAAATTATTAAAGTCCGTGCAAGTTTGAAATATTATGTTCTGATAAAACATTTTATTTAGATCAACCTTTATAACAAGTCTAATATATACAAATGCAATGCCAATTTGTAAGCACGTTTAATGATAGCTTATCTATTATAATGAAATATGTTATATGTAAAATTTTTGTGTACTACTCAATCAATAGACAATTTGTTTTTTATCGCTTATCACAATCGTACAGAACAGAGTTCGAATAATTCGAGGAACAGTTTTAATCTACATTGGCCGTTTGTGTACAATCTGTATCCGGTCAAAGCACTGGGGAAAATTGTTTTTTTCGTGTGCATGTGACGACTCTGTAAAATATACTCTTATGTGAAAAAAAAAGTCGACCGTTAGTCTGGCTATATCTATCCTAAATCTAGACTTTATCTACTATTCCATAGCTCTCCGCTTTTTACATGACTTTTAAAAGATAAACATTACATTTGTAAATATAAGTAATTGTAATATTGGGGCATTAAAAGGATATTTGATACTAGTTTTCCTTCTTTAACTAAGTCTAACAAAGGGAAACGTAGGATCACCGATTTTTTTAAGTAGGGTAAGAAAATAATATGAAAATGGTGAAAAAATAGTTAAACCTAAATTTTTATTTGTTCGTACCTCGATGAAGATAGAGATTATGTATTTTGGTACCTACAGTAGCTCTGAGCATAATTGGTGTTGTGCTTGACTGGGTTTGTTAAAATTGTTGCTGTTGTTGGTGATGGTTTATGGTCAGCGAGTCGGTGACCAATCCACAATTGTTCATAGTCCGTCTACATAAAAAGAGTACAATTTTGATCCGAAGAGTTGCAGAAAGACCTCTCATTAATAATTCGCTAATAAGCAACCCTGAAACATTGAGTTAAATAGTCTGGACGTCTCAATTTATCCGTATTTAGTGGTTGGGCTACGTGCTATTTTGTCAACCGCTTCCATTTGCAAGATGCCAACTTTGTCAAAACAAGACAAAGCCTAAAAAAATTAAATGGTATATAATAACAATGAAAAATGAACATACAAGAAAGGACGTATTAAAAAAGTATTATTTAATTTAAGAAAAATTCTTAGATTCTTATTTTTATTTATATTCCTCTTTGGATCCCCAAAAACCCCTGATTATAAACGTTTGTGAAAATAAAACACATAAAAACATTATCTTTTTTTCCTTAGATACATTACATCAGGTCATACAAAAATAAAATGTTTAGGGATTTTTATAGATTTCATAGGTTTTTTTCTCATTTTTAATGACGATGGCTCAAAGAAGAGAAATATATCCTTCCAATTTTTGAAATAACATTTGATTGTGATAAAATCCAGAGAAGATATGAAATCTTATCCTATTTAAAAAGAGGAATGATATATTACAATCTTGAATAAACGCACAAATTGAAAAAAAAATTAAATTATGTAAGATGTTATTTTTGTCGGCTCCTAGGGACCATTGGCAAAATTGAACATTTTATGACCTATTTTCACCAAAACATTGCCCTTAAAATCAGTGAACCTTCGTCTATAGAACTCTAGCTCGGGTCTTGTCATAAAGACGTGCTTTGAAAGACTGTTGACAATCTTGATGTCATACATTTAACATTTCTTATTAGTCTTAGGCTTTGATGTATAATAATTTTTGTTTGGTACTCTAATTATTTACAAAATAATTATTCAATCTCGATTCAATTCTTAGTTTCTATTTTGGAACCCTGAATCCAACCTCCGATCCTGTCGATAAACACCTATCTCAAAAGATTTTAAACTGTTGTTGAATGTACATAAATGTATAATTCTTGCTTATATATTACTATTGATTATACTTACGGATTTTTTTAAATTGCTTAATTTAATAAATGGTACGGTAGAGAATTGGCATGCTAAATCAGAGACGATTGTCTTTCACTGATTTTTAGGATTTTTTTTCCATTGTTGTATAAGGGGATCTGGTATAATTATATATATCGGAGATTGAGAAGGGAGAGGGTATCCCATGAGGATTGGCTAACTCCACGTTAAGTATGACTAAGGACCTTTGAGAATAAGCTACGTATCGGTATTTGTCATGATCAGGAACCCGCTTTCACCCCTCGCCTCATTTTGATAATGTGATTTCGTCTTCCACCTCCTTTCTCGTTCCACGTCCGCAGTCGATCGTGAAATTCAAGGGAAAAACCTTACAGCAGCGATTAAAAATGTTGAGTCCTCGAGGGAGGGGTGGTTTGATACATTGTTATTGCGCTACTTCTCAAACAGGATATATCGCGGAACTCCCTCTTCTCCTGCTTTACGAGAAAGAAAGCGACGGCGAGGGGATGAAGAGGGTGGAAAAAGAAAAAACTAGGGACGAGGCAACCTCCAGAATAATTGCCCTAATCGGTACAGGACGCCATTTAAGAGCTGTTCCCCTGGTGTCAATACATCAACTATTGCTGTAATATTTTTTCTCATTCAAGTCGATATTGTTTAAACTTCTTGTGGTTTTTTCTAGCTTGCTTATCGAATAAAATACTGGAAACTTATCAAACGTGATAAACCGGTCTTATCCGACCCAAAATCTTTCAGGGAGGGTCGAGTGGTTTATATGGCAGCAATTCCATTTACTCTGACAAATCTAATGTAAAAGATCAGTGCGAACCGTTTATAGCTTTCGAGGAGGAATTCTTTTTCTACGTATAAACCAAATTTAGAGAGAAAGATGGTTTTGTTCGTTAACATGTTGTTTTATCATCATTATTATGTTTTTTATGCTCGACGTCTTGTTTTTCCTTATTAATGCGAGGCAGATTTTAATTGACAATATCACAACAAACCATTAACATTATCTGATTTGTTTTGCCAATTTGGCTGTTTTTTGTCCTGTCTCTCGTTGGAAAGGACTTTTGAAACTTCTTCTTCGGGGAATTATTAGCAAAAAACGATTTTTCTTTTCTTTTTTATCCTATCGCCTTTATGTTGGAAACTCTTTTTCAAGCGCAACCGCAGCCAATTTAAAAGTTTTTGTTTTTTCCTATCTCCTTCCTTGGTAAGTCCTTTTCTAGTTCTTTCTCAACCAATTTGGTAGTTGCTTTTTTCTTGGCCACCTAGCGCCCGCCTAGTCAATCTGGAATTGTTTCTCCTGTCTCTTTCACATTTGTAATGCCTATTCTACCTTTTTTCCTTAACTGATTTGACAATTTTTTTGTCCTGGCTCCTTCGTGTTGGAAAGATTCTTCGAACTCGTTTAAACTCCTCTTCAGCCAATTTTGATCTTTTTTATCCTGTTTCTTTCATGTTGAGGAATCCTTTTCTCGTTCTTTCTCAAGTCTTTTGGCAAATTTTTCTCCTGCCTCCTTCACGTTTGAAAGGCTTTTCGAGTCAATTCGGATTTTTTTCAGTTTCTTTCACGTTGGGAAGGCCTTTTCTAGTTCATTCTCAACCCTTTAGATAGTTTTTTTATCTTATCTCTTTCACGTTTGAAAAGCTTTTTGAGCTGGTTTAAGCTCGTCCTCAGGCAATTTGGATGGTTTTTATGATATTTCTTTCACGTTGGAAAGGCGTTTTCTAGTTCTTTCTCGACCAATTTGGCAGTTTTTTATCCTGTCTCTTTCATAAAGGCTTTTTCGAGCTCCTCCTCAGCAGGTGTTTCTATTCTCTATCACCTTTTAAGTCGTTTTCAAACTCTTGCCCAGCCAATGTGGTAGTTGGCTCCTGTTTTTTTCACTTTTTGCCACAATATCTGTAAAACATAGAATATAAATTCACTAATTTCATGGTCCGCTTGACCAATTAATTAAGGTTTTTAGTTGAGATGAAAAAAGGTCAGTGGCAAAAGGAGGAAAAACGCATAAGGTGGGGTTGAGATAGGAAGTTGATGTTGATCGAGATCACGATAGCTCAAGTGGTATTGCAGCGGCGTAGCTAGCCTAAAATCGTAGGTTCGTATCCCGCTCGTGCCATTGACTTTTTTTTCATCTCAACTACAAACCTTAATCACTTGTAATAGAATACAAATGTAAGGCTAAAAGTAACGTATGAAAATGTACAAAGACGCTTTCATAAAAACCTCGTGAAAAAGATCATATTTCGAAGAGTTTTTAAAAAGATACTCCGGGAAAATTCCGTTATTCTAATGAGAAAAAGTGAAAAGCGCAGTTGTTCAAATCCACTCTGATAAGGCAGTTCTCATCAGTCGGAGAAGGATTTAAAATCTTTTACATAGAATTTCACGGTTGAAAAAGAGAATACAAAAACAAAAACAATCTTTTTAAACTTTTTATTTATAATGAAAATGCTAATTATTTTTAAATAATCGGGAATATGTAACGGGCAACGTTTCACACTAATTAAACCTAAAACAATGAAATTTGGTATACAAATAATGAATCTATTAAATTAAGAAAGAGAACAAGGAATTTTGTACATTTAACAATATTTTATACACTGATCGACCAACTTTCGCAGATTATGTTCTCTTAGGTTTTATGGGAGATGTGGTCCATAAACTTTATTTTTAATTTGAATTCTTCGCCTAGCATTCCGCACTTTATTGTACCTTCTTCAGGGTTCTACAAAATGATACATTTTTTATTTTGGCCAATTTAACACAGTTTTGTAAAAAAAAATATAAACATTTTTGTACTTACCGATTATGGTGAGAAATATAAAAAACAAATTATTTTATTTTCAAGTCAACTCTGAAACCGTTTCACTTTCTTCTTCTCATTTCCAACTACAACATGACTTGACTATTTTATCCAAATATCACAGATATCAAAATTGTGTGTGTAAAAACTGCAACTGTAAAAAAGTTGTTGACCAAATTGATAGGAAGCGACCAAACAATGTGTTAACCACCCCAAGTGGTAATCTCACAATTTATCGCGGATAGTAATTGTCCAAGTTGTTATTATGAAAGAACTATATTCAAACAGTACCGCTGAAGATGATGAGAAGTCAACAAATTACACAGACCAAAACAGCAACGATACGCTGATCAAATTGGAAGCGGCTAAACTACTTGTTAAAACCCTATTTGACAATTAACGAAGCTACTACTCCAAGCTTCGTTATCATTAATAATCTGTGTAAAAAATATCTACCATTGCCGACCAAAGTGGTAGGGAACCTACCTACCTGTTCATCAGCCTCAAGACAAAATATCACAATTCAAAACAGCTTAAATTAACATTAACTTACTTAACATAAACCACGCTAAATTTTCGTTAATAATGTTGAAATGTTGAAAAAACTAGCATTGAATTTGGCGAGAAGTCTAAATGTGTCTGCCAGAACAAAAGAGCGAGAATAGGCTGAGGTCAGCGGGGTGAGCAATTTTCTGGTTGCTAATCTTCTCTGTTTTCTCTGTGAGTACCGCCTTGGCTGCTATCCATCACTCGTAGATTTGCCTAAAAGAACAGAATTGACGAAATATCATGCAGACTCATCACTGTATAACTTACAAAACAGCAAATAAAACTTACAAAATAACAAATTACAAAATTAATCAAAGTGATAATTAAAATTATTCTTTTTTTAAGGTGTTTAACAATTATCATTGTTGTTTTTCTACCTCTTATAGAAACTTCTGCATGTATTTTAACTCACGTCTTCACTTTTTTCGACAAATAAAGTTCAGAACTACAAGAGCTTACAATAGCTTAATATGAAAGTAAGTGAAAACTTATTTTTTTCTGTTATTTTTATATAAGCTATTTTAAATTATTCAAGCTATAATTACCGATGAAAATGGTAAGTTTAGATTTTTGAAAATAAGGCCAATAATTAAAAAAATTCAGATTTTAAATTGTTTCTAAAAGATTTGATGAATTACATCATTCACTGTGCAATATTAAATTATTTGAGATTAATGTTGTTTTTTTAGCCTTAGGGATAGAGAAAGACATTTTTAAAAAAAAGGTGGGCGAAAGTATAAAGGAAGGGTTGTCCGTGTATGGATGGGTATTTTTTTAAATTAAAAGAACAGGGTCGGGCTAAGTAATTTCATTTAATTTTGTCCCACTCGTGCTCGGAACGATGGAGAATATAAATAAATATACGTTGTAAGAAGGAGAGAAACAGGAGGAGTAATGAATGAAGAAACGGCCGGACTAATTGCCGAGCTAATCTCGTGTCATTAGACAGAACGTGTCTAACAAACAAGTGTTATTTTTTCCCATTACATATTCAGAATGGCTAAGACATGAGGCTCCCATTTGCCCCTCATATAATCTCTGAACCGAATCCCTCGCTTGGGACTTAATTTCAGAATAATATTTTCGTATTATAATTCTGGTCCGAAAGGACGAGGGCCCTTGTGGAAAAGTAATTATTAATGCACAAGATCTACATATTTTATGCTGGGATGAAAAGGGGCCTGGCACTTGGGGCACTCATTAGCTGTAGCAGATGAGACGGGTTCACAACATGTATTAATAAGGACTCTTTGAAGCAGTGATGTGAGCTCTAATAAGTGAACTTTCTCTTCCTACTTATTGATAATGCTCACACGAGTCTCAACAACCTTCTTATAATTAGCAGGCTTCACTTAGCGACTTTGATCATTTCATCGAATCGTTTAAATTAATACCCACTTTTCGCATTAATGAGGTATCTATTGGAATGGCTTTTTGTCAAGGTAAACGAACTGAATAGGTCCGCTTCAGTTTTTTTCCTATTCGAATGAATTAACGAATGAAAAAGAGATTTTTTTTGTTTGACCGTCCCATTCGTCGAATACACACACAGCCAAATCACCACAAATTGAATAGAACAAATATCTTTCTACTCCTACAGTAGTATGATTTCCTGTGGGGGGCGGTCATTTCCGTCATTTGGTATGCCTATCCGCTCTTTACTGGTCTCTCACTATTTTCAGTTTTTTTGGAAAGAATTTTATTATTAATAACTTATTGTGGATAATTATTAGCTCTTTTGAATTTTGAGATTTCCTCTTGGGCGTAATAAACAAGCAGGTTGGTCATTTTCTATCATTGTGGTTTACCTTCGCTGTTTTGGACTGTCACATTTTCGTCCCCTCACCATCTTCGATTCTAGCTGTTTTTAAGTTTGTTAATAATTACATAGTTTAGAATCTAACTGTGGTAAATTGTCAGATTTACTTTTAACGTGATAGACACGTATTTTGATGGTCTATCTTCCTTAAATGCATTAGCCTGTCAGATTTTCGTCCTCTCAGTATCTTCAATGTTAGGTTTTTTTCAAGTTTACTAATAATAACTTTGCCTGAATAAATTACTACGTGATTTCAATTGAGGGATATTTTTGGGAGCAATGAAGAAGCAGTTTGGTTGTTTTCTTTTATTTTGGTCTGCCTGACCTGTTTTGTCTTTCAGCCTTTCGGCTTCTCCCCATCTTCGGCGCTAGTTTTCAAACACTGTTTATCAAGAATAACTTAGTTAATTGCTGTATTAAATTTTTATCGTTTCATTTTTATGTCGAGGCCATGAACTTGCACTAACATCTTGCCGTCTTCAGCGATGGGTCTGTATTGCATTTTTTCAATCGCGTCTTTTATTGCAAATCACTGAAGATGGAAAACGCTAAAAGTTGTTTGAAAGAACAAAACTACAGGTTTCCCATCCTACAAGCCCCAAGAGAAAATCTCACATAATCAATGTATCTTATTTAATCGTCATTAAGTTGACATCACGTTCATACTGAACACTGAGAGGCAAAAATTGTGCCCATTCTGTTTTTTGTGGTAACTATTTGCAATCGTTATCATTTTTATTTTTTATTGTTTACGGCACATTTAAAAAAATATATAAGATACAGCTAAATAAAAAATTAAATTTAATAAAACAATTTTACCGAAAATGTTGCTATGCAAAGAATGAAGAGAATTAATTACGGTTTTCAGTTGAGAAGTAAAATGTGACCTCAGGTGGTAGAGCAGCGGCGTATATAGCCGAAGGTCGTGGGTTCGAATCCCTCTCGTGCCATTAACTTTTTTTCATCTCAACTAAAAACCGTAATTAATTATCGTATATTAATTGGTCGAGCGGACCACGAAAATAGTGAATTAATGAAGAGAATTGCACTTCAGTACGGAGTATTTCATCCTCTTGCGTTGACGACCCTTGCATTCGCGGTAATATCGATTTTATCGTTAGTTTTGAATATAGTGCAGTGAAATATTTTCATCTTCCTCCAACGCTCCTGCAAATTATCTGGCATCACTGGAGTTTAAGTCAGGACTACATGTTGCCCGCTCCCAACATTCCATTGAAGCCTGTTCCGTGTGCTCGCCTTGTATTTAATAAAACCGTCGCCAATCAATGGCACATAAGGAACAACCTCACATAATAATACATTATGTGCATACAAACAATAACACGTACTCACTGTATCGAACCTTCGATGAGGATCAAGTTTGTCTGACCTTCCATAGACATGACTGCCCAACACGACCACCTCCATAGGTTCTCCAGAGTGAAGATGTTGCGTGGACATTTTGCTCTTTCTCTTTCTTTTCGTTCTTCATCAAACCATCTCGGCAGCAGAAGACTAACAAAACCTTGACCCATCCGGAAACAAGATTTTAGTCCAATCTTGCTCAAACCAAATGATGTGATTTCTGGACAAATGGCAAACCTTCTCGCAAGTATTTCAGCTTCTGAAAGCCTTCGCCTTACAATGCGAAAACTGACATTAACATTTCTAACTGCTTGAAGTTGTTGATCTGAACATGAGGTTCCCGCATACTCGGTCATCATAAAAAAAAAGCTCTGAAGTACTTTGAGGTCAGCACCTGGCCTATTCAGCCTTATCGGGCGATTTGATTCTCAAGATGAGAGCTCACGGACCTCCGCATATCACGTAAGAGCGATACCGCCGGAGCATTGGTGTAGAGCCGACCCAGCCCCGAAGGGCCAAGACAACCTCGCTCCCCGCTTGTACATTCTAAGTGGCCGGGCCTGCATTGAGCAACAGACCGTACGCCGCGAGCAGGTTTTATGCTCCCTAACCTGAAATACATTCGAAATAATAAAATTTTCTGGAATGTGATGCGATGGTGACCTGATCCTTGCCTTCTTCAATAACCTCCAGTATGTTGGTAGCAATGGACGACCCCTCGGTCGGTTGTTCTGAGGAGGTTCAACACTCTGACCGCATACACTTGCTTCTTCCATCTTCCTGCAATGCTATGATTCAAATATCACTTAGAGCCATAACTCAAATCAATTTGCAATTAAAAAATGGTACAACTTAAAATAAAAACAAATCAATGGAACTTTAGAAAGAAGCTTTGCACAAACAACCAACAAGAAGAGCTTAACTTCAAAGTTTTGTTTACAAAATCCAATCGTCAACACAAGTGAGAGATTTTATCTGAGTTTTATTTACCTCTAATTCTTTAAACAGGCCAAATATGTTGTAAAGTAATAAATGGAGACTCGTCTAAGAGAGAATTAAAAATATTTAGTAGGGTTGTTTTGCCTCTCAGTGCATTTCGTAATTTATTTCTGCATATCCAGATCTGCCCCTTACTTTTTATTTACAAAGACCATCATCAAAATCAAATATTTTGTAGTATATTAAAAAAAAGCTAGTATATTTAACTGTCTAAAGTTTTTATATTTATATACATATGCAATTTTGACAATTAAACGATTTATTTCTGTTAGACCTGTGTACACTCTTTTTGTTCTTATTAGAATTGTCTCTTAAAAGTTACTTTTAATTTTTAAAAATATGATTATAGAAACATGTAATCCTTATTGTCGCCAATTAAATTTGACTCTTGTTTGTTAATTCAAGTGTGATAAAAACCTGATAAAAATACCCCTCATGCCGCAGACGTTAATACCAAGCAAGTACGGTTTGAAAGGGAAAGACTGAATAGAAGTTGGTGGAGAAGTTTCGCTTCTCACAATCTCACTCGCTTCTCGAAAGTCGGTTGAAACTCGGCCCGAATTCATTTGACGCTCGGGCGGCGCGGTCCGGCGAATGGCATCGATTTTTACCTCAGAATAATTGAAAGCATAAAACCTTGTTGAGTAATTTATACTAATTTGAAAAGGCTTTTACCGGCCCGGAGAAGTTTTGTACAGCTCCCCCGTCTTGTGACGTCCCTCAGCCATTCATTTGGGCGGATCCACTCAAAGGTGGATGTACCCGTCCCTCTTCGTGCCCAACAAACGTCTTAAACCTCTTGTAAAAATTATTCAGCCTTTACTACCGACTCTATTCACTAACGGATTGTCGTAGATTGTCAGCTGGGTCTGTCAAAATAAAATGTTAACGTGTCTAGTCTTAAGAGGTGCTTAAACGCAAAATAAAGAATCGGTATATAATCGGGATATAAATTTCAAAAAATTCTTTTACGATAAATTTAAAAATGGAAAATCACGCCTCCGTATATCCTGTGATGTCTTAATGGAGCACGCAAAGGACTTGTAGAAACCGAAAAACCTGGAGCTCAATTAAGGAATACCACGTTTTTCTGAGACGGTTTTGTAAATTGACTGGAAAATATTCATTCGTCCCTACAAATCCGAATATTTGCCTATAAAACTGTTAACACTTAGTAATTCAAAGCAGGTAGAAGGGGTTTTCCATATATTGTTTAAACAAAGAAATTAACACATGTTATATTCTATATACACACATTTTAGATGTTACGTCATTAATACTTTTAATATTGGTTTTTTATTCTTTCATTTGATCAACTTAGTCCACTTATTCTCGCTTTTTCTACACATTTTGCCATTTACAGTGATTGTTTCTGTATTTAGCCTTTCGTGTATGGACGTTTTGCTACTATAGTGAAAGCCAAGGGAATCATGGGTAAATACCATAGCATGAAAGCAGACGAGTGCTAAAGTACTACACGTCCAAACCTGGTAGAAAATCATTGTTTAATAAACCGGCCTATACTACAACTGCCTGGTCAATGAATGGCGTTGCCAAATATATTTTCGTTTGGATAGGAAATGTTTTGGTGTTTCTCCTGGAGAGGAGGGGGTTGAGGGATGATATCGAGCAATGCCGACCGACCTCCCTCGATACACTACCATTGGCTCAACTCTTGTTTTAATTGGACCGACCGACTTAATGACATTTGGGAATACTTATTAGAATAAGTCGACCTGGCTCCATTAACAACTCTCGCCAACATTTCCCATAGGTTTTCCAGGTAGGCCCAATTCTCTCTTTTCCCTTACTGCATTACATTTTTTTCTACTGCATTAGGCATTCTCTTCGTATCATTTATGTTTTGTTAACTTTGACTGTAAAAAGGCACATGCCCTTAGGGGCGTGGCGAAATTTCACAAAGGCTTCAATTAAAATAAAAAAAGGATTAGAAATTGATAAATTTCATTCCTGTCTTTTCTTTCCAACATCCGTTTCAAATGACACATCCATGCGATCAAACCGACTACAAAGAAAGTTTTCCATGTACAATTGAAATTGAAATTTGATAAACATAAGCTGATGGGCAAACAATTCCACCCAATTGATTTTTCTCCATTTTCGCAATAAAAGAAAATTCAGCCCTTAATTTGTCTCTTAATTTTTCCAATAAATATTTGTTTATGCTATGTTTTAAAATGGGAATATCAATTAGACGTAAATACACTTAATCTTTAATCCAAAACAAGGGTAAAGGATTTTTCAATGTTTACTTTTCACGGAATTTAAAATGTTTATTCAGTCTCATTTGAATTTTGAAGTAATAAAATGTTTAGTTTCACCTTTGTTTTCTAAATTTTAATTATTAAACTTAAAAATGCCACGTTGTGCTGAGGATGTTGCGGGTGGTGTGGCACTTATTGATGATGGACGTTCCATTAGGTATGCCGCTATTCCATTGTAGTTCCCTACGAACTCTCCAAGACGGCGTTAGATGTTTTTTTTTCGAGAAACTGGGTTCGAAAAGAAGGCGGGTTATGAACGCCCTAGGGTAACAGAACCGCAGCACGATCTTTTTTTAGCTTTGAGAATTTTGCGAAACCGGTATCTTACTGCTATTCAAACGATTCATCAGCTCCAGGAAGTTCGAATTCCAAATTTCTTAACGCTTAACTGCTCGAAGAAGACTAAATCAGTATGGACTGATGGCTTTTCGCTTCGTAAGAGGACTAGAATTAAAAATAGCACACAGAACTGCACGCCTCTCATTTGATCTAGAGCACAGGTTGGTCGGCTGTACTTTTTACAGATGAGTGTAGGTTTGCTCTACGATCTCTAGAAGGGCATTTAAAAATATGGAGAAGGCGAAATGGATGGTATGAAGCCTGTAATTTTTCCCAGAGCCAACCTTTTCGACGTAGCTCAGTAATGGTGTGGGCGGGAATTTCGATGGAGAGTTGTTGTTCGTAGACGGTTTTTGACGGCTACTCGGTATGCTGGTGAAATTATGGAACAACATGCGTTGCCTATCCTCCTTGAAATCAGCGACAATCCTACTCAAATGCACGACGATTCCCGTCCACAGGCCGCTCGCATAGTTTAAACATGCCTTCAACAGCATAACATCAGGGTCCTAGGCTCGCCAGCCATTCACCTTACTTCAACCCAATTACATATTTACGTGATAACCTTAAAAGACGAATAAGAGCACGTCCAACACCTCCTGATTAGCTCCACGATCACGAAAGATCTCTTCGTGACGAATGGCTAACCTTCAGCAAAGAGACATTTCCAGACTGGTAGAAAATATGCCGAGGCATGTTCAAGACATAACTAATGCAAGAGGAGGAAATCTGAGGTTATTATTAAAATTTAATTAAAACTAATTTTATCTTTTTGATTTTTTTTTTTATTTTCCTTATCAAATAAGATTTTTTTAGACAAAGACTTAATTATTAAACATAAAATACGAAAAGCTTTGATTAATATATAACATTGATCGTTGATAGAAAATGAAGTCGTGCGTTTCGCGAGAGTGAGGAAGGCATTTGTCTGCTTGAGAGAGATATTTAGAGAGCAGTATCTAAGCTTAAGCGAGAGATAGACAGAGAGAGCGAGAGCGAGAGAGAGAGAGAGAGAGAGAGAGAGAGAGAGAGAGAGAGAGTTAGAGATAGAGTGAAACAGGGCAAAAGGATGCAGTATCTCTGAATGAGAAAATATGAGAGCCCGCTTCACATTCAAATCATTCAAGGGAAATCGGGAAAGAGAGAGAAAAAAACAAGTCTGTACAGGAGAGAAAAAGACAGACAGAGAGAAAGGATAGAGATAATGTATCTCGCCATATTTGGAGAGACATTCGTTTGCGAGAAAGACTGAGAAATGCAGTGGCTATGCTGCATTATTTATTTGCATGTGAATGCGGATGAGAGACGCGAGAGACAGAGAGAGAGAGAGAGAGAGAGAGAGAGAGAGAGAGAGAGGAGTTTCAATTATGTTATTTTTTATACGGAACAGAAATAAAATTAAAAGATTATTTATTTATTTGTGCGTATTGTTTTTATGTACGTATAAGAGTACATTTTTTATTCCCTGCTCCGTTTCCAATTTTCAAATCATTTTGGAGGTAAGGTAAGTTAGTAAGTTAATTAGAAATGTAGAGGGAGCATCAATGAGGAAAAGGAGAACAACTGTTCAATGAACCCTACTAGCCAATTAAAACGGATGGTGTAAACGTGTATTAGGAGGAAGCTGCTAAATGTTCGTATTAAACCGAGAAAGGACAACAAAGTTCTTTGTGTAAAACAGGTGGTTGTCCGATATCTCCAATCCGCCCACCATTGCATTAACAAATTAACCTATAATTTGCACAATCGCCCTCCCACAATCCCACGCCAAGCTCTTTGATTTCCAGATTGAATTTAATGTCATCTTCCAGACTTCTTTTCCACTTCTATCAAATTATACATGTTTTACAATGTACTTAGAATTTGCCGGAGCACGATTAATCGCTGAGCAATGCTGTTATCATGCTATTTGTACCTTACAATTGTAAATGTTCGCCTGCTAGAGCGAATCCCCCTCGCTTTTATTAAATGAACGAAAGCACACAGAACAATATTGAAAGGGAAAATGAAAAACAAAGAAAGGCGACCCTTATTTCACGAGGCTCCCTATCCATTTGAGATCAGGAATGAAAAATTAAAAAGATAGTCCTTTGACACCGAGGTTCGGAGGGGTGGCGACAGGGAGAGAGTTATGTTCTAATCTTCTAACTAATAGCCTCCTCCAATCGGTCACTAGCCTTGCATATAAAAAGCTAATCAATATAAAGTGAAGTTACCAGGCAAACACACACATACACTCACATACACGTCGACTCCCTCTCGATCCCACCCTTATATTTTCAACCCTTCATCGACACAAAGAAAAATATTCACTTCACTTTTTAATTCTATAAAAAATGAAATATTTGTCAAAACATTGTTACGATTTTTCATTCTTAAACAATATAGTTTTGGGAACAAATACAATGCACTTAATAGATAATCACTACTATCTTCTTTTTTTTAAATTTGTTAGAAGCGTTGTATAATGAGTTAATTGTTGATATGTGCTACTTATTCATTTTAATATAAGATATATTATTCATTGCAATGAATGAATATATGAGCAGTTATCAGTATCTTTGCCTTTCTGTCGTTCTTACTTAAAGGTATTTAAATTGCATTGTCCAAAATTTATTGGTTTTGTTATTGGTCCTTGAACAGCTAAGATCATTTTACACATAATTGACACTTCCTACCCTAAAATGCGGCAAATTTTATTATTTTGTCATAATTTAGAGAAAATTTTTAGAAAAACGCCTAAAACGTTGCCGCCGCCGGCTCGCTTCGGCGGTACATCCTCAAAAAATGAAATGAATCATTTTTCATTCGGTCTTCGCATCTTCTCCGGCCTGGAAGCATATTCGCTCACTCAGGGCATGGTCGTTAGCATAAAGTGTAGGACAACGTGGCTTACACACTCTCGTCGAGTCAAGCGCCTGTTGCATGAATCAGGCAGAAAGGACAGGACTTTGTCTTCGCCCGGAAGGAATGTGCCAGCCCCCATCCCAAGCTGCTATTTGCGGAACGATCTCATAATTGTACGTGTAAACAACATATTACATTGAAAACAAACGTACAATCAAACATTTATAAAGACTAGAGTTTGTTTCACATCTGTTTAATCAAAGTGAAAGTGTTTTGACAAAGAAAAGAGGGGTCTTTCTAACCCCTAAAGTTAGGGACCACTTCATCGCCATGGGACGTCCCATATACTGAAAGAATATATAACAATTTCTTGTTTGCTTTTATGTCTATTAGTATCTTTGATCACGAGGAAAAACAAGGCAAAGAAATATGACTATTTATGGAAGACATTCTTTTTCATTTGCGCTTGCAACCTTTTCAAGAGCTTCACTTAATCACTTAATATGATAAATATGTAGAATAGTTTCCATGTTGTACATGTTCACCACCCCTAAGGGAATATCTCACGGTTTTACACACCCAGTCATAATACCGCCTAAATTACTGTTAATAAATCATGTTCAAAATTAGCATTGAAGATGATGGGTTCCCAAAAAATAGCACAGACCAAACAGAGAAGATAGGCAAATCAAAATGTTAGGAAACTACCAAACTCTATGTTCATCACACCAAAAGAAGAAATCTCGAAATCGAACGCAGCTAGTAATTACGCAGGCTATGTTACCAATAACAACCTATATTCACTAGGACTGAAGATGACGAGAAGCCTAAACGAGCCAGACAAGCTACATGTTCACCATTGCCTACATTACATAACCAGAACAAAATGACATTACATAGCCAAACTACGTGTTCTTCTCACCCAAAATAAAATCTTAAAATTTAACGCGACTAAGTATTGGGTTGTCCGGAAAATAATGCAGGATTTTAAGTTTTCATTTAAAAAAATCTATACAAAATATTCTGTTTACGTTTACAGGATTACTCATTTGTATGAATGTCAACACTTATTAATCCTCTTCCAAATGATATTGTTTGTTTACCTCTGTAGCATTCAGTCATCCTTATAATGTCAAAGCGAGAATTTCGTACGATTTTCTTTTACGAGTTTAAACTCGGCCGAAGCGGAGCCCAAACGGCTAGAAACATTAACCAAGTCTGGGGCGAGGGTTGTGTTAATGAGTGCACTGTGCAAAGGTGGTTTAAAAAATTTCGGGAGGGAGATTTCAGCCTTGAAGATGAAGAAGGTCGTGGAAGGCCTTCCTCTCTTAATGATGATGTTCTGGAGATCAGTGGTGGAAGAAAACCCCAAAACAACTGTTCGAGAACTTGCAGAGCAACTCAAAGTCAGTAAAACGACCGTCGCTGACCACCTCTTTGGTCAATCGGAAAGGGCCCATTTTGTTGCATGACAACGCTCGACCACATGTGTCACGTGTAACGTCACAAAAATTATTGGAGCTTGGCTATGAAACTTTGCCTCACCCACCCTACTCTCCGGACCTCTCGCCTACTGACTACCATTTTTTTAGACACCTGGACCACTACTTACAACACATAATATTCAAAAATCAAACGGAACTGGAAAATGCATTTATTGACTTTATCAATTCTAAAAATTCTGAATTCTACTCAGACGGAATTAATAAGTTACCAACACGTTGGGAGAAATGTATTGAGAGTATGGGAAATTATTTTGATTAAAGAACATTGCTTTAAAGTAACTAGTTTCTTTTTTTTTTGTTTAATACCAAAATCCTGCATTATTTTCCGGACAACCCAATAATAAACCAAGCTAATATTTAAGTTATAAATTGTATGAAAAACTGTAGATGGCGAGAAATATAAACATGTCTGACAGTCCAACAGGGCCAAAATGATAAGAAACGGCACTGATGATAGCGAAAAGCGGAAATGCGTCAGACCAACCAAAATGTTAGAAAAAGACCAAACTACATGTTTATCACGCCTTAGAGGAAAACCCAAAATTTAGCACAGCTGTTAATTATCCAGGCTATGTTATTATTAATAATGTATTCGTAGTTATTTCGTGGTTTCGGAGAGCTTTAGTGGCTTCATTTTACTTATTAAATTCGTTAGATTTCGTGGTCCGATTGATTAAATAACATCTTTCAATTGATTAATCTTTATGTAAGGTATTGATTAAGATAAAAAAGTCAGTGTCACGAGCCGGATTCGAACCCACGACCTTCGGCTAAATACGCCGATGTTCTACCACTTTAGCTATCGTTACTTCGATCGACTCAGACACCTACCTCCGATCTCAACCCAACCATTCAAATTTGTCGCCGAGAATCAAATAGATTACACGACATTCGAAAAAATTGCAAAAAGGAGGAAAATTCGTCGGGGTTGAGATGGGAGGTAAAAATGATAGAAATCCTTATAGGAAATTTAGCACAGCTAGTGCTATCCAGGCTTGTTTATCATAAACTTTCTACAAAAACCTAGCACTGAAGATAGGGCGAAACGGAATTGCCTCAGACGAACCAAAATTACAAGAACGATGAAATTACATGTTTCTCACCCATAAGTGTAACAATTTAACATAGCCAGTAATTGTTCAGGATTGTGTATTATATTAAAAATAAACTATGTATAAAAGTAGAAAACTAGTCCGCCAAACCAACCCAGCAGGGATAAGCGCTCAAAATTGAACGGAAATGACCAAATTACAACTTCTTTACCAGACGGCCCACACGGAGAAATCTCACATTCTCCAACATTGATAATATCATTAATTATTTGCACAGAGCCAACTTAATCACTGTAAATTTCGTCGTATGACGACCATTGTTTTAGTATACTTCGGTTGATTCGTGCCGGTTAATGCAATGCGTGTTTGTAAAATACCCCTCGTTTTGCATTACTCCGTAAATGTAAGAATTTTTCCCATTGGAACGAAAACTTTTACTTCGGGAGAAGTTTTATTAAAATGTAAATAAGTTAATAAATAACATAGTAGGTGAACTATAGCGGTTAGGGGGCGATGAAGCGTGAGGTGGGGTCGGGAGGATTAGGACGCACCTTGGCGATAGGCGGTAATTGATTTTATTCTTATGGCTTTCCATTAGAGCTGGAGGATCAACGATAAAACAGTTGATGATTTATTGTTAATATTGTGAGTGAGCAGTTGATATATGACTCTAGTATGTAGATGGAGACGACATTCTGACTAGGAAGAAGAGATTTATAAGCTTTCATATGCAAATCCGGTCGGGGTATTGGGGATCCCTTCATACAAGGCCAATAATATATGTCTCCCTTATATCTCAATGTTAACACTTTATACAGACCCCGTCTACGGATTTTATTCAGTTCGTAAAGCGACTTAGGTTTTATTGAATCTCACCTACACAAGATTAATGTAACACGTGCTTTTGAACTCGGGCCTGAACCACATTTTGTTATAATAAAAATCCGGAGAGAGTCGTCTCTCGAAGGCATTTTCAATTTTCTCCTCGGTAAAGCGTAAATACGGAAACCCAAGGCAAATTTACATATGTAAGTGTACATGTTATTACCAAGGCGGATTTAAATTTCCCGCGGCGTGTTTTCAAATGGTTACGGAGCGAGATATTCGCAAGTGACCGTTTAATATTTCTTAGAGGGTTTATTAAACCCTCGACGCGTGCCGCTGATCTTTATTGCGGTGAGAAGATGTAAAGTAGTGCGAGACGTAAGTACTTTTAAATGTGTATATGTGACCCTCATTTATACCGGCCAAGTTGTAATAAAATCGGGAACAAAAGGTGTTGCACCCGAGTTTTAGGGAAGCTTGATAATAAATCTGTAGATATGAAAATGCGAAAAGGGCCCACTGTGTAATAACGGACAATAACTCACGAATGTGCCACAAGAAGCCTCTATGTTAGTCCGTCTATTTAGCATATCAATAAAAAATACAGCTGGGAAACAATGGGGAATTATTGAGTGCTTCTTCCAGGGGCCGTATTGTTTTTCAAATGAGGCTTAAGCTACGATTACCACAACAATACCGTTCCACTTGCCCAAGGCAAAGAGACTACAATACTTTTGTCAAAATTACCATTGATACTCGCCACGTTTCTTTCAATTGTCGCTCATATTCAAAAAGGAATTACTCCCATTTTTAACCTTTAAAAACGTCCTTCTCTTTTGATGGAAAATTTTTTTTAGGAAACGCCCTTTCGATCTAAGCCCCAGATATAAACGATGAACTGACAGGAGATATATTATTCAAAAATGTATCCCTTTTTTTGTGACAATGAATACCATTCAGATATTCACACAGAAAAAATATTCATTTTTCTCCTGGGTGATTGTGCAATTTTTTTAAAACTTTAATCAATTACTAAGACTAGCTGGTCAAAGTGGCTAACACTATTGATGACACAGAGAGAAACCCGCTTGATCCTATTTTTGTTAAACAAGACTGATTTTAACTTTTGTTTGGTTTGTTTTCAGAAGAAAAACTTCATCCAAAATATGAAAAAAAAGTGTACAGTTTTATTAGAAATACAAAAGTTTTATGAACAAACTTTATCATACACAGGGACTTTGGCAGCAGTGTGGTTAGTTTGTCCCACTCATATTTTTCACGCTTGTGGTCTTGATGTTCATTGGCCTGTTGTGATGGCGGTTATTTTTTTCGATGTTGCTTAGGAGTTACTTTACTTTACTAGCCCTCCATCCTTCACTACCTTTTTAAAAGGCATGGCTTCTTAGTAATCACAAAGACACACAGACATGGCGAATGACGTGAGGATAGGCAGACGATAATTTCGGGAACAACCCTCCCCTCCAGGAAGAACAAGCTCATCACCCCTCAAACAAAAGGAAGAAATCCCGCAAAGAATATATCTTATGAATGAAAAATATATATTATGGAAGCCTTTTTTGACACTGAATATTTCCATACAGCAAACAGCAAACATTTATGTCATCTATTAATTATCTTTAATTTAATTATTTAATTTTATTATCTATAATTTAGTTTTCTGTTGGGATTTTTTTTTCTTAATTGATAAATACCATCACCTTAACAAATCTTCGACCTTTAGAGAATCAGAAACGCAAATATATTAAGTAAAATAACAAAGTGTTTAAAACTGAAGTAGACCTTAAGATCTTTTATATTTTTTAATTTTTAGTTTAACATAACCTACAGGGAAAATAATTAAATACTCGTCTTTCGCTTTTTTATCATTTTGTAATATTAAAAAATAAAGGGAGTTAAGCTGGAAAGCTCAGGTTATCCGTGTACATGACCCTACCAATGAAGATGATCAAAAGGCGATTTTTAATTTACCCTGACTAAAATCATTTTAAAAAAGACCAAAGTATGGATTGTATTTATTTAAAAAGTGTTTTTTTCTCTAAGCAGAATGAAATAAAAAAATAATTATAACAACTATATTTACAGCGGGTAGTAGAAATGGATTAACAGAAAACTACCCGGCCATCAAGGTTAGGCAAGGAATAGAAGTAATGGAAGCAAAAAGGATATCGTTGAAAACGGATCGTCGTGGTCTTGTGAAAAGGATCCAAACTTTTGAATATTTCAAATTATTTTATACTTTATTGATAATTACCCACAAGGCAATTTGAATAAACGCTACTAATAATTTATTTTCCTGTGGAGGAAGGCCAAATTATAAATAATCGTCGTATTGAATAAACATTTAAGATAGGGAAAAAAAGTATTGTTCTCCGAACAGTAATTTTCCAGCTGTATTAGCGGGTTTCTGTATTCATGACGGGGTAATTTCTGGTTTGTACGGTCGAAAGAGCCGAATAATCGAAGTTAATCGCAGCAAACGAGTTTACCATATTCAAATTATTTCCCAGCAATTCAAAAAATTTGCATATTAATTTTATAAGTTGCAAAAGGGATGAGGTTGTAAGATTTTTCCGTTATTTTTTCTAGTTTAAGAACGCGTTTCTGTAAAGGTTTTTTTTAAGACAGGAAGGACTGAGCCGCAGAAAATAAACGTGCAGGATGAGCAGACACTGTATTCGAATGGGTGTGGATATGCCCGGGCGAGCGAGTGCAGGTGTTTTTATGATTTTCAGGATCCGGTAGGTGTGGTTTACGAGGAAAGAGATATACTCCTAAGATAAGAGAACCTGATATTGCCGGAGAGAGTCCCATAGTAAATCCAGAGTTCACTCCTCCCTCCCCTGCTCCATTGTCACCACTTCTTATTAATAATTGCTTCAAGGATCCGGCAAGTTTCCTTCCCACCTCATTGTTACAACAATACCGCATTAACATCTTTACACTTTTATTGCCTTTACGCAACTTTATCACAGTGCATTCTCTCCTACTCCCTGATAAACTCCAAACAACACCGGATTTATTGAAATGCTAATTGTCCTGGAGACATGGTACAAAGGATTTCTAACCCCATCCACAATATATACCAACTGGAACAACAATAGACCAGATTTCTCAGCTTTACAACCTCGCTTGTCCTCGTGGCTTAAGAAAGTATCTACTTTCTTTATATCACCTACATAAATAATCACTTCTCTAACTTTTTTGCTGCCTCCGGCTAAAAGGATTTAAAAACATACAATTCCAATTATTTGTGTAATTGTCAAAACGGGGCCTATTCACGGTTTTGTTTTGCAATTTTACACATTTTTCCCATTGTATGTAACAAAGTCATTACATTTTCTCTAGGCCTACTTGTAGAAATCGTAACAAATTTTTTCAAGAAATCTTTTATGTGACCAAATTATCACACATGTCTTACTACTTACATATCACAAAATTAACATTTCCGAAATAAACAAAAAATTATGTAAAGGATAACAAATCAGTATTTTCAATTTACCTCCAAACACTTCCCAGCTTCCTGGTGTGAATTAAAAGCGATTTATTCCAGAAATTTAAGACGGATTGTCTTACTTAGACGTTGAAAAAGTTTCAAAAACTCATACTTTGGCAAATTTTTTTTTTTGGTCAGAGACGGTATTACCCAAACAATGGAAAGATAAAGTAGGCCCGGGTTTCTGCTTATGTTAAGACGTTTGATGCCAAAAGCCCATTAATCTTTGGAAAATCAACTAGCATCAGCTTATTACCTATTACTTACTCTACTAACCTATTACTCACCCCACAGACCCTAACAGGAATTCTTACTTTACTCCTTCAGTCTTCAGCTAAATCGTGTGATTTCCTGTGGTGTGATGAACCGAAAGCTCAGTCCATTTCAGAGCATTCTGGTCTGCCTATTCTTGCTATTTTGCTCTGCCTGGTGCATTTCATCATTTCACGAATAGAAGGCTCACGACACACTAAAACAGTAAGTATAAGCGGGCCAAAATGATAGGACTAAACTACACGTTCAATACCGCATAAGAGGCAATATCACACAGCTGTTAATTATACAAGTAAAATTATCATTAATAAGAGATTTTCAAATAACTGGTACTGAAGATGGCGAGAATTTTAAATGTGTCTGACAGCAAAACAGTGAGGATAGGCAGACCAAAATTATAAGAAGCAATTAAACAACATGTTTATCAGTCCTTAAAGGAAAGCTCACGATTTGTATTTTGGTGAATGAAATCCTAATAAATTTTGTACAAAAAACTAATACTGAAGATAGCGAGGAGCCTAAAGATTCTGATAGAACAAAACATTTAGGATGTCAGCCCAAAATGATCGGAAACGACCAAATTCGAAATTCATCAATCGAACGAGGAAACGTTACTAATTAACGAGACGAATAAATGAGGCTAAATTAATAATATGAAAAGTATGCTCAAAACAAGTAGCACTGAACGTCAAAAACTCATACAGACCAAAACCTCTAAGAGAAAATGAAAAAAACAAAATGAACGACCAATGTATGTCCATCACCCTCAAGGGGGAAATCTCACAATTCAATCATCGCAAGTAGTAATTTATTCTAAAGTATTATTGTTAAGCTATGTTAAAAACCTAGTGTAGACGCTGACGAGAAACCTAAAAGGCTATGGAAGTTAATGACAATGATCCATACGTGGATGACACAATAAAACTTTTGGCGGACGTGTTTCGTCCGAATACAGACCAATCTTTGGGTGGCTCTCGACGACCCCAACCTCTCAAAAGTAAGAAAGGGCTGTTAAAAGTCTATAATCTTTAAATATTTGGACTTTCGGAAGTAAAACAATTTAAAACAGAAATGCATAATTTATTAAGACGGTTGAAAAGTGAGTTAAAGGTGTGTCAGGGCAAATGGGGTGAGGGAGTAATTGATGCAAATCAAGGACCATGAAACGTCCTCCCCTTGAGCTGTGGGCTTTAAGGAATGCAAAAGTTATTCCAGTCTGTTCGTAAAAGGGTTTGTGTGTTGTTATTAGCGGTGGGATAAGTAAGGAGCACTGTACTCCCGTTCTCTTTTAACTCTATTTTAACCAAGTTATCGTTTTACGACGTCGGTCACCGGCTGGTGGATCTTGTTTAAGCCGTGTTTCTTAACATCTGATAAAATCATAAGACGCCTGCAGGAAGTAAACATCAATTTGTCCTTCCCCGTTCTTTCACCATAGCATATTAATGCACTTTCTTCTGTTCATTTGCGAAATAAGTATTATATGTTCAACACAAGAATTTCCTTCTTTTTTTAATTAATAAGGTACTATCCATAGTATATTCATGTTATCGTGCATTAGTTAAATTTATAAGCAACAAATTTAAAAAACTTGTTTCTATACGTGTACGGAACGACACTAGATAAAGAGTGAATAGACAGACCCTGAAGCGTACGTCTCGTATTGCCACGCTCGCAGACCTGGGTTCGAATCCCGGCATCGCCCATGGAATTTTAATTGTGAATAATACGGTGGACATCATAGGGCCTGAACCCTTCTGTTGCATAGGAACCCACACTATTAACGGATATCTCAGACAGAAAGACAAAAAGGAAATGAGGGAGACACAGGCAATCCAAGAATCTTCTAAACAATTTTGGTAGGAAAGAAATGACAGAATGTGTCAAGGGAAGCAGGAACAAACTGTGAATCCTAATAGGGGACTGCAAATTAAATGGACACTTAAAGAAAATTGGAATAATCCAATATGGCATATGCAGATTCTGCAAGGAGGCAGAAGAAACACCAACATATTTACTAACAAACTGCAGAGCCACACTAGCCCACCGGAGGAAATATTTTGGGATGTATAATGTGACCATAGAAGAGCTTCAACCATTGAAGCCGGGGCTACTAATAAAGTTTCTTGATGAAATAGGACTTATCGATGTGCTTTAGGCAGAGCACGGGGATACAATACCTCTCAAAGGGCGCAGTGTACTACACCCTGGAACCACATATACATCTACATGGAGGGCGTTAGGTTTGACCCCTCCACCGCGATAGCTAACGAGTAGTTGAGTCTTCCTATACCAAAATTAATTTAACCAGCATAGGGTCACTTATTGGTGCCTTCTTCACTCGCAAGTTTGTTGAACTTCTCAAAGGCGTTAACATAGTGCAACTTTTTCAGAGTTTTCAGAGTGAGTTTATCACTTTGTCCGAGTAGGGCTTATATGTCGTTGGGGCCGTCAGTTGTCGCTAGGGGTAGTAGCGGTAGGGTGGGTGGTCATGGTGTTCATTGGACGGTCGTGATGAGAGTTATTGCATTTTTGTTGGGTTGATTTCGAGGTTACTTAGGAAATACATACTGAACCAGTAAAATTTCAGCCTAGCACATAGATAAAGCAAACGCATGTCCCCACACCTCTACGGAAGATAACGCCCTCCATCACATATGACCTTTAAATGAAAGATGTCTTCACAGTAATCACCCAGGTTAGGCAGACTGTAATAACTATCAGTAACATCCAAATTAAGTTAAGGTAAGTCTTTTGTTTTACACTTAACATTTCCTTACAGCAAACATTTATGTAATTTTAATTTTCTGGTATGATTTTTTTCTTACATGATAAGTACCTTATGTTAACAAATCTTCGACCTTTTAAGAATGAGAAACAAAGAGATATTAAGTAAAATAATAAAGTGCCTAAAACGGAAATTATTAACAAGGTTAAAGCTGATTAACGTCACACTTGAGCGAAGGTAGACTGAAAATCAATTACACAGACTTGCAGCTTTCCTTGCTTTTGTAAACTGTTGACGAAGTTCGTTGTCTAATCTTCTCTTCAACAGATTTTTAATTTAATTTGTAACTGACATTTTTATAAATTGATTAAAATATTTGAATTTATTATATTTATTGGATGAAGATAGTTTTAATGTTAATTTCGTGCGTAATTTAGGATTTGAAAGACAGTCGAATTTTGTAAACTATAAAACAATTTTGCCTATAATGAATATCGGTTTTTAACAGGGTAGAGTATGTACCAACTTTTCTTCACAAATATAAAGAGTCCCATGAATTTCCATACTTTGAAATGCCTCAACTATTGTTTGGAAGTTGCAACTTGCCATCCGTAACGCTATTTTTTATTAAATTCACTAATTTCGTGGTCCGTTTGACCAATTAACACATTACAATTAATTAAGTTTTTAGTTGACGTAAAAAAGCCAATGGCACGAGCGGGATTCGAACCCACGATCTTCAGCTAGATACGCCGCTGCTCTACCACGAGCTATCGTTGAGGTGGGAAATTAGTGTCCGAGTGGATCGAGGTCACGATAGCTCAAGTGGTAGAGCAGCGGCATATCAATCTCAAGATCGGGGTTCGAATCCCGCTCGTGCCATTGAATTTTTTATCTCAACTGAAAACCTTAATTAATTGTAAGCTAATTCTTATGTGCATTCTATGCTATTCTATTCTTGAAATATATTGTTTTGCATGTATATCATGCATGGATGCAAGCATGCATATCACATAATTTTGTTTATCACAGTTGACAGTTTCAATCTTTTATATTCTGTAGGGATATTGGCATTATGTTCTTCAATATTTCTACAAAGTGGATTTGCGTTTTAGGATAACATCTTAAAATATTTTTCTCTTTTTTAAATAAGATATATCTGTGGTATGGCTCAGGCCACTCATTTTTGTTTACCGTGGAGTGGATGAAGGTAATCTAAAAAAATTGTTTTGAATTATTTGCAATTGTTTTTAGTTACTGTTGCAGGTATAACTCTGCGCTAGGACGGCAAAAAGAAGCATAGCTAAACTATTGTTTTGTAAATCAAAATTTTATTTTTTATTTAATTATTTTTTGCGACATACTTGTATCGCGTCAAAGAATCGAGATTTAATTTGAATTGCTGCTTTACCTAGGTGACCAGAATTTTATCCTTTTCGATAAATTCAATTTTAATGACAGAGTTAATAAAGTATTTGACACTTTCCTACCAATGCCATTATCATCGAAGGCCACATTGTCTTGGATATCAGGATGCCTTCTTATGTAGAGAACTGACTGAATTTTCTCTGCATTGATTTCTGTCTTCCACCTTTTGCAAAAACTGTTAATGGATTTTATGCTATGGTTCAGGTATTTAACTGTGCAGCTGATACGGTATGGTGAACTGTAGGGAACGGATCATCTGCATAAATTCCGAGGTGGCAAGCCCTTGGCCAGGCTAAAGGATTTATGTAAATATAAAAACGGTATGGGGCCCAAAATTGATCCCTGGGGGCCTTAGCTACAACTTGAAATTTCTGGACTGAGATATCATTTATGGATGCAGAGTTTAATGTTCTATTTTCTAAATATGAGTGAATGATTTCGGAAATTTATAAAATTTTATGAGTCTATATCATACCACTCGGAGTCAATTACCATATCGAACAACACCATTTCGATGTGCTTTTTAACATTAAAGGTCGCAGTAACTTAATCTTCTACTGAACCAGTTTATAAATAGAACTGTTGATAGATGTTCATTTGTACGATTAAGAATCAGCTTTTCCATGATTTTGCATAGAAAATTAATAGGCTTCTTTTATCTTTTATCTTTCTTCTTTTATAGTTGCTGGGTTTTCTGATACCAGGGTTTGTAAATTTTTATAGTATCCATGCGCTAGGGAAGTATCCTAGAAAAACAATCGCGTTGTACAGGCGAGAAGAACAATACCTTTTTGATACTTTCTAAAAGGGTAGTTCCTACTCACAGTAAGTTGTTTTGCAACGATTCGGATTTCGGGCCTTTTTAGCTCATCATCAGGTTGAAGGCTTCTACAACCACGTCTCTCGACGTGCATTGCCAAAGTGAAACCGCTGATACCTCCGCCAACGCGACGTTCCAATTAACAGCTGATTTTTTAATGACGCTCAATTTGAACGTGCGAAACGCGGCAATTATAACACAAATAAATATTAGAATAAAAATAATAACTATTAAAATAATTAGTTTAATTATTTGGATATTTGATACTATTTATATACATATTGAAAATGGGAGGTAAATCAAAATTTGTTATATTATTAATACATTAATCACCATGTTCAATTTTACATTTTTTAATTTCAAAGTTCCCAAACCAATCTATTTCTTTCCCTTTGTTGACACTAAGTAACACTCTTGTATTTAGATTTTGATTGAAATTATGTTTTGTTTCTTTTAGATGGTCCTTAAATTCCGAAAATTTGCTTGATTTAGGCAAGTGTTCTAACCAAAACCTTTTTGGGGCAACAGAAAAAATACAGATCTACTTATTGGCAATGTACTAAAATACAACAAATTTTAGTTTGTTTCCAGAAATTAACGAATCGCTGTTTTAAAAAAATTCCACCTACGAGTAATTTTTCTTTTATGATACTTGAATCCAAAAACTAGGTCGAGTATTCTTAAAAAAAGGATTGAAGAAGATTCAAAGGCAGTTTCCACTTCTGTCTTACCGAAGCCCCGGCAATCTCCTTCCTTTTATTTACATTATTTCAACGGTTCCTCTCGAAGGGAGGATGAAATGAAGGACGTGTCGCACCACTCAGTGGTCGAAATTCCACGATGTCTCTTTGGATGTAAAAGGGGCTTTCTCTTAAAGCGGTACTTTTCTCTTTAAAATTATTCCAAGTGAGTGCTGTATATTACATTAGCCTCTTTGTGAAGGAAAGCCCGAATTTTCAGTGGCGAGGTACGAAACAAGGGAGGTATTCAAAGGAGGTTTAAGTATATGTAAACAAGCGTGTAGGATATGTGAAGTTGTAATGCAAGAGGCTCGTGTAGGTATAGTCTGGAAAGGACAAATACTTGCAATCAAGGGCGGTGGATGTGGGGGGGCCGAGGAGGACTGGGGGTGGAGGTTCGGCGCGAAGAAAGGCTCAGAATGTTAATTCCCATCCCTGGGAAACAATTCAATTAACATTTTCTGTTGCAATCCACTACTAGAGGGAGCCACCCTTTCTAGAATTCCACATCGGATTACTTCATGTTGAGTCTGCCATGACTGTTAAACACCCCCGCCCTCGTCCCCTCACAATCCTATCTACTTAATCTCCAGTTACCCTGAATTACCGGATATCAAACCGTCTTTAAACTCGTCTCCTAAAACACATTGGCCACCTTAAACAAGGTCGTACGAAGAAAGTACTACATTTTATTCTCGATTGGACGAGACAGGACTGACCTCGGTGACATACGGTGCAACTCGAAGTTTCTACATGTTAAGAATACTAATATTCCCGAAACGGGGATTGTCGAACTTATGTTGAAAACTTGAAAAGACAAAAGTTTCCTATTAACCAATTAAATTAGAAATTATTATAAAGAAATGATTACAAACTTTTAACAATATGGTTTGACTTAAAATGAGTTAAATTTATCCGCCATATCATCTGACAATATGTTACTGTAAATAATTCATTTTGGTTCACTTCAAAAATCCATAAATCGTTATCTTTCCCAAGTATTTTTTACATAATTAATTGTGTCCTGAACCTGAGACACTAGATCATCCCTGATCATACCAATCTGCCTGTTCTCAAGACAATTACCAATTTATTAGGTTTTCTAAATAAATTTGTAATTTAATGCTATGGTGATTAAACCGGAATAGGATAGTTTCCCAGGCCCATAGCCATTTCCCCATTCGTTCAAATAAAAGCGAAACACAATAATTACAAGGACCGGAACCCTCGGCTATTTTATGCGGAGAGCCACTGAAGCAATTAATAACAGATGACGCTTTACCGGATGGTAAAGAAAGTTTGGTTCAAGGGGCGAGACGTCCCTCGGGAATGGAAAGCAAAACAATAGCTTAGAGCAAGGAAAGGAAAGCCCAAGAAGTTGGGAATGGCGGAGACCGAGGTGATGGGATTCGGCCGGCTTGGCTTCAGCCCCTTTCCACCCTTGTGGAATGCCGGAGCTGAGGGCATTCCTTTGGCTTTGAGAATGTCACCGGTCTGTTCAACTAAGAGACACAATTATCAAGAAGTCCGTTGTTCTATCCCTCCGACGTTTATTTAGCTCCTGCTCACTCTCTGTTACAGGATGAGACTTTATTAAATCTAATTATAATTTTCTCTTAGAATCCCTCCATATAAACTGCCCGGCTTTGTGTCCCTTGTTTTAAATTTATAGAATTGTCGAGGACGGTTTTGTTCATTTAATACGATTTAATTAATAAGGCACTCTTTTAATTTATTTTACACAACGTCGGAAACATATCATACGTTTTACCGTAGTTTTCGTCTTAAATGGTGTCAATATAACTAGAAAAACAAGAAATCTTATCAATTTATTACAATTAATATCATGAACTACACGTGTTCTAACTTTTATGGTTTTAATCCAGCCATTCATCTTTTACCACAGGGGTCAGAAACCATTCATAATGGTGACGCGAATCCATAATAATGCAGGGTCCCTGTAGACCATTGTTTAAAATGTAATTTGATGGTTCCAGATTTTGGTCCGCCTACACTCGTGATTGTTCGGTCATCTTCCATTTCTAGTCTTAAAGGGAAGGTTACGGACATGCTTTCAATGCAATTCTTTTTAGTGATACTAGTCCCAACAATGTTAGGATCGTATACGAACGTTTTTGAAATAGGGCAGTTCAATAATTATTCATAAAAACATGAGACAAATTAAGGGAAGAATTTTCTCGTACAATTAAATAATAAATTTTTATTCCACAGAAATGGAAAATACAAAAGATAATACTGTTTTTTGGATTCGAAGTCGAGTGATAAAAATAATTAGTGCATAATTGTAAAAGTAATTTGTTATTCTTCCATTACAGCCTGTAAAAAACCCTTAATTTGGTTCATGTTTTTACGAACAATTATTTGTTTATGCTATAAGGATAAAGGATTTTTCAATGTTTACTTTTTTGAATTTAAAATGTTTATTCAATCTCATGTGAATTCTGAAGCAATAAACTGTTTAGTTTTCTTAATTTCAATTTTTAAACTTTAAAATGCCACTTAGTGCTGAGGATGTTGCGCGTGGTGTGGCCCTTATTGACGATGGACGTTCCATTAGGTACGCGTCCATTGCCATCGGAGTTCGCTACGAAAACTGAAAGACGCCGTTCGACGTTTTCCAGAAACAAGGTCCTACTGGCCCGGTTCTGGATACCCTAGAGTAGCAGAACCACCGGACCGTTTTTTGACTGTGAGAATTTTACGAAACCGGAATCGTACTGTTGTTTTTCCACGCATTGCTTGAAGAAGATTAAATCAGTAAGGATTGATGGCTTTTCTCCCCGTGAGAAGGCCAGAATTGACAGAACACCTAGAGTTGCACTGCTTGCATTTGGTCAAGAACACATCCATTGGTCTTTGGACGATTGGTCGGCTGTACGTTTTACAGATTTGCTCCACGATCTCTAGATGAGTATTTAAAAATGTGAAGAAGGCGAAATGGATGGTACGAAATCTGTAATTTTTCCCAGAGCCTCAGTAATGGTGTGGGCAGGAATTTCGATGGATAGTCGAACAGAGTTGGTTGTTGTTCGAAGATGGTATTTGACGGCTACTCGGTATGCGGATGACATTTTAGAACATCATGCGTTGCCTATCAGCGACTGAAATCAGCGACAATCCTATTCTAATGCACGCTAATTCCCGCACACATGTCGCTGGCATAGTACAAACATACATTCAACAGTATAACATCAGGGTCTAGCCTGGCCAGCCCGTTCTCCAGTCTTGAACCCTCTCGAACCTGTACGGGATAACCTTAAAAGACGAATAAGAGTACGTCTATCACTTCCTGATACACTCCATGATCTTGAAAGGTCTCTTCGTGAAGAATGGGCTAACCACCAGCAAAGAGGCATTTCCAGACAGGTAAAAAGTATGCCGAAGCATCTTCGAGATGTAATTAAGGCAAGAGGAGAAATACACGATATTGAAATGTAATTAAAAATCTAAAACAAATTTATTTGTCCGTATTTTTTATTATTCGTCTTCCTTGACATTTTACATTTGTTTTACTTTTTTAGACAAAAACTCAATTATCAAACGTTAAAAAACGTGAAACTTTCATTAATGTATAAAAATCACAACACACAAATCACTTAATATTACGAGGGGGCGGAATTTTTTGCCCGCCAGTGTATAAATACTTGTGCCGGATAGCAGAAGTTGACTTTTTATTAAAACAAACCAAACAAAACAATAATATTATTTTTTTTAAATACTTTGAGAAACCTAATCTCTTGAGTGAAGAATTGATGAATGTATTTATTTTTCGTTACTGACTGAAGTTCTGAAATTATATATTAATTCCATTTTCATAAATATATTCAGTACCCTATTATAAGAAAAATTATAGTATTTAATTGTATTTATTTTTGGTAAATCGTGGCAATCGTTGTTTTAAATTTAAAACGGCAAATCCCCTGTATAGTAACTTGTTTTGTAACACAATTAATTACGGTTTTTAGTTGAGATGAAAAAAAGTTAATGGCACGAGAGGGATTCGAACCCACGACTTTCGGCTAGATACGCCGCTGCTCTACCACCTAAGCTATTGTGACCTCGATCCACTCGGACATCAACTCCCCATCTCCACCTCACCTTACGAATTTTCTCTCCTTTTGCGATATTTCAAATGTCGTGTAATCGGTTTGGATTCTCGACGACAATTGAAATGGCGACGGAGAGCTTTAGTGAAGTGTACTACATTTTTAAATCATTAATTCACTATTTTCGTCGTTCGCTCGACCAATTAATATACCACAATTAATTACGGTTTTTAGTTGAGATGAAAAAAAGTTAATGGCACGAGAGGGATTCGAACTTGTTTTGTAACTTATTGGTTTATTTCGATGTTTAGTGCTGAAATTTAATGTTTAAATATCGGTCCAGTAATATACCTAAGTATTTTACTTGAAAGGAAGAGGTTTGCAAGAACAATTTAAAATGTTTGTTCACGAATGTTAAATAATTTTATGTTGTTTAAATCTGCCTTTGAATGTAAAGCACATAACATTCGTTTTTCTAAATTTAAAAGCAGAAAATTTGGATCAAGCCGATCTTGAACAAAACGTCGTTTTCCATAGGGAATTAACACTTGTAAAGTGATGGTTTCTCCTCTCGAGAATCAAAAATAAATTTCTTGTAAATGTGAATTAGATTTCAAAGCTTTATAAGAACAAAAAAATTGATGTGGGATAATACAAAATTTAATATTATTTGGAGATGTTCGTAAAACATTGTTTACGAACTTCGTTTGGATTATACTAATAATGTAATATAATCCACACATTGTTTATAAATCCCAGGCACTGAAGATGATCTAAATTAAGATCGAAACGTTGGCACAATAAAGAAAATGTTTTTCTAAACCTATGTCACACCAGTCCGCATTTTATGATCTCCAAATAATCATTAATTAACAGTCACTAAAGACTACACAATATTAAGAATGGGTTGCGAAATAAAAGTAACAGTAAAATGTACGAGTAATTTTTCTTGATAGCATCCTGATTTTTCTCACTTACAATGGTATAACATCTAAACCACGTTCACAATATGTCAAGAAGAAAACTTTTATTTTCCAGCGGTTGTCCGAAGCCCTAAATCAGTTGAGTTAGAATAAAATCCAGAGGAGTTACGAATTTTTACGTGGAACACATTTGTGGATAAAAATTGCTCTTGAAATCTAAAATAATGAAGGCATATTTAAAAATTAACCCTATCGAACAGCTGATACAATGAAACTATAACAATATTAGATTAATTTCTTATTTAAAAATTATAGGTAATTGTCACGAAATGGCCAATGTTAAGGTTATTTTCATTAAAGTTTTTATGAAAAAAGAAGATAAAAGTTAAATATAAATGATTTAGTACTGGCATATAAATGGAATCCGATGGCGTTTAGTATCGGGTAAAGTTGAGGGCGGAGTCTGGGGGTGGGAAGATAAAGCGTGGAATATCCGCAGATTGTATTTAGAGGAAGAATTCTTTAGAACTCCTGGAGTGTAAGGCGTACAATACTTGTAATTATTGTAAACCGGCATACCAGGGAGCGAAAACCGGAAAGTCCCGTGAATAATAACATAAAGACAGAAGGGCGAGTAAAGGAGGATTGGGTGATGAAGATTAGAGTTTAGCGTTTATTTGCGACACTTTATATATAGACAGAGCGGAGAGAAAGAGAGCAAGAGAGAGTAACTGAGTGAGAGAGTGGGGTTTTGGAAGTAGCGAAGCGGCATGGAATAATAAGGAGCTTATTAATTTCGTCTTAAGGAAGAAGCTAGGGTCTGGGATTGCGGTGTTTTGCATAGTAACTGCCATGCAGCCCAGATAAACCGAGCCGTATACAGAAATATCTAATCCAACCAGTTCTTCCCCCAATATATAAATTATCTCGAATTTTAATTGTCATAATTTCTACTCAAGGAGTCAAAGTTAGCGTCAGGAGAAAGAACAGCCTCGGGGGCCTATCTGATTATGCGACTATGTCAGATTAATTCTAGGATTTCATTAGGATAGGGAGCATCAATCTTGCAATAACCTAGTTGGTACCGCCTACTGCTTCTTACACTCCCAGTAATATACACCTTGACTCCTTACAATTACAACCGCGACCCGAGATTACTCCGCACCTTTACACAATCCTATAACAAACTTAGATAAACACCGGAGAATAACTTCAAATTAATTCCCTTACTCCTCCGACTCAACCAATAATGGCGAAAATTGAATTCATCCGCCCCACCCGGCTAACAGAATTTAATTCGACAGACCGGCCCCGTTTTGTTTATTCGACACGAAAACTACCTCTGTGAAATTGTACACAGACAAATAAGCAAAACTTGTCAGCGCCGTAAGTTTAAATATTAGTCCGATAAACTACTTAAAAAATTACAGTAAAACGGTTTTCAGTGTAAAACCATCTCCTGGAAGCAAGGGCAATTGTTGAATGGTTTTAGAATATTTGCGTAAGATAACAATCAAACACAAGTCAATCTTCAAAAACACATTTTTTTAACTATTATTTTTTTTATAATAGCTACCAACATTTCCGCCCCCACTCATCGTATGACCGATGGGTACTCGATATTCCACCATCGACCCTATCACTAATTACATACAATAATTTAATTATTTAAAAATTTTACATTATATAAGATATGCATATAAAATATACACATACATACAACACACCCCTTGTAAAACTTGATTGTTTCTGTTAAGAAACGGAACAGTGAAATACACATCTAATTTGCACGCCCGAGTACCATTTTTATGTCAGGGGTCATGCCTACTCGCTCCCTGTAGGCGGCCAAGGCATGGTACTCTTCAGTCAGATAGGACATACTAAGCGACACTGCGAAGCAAATCTGATTGCGTTACTAAAGCAAGATAGTATTTGATAAGCTCTTTTTGGACGTAGAAAATTGCTTTGAATCTTAATTCGGGTTGGGGTACTATCCGCCTAGAAGAGTAAATCTTCTACTGATAATTTTTGATAAATTCATTTCTATTTTTACTTTCAGGCTTTTAGTTCGTCTGTCTCAAAAAAGGTGAAACTGCACAGAATCCGATACTGGACTGTAACTAGTTTTCAACCATTGTTCCTTTCGATAATTTTACTGCTTAACCAATCCAATCTCTGTCTAGTTGATTCGCCTGATAATATCGATTTTTATCGCTTTCTTCATCCATTTTTCTTCCCCCAAACGAGATGATATAAATTAGGTACGATGAATTGTTAGCGCACTTTTCCTTTCTCTTTTTAAACGGTGAAATTGGATGATTAATTGCAAACATTTCTATACATACCTTTAAACATATTAACCTAGCCACGGGCGTAATCTCGGGTTATAATTTATGTATTAGAATCGCTCGGAACAATAAATCATACTTCTTTTAAAACACCGTGATACGGGCCTCGCCACTCCTGTCACTCAATGGCTGATTGATAAAGCTGTCGGTCTGTACTAGCCTTTTAATCTAAAAAAGAAAACCACAATTGCGTGCAACAGAGAAAAAAATATTTAAAAGCGATTATAATAGTCATATAGCCTGATTTGAAGGTCATGTAGATTTTAAATGATAATAATCTGAAGGACTTGTGGATTTCCATGAAATATTAACTATTCTAATCAGCTCAAAAAAGAACTACATAAACTAAAAATCACTTTATGTCTATTTTTCTGTAAATCACATAATGCCACGACGTGTCAAGGTGATAACGTCCGAGAAAAATTTTACACCTTCCAAATCCGGCCTATTTATCCACTATAGTAAGTACAATAATTCGGCACAATGACTGAAAAACTGTGATGCTACACCGGCAAACTTTTGTCAAAATTGAATGTGAACCCTGAAATAGAGTTGTGTACTTCACGAAGTCCCCGTTAGAAGAAATGTCCACCGGCGAGCCGTGAGTCTAAGTAAAAAAAAAAAAGGAATTTATTTATGAAAAAAATATCAATAAAGATTTACCCTTCTACGGGGATGGCACCGTAACCCCAATCAATATTCAAAGCCATCTTCAACCTCCTAGAAGAGTACAACCAGTGCAGGATAAAGACTGAATTAGGAAGAACACTAACAAAATAACGTAACCTGTAACTTATTCCTAATAGCAACATGAGATTTTACATGAAAATAATACCTTTGATACCACACTTGATTTTACAATAATAAAAAAAAAGTAAAATTAAAGGCAATGTTTTTTTAAATAAAAATTCACTGGGTATATTTGGTTTTCAAAAGATAAATAACTTTAATAAGTGCGTAACATAACGGTTGTTTGATTAGAAAAGATTGGATTATTCCAATCTTAGGATTATCCATTGGAATGAGATTCACTTGAATTAATTGGGAAAGCATTTATTAAAACATTGCCTAGCAGCTAATTTTTTTATTGCATTTATTTCAAACAGATAAGTCTCACTAAGGGTAGATTAATCAAAAAAAAAATTAAAGACAAAAGTTAATTTTAAAAAATTGAAAGAAGGGGAGATCGCATTCAAATGTAACCTCTCCAACCTCTAATTGATTACCAGCTTACGATTTCCACAGTCCGCCTAATGCATCAACATTTTTCATAATATGGCCAGTCATGACTAATAACATAATGGAGCCCTAAATGCCCCCCTCGCTTTTCCCCCTTGTTCCAGTTACCATCCATAGTTCCAACTTGGATGGATGGATTAATAACCACATTTAGACTGGAATAAATTAATGAAAATCATCCCCTTTCCAGGATCGGCGACCTGGTTTTATGTTTTAGCTCTTCTTTCCAGAGGGAAAATCAGAAGAAATTGTATTTTTTTCCTGCAAACCACAAATCGCTTCAGTGAAAAAGAGACAATTTGAAATCACGGAAGCATTTTGAAAAAACTCTTTAAGGAATTGATATAAAAAAATGGACCCTGAAAAAACATCATCACAGCACTCTCGCCGATTAAGAGAAAAACTACACATAATCTTGTGTCTAAGAACTTAAATTAAAAAAGAAATTAATCAAGATCATTTATTCTAATTATACATACAAATAGATGAAAATAATACAATCGAAAAACGCCTACTTTCGTAGTATTAATGATTAGTTGGTTTCCATTTGAAACGTTTCGCACATTGTACACTGGAAGAATGGTTCCAGAGACCCACCCAGACGTAATATTTGCACAAATTTTCTACTGCAAAAATTAACTTATTTTGATGAATCTTCTTGGCTTTGTTCATTTTCTAAATAGGTTATGTATTTAAATAAATATAAGTTTAGCGCCTCCACCGAGGGCTTCATCTGTCCAGGAGTTGCAGGACAAATGCTGGAAAAACTAATTGTTCAGGACAAACGTATTACCTGGTTTTAAAGAATAGTCGAATATTGAAAATGAAAAACTCAGGTCTAAAGAAACTATGTTGACGACTGTGTTAATTGACTTTTGTATGATATTAACATTATTGTATCTCCAACTTATTATATTTTTCCAAAATGTCTGAATCGTGATTTTTTTTAACATGGATTATTTTTAGTGACGGTGTATTTCTGGCCGGACTATCCATTTCCCCGCCCCAATTTCACGGAACATGCGTTTGTAAGATGTAACCCCCGATATCAATTACTTCTCCGCTCATGGCCTGGCTTTCCATTTTTTCTTCTCATAAATTATTACCACGTTTGGCTCACGCAAAGTATTAAACACCTTTCAGTTCGAGTTACATTAAGAACTACAAATATTTTAACATTGACCTAGGAATTGAAGTCAAATGAAAAATTCTTACAATAAAGAAGGGTATGAGGACATCCCAAGGATTTGGGCTTTTACTTTCACATTGGTCACAACGTAACTTTAAATTAAACCCACCAGACGTCATGGTTTATGAATATTGTTAAGAAAAGTTGTAACAAAATATCACTAAATCATCGCGATTAAGAATTATTCTTTTAAATTAATTGTGATTCAATGTAAGCATTGACTTTACTTCTCTCATTTCTTTCCCACAATTTCCCTCGCGGAAGGGACTCTCTCTCTCTCTCTCTCTCTCTCTCTCTCTCTCTCTCTCTCTCCCTCTCTCCTGTC
>CM077100.1:16069011-16084983 GCA_039619505.1 Cimex hemipterus
TATATATATATATATATATATATATATATAACTTAAGGGGGTACCGACCGGTTTTCGATGTGGGTTTGTTAAAAAGAATAGGAATTTGGTGTTTCAAAACAAAAATTCTGCCTACTTTAATGTGATCTTGGCTTTTTGGTTTTTGTAAATTTTTATGTATGCGATCATACTTAATGACTATTTATTATTCTTAAAAAGATGGACTGATACATATTACCTTAAAATATATATTTATACGTGTAAACTCAGTCGCTGCTACGCCCATATTAATTTCAAATTCTATAATTTGAAATCAAATTCAATATAGATAACATGCATATAATATTACACATCAAATACTTTTCACATAGACTAATTGTCCAACAATCTAGTTTTCCTTTTCCTATTTATCCTTTTCTATATAATTCTGAAAGGATAATCTGGCTGAAACATTACCAACACATTGTTTCCCTTTGTCAGCTCTTTTCACTTCAAAGAAGCCGACGCCTTATACAAAATTGTCTTTTCCATACCGAATTTCTTCCCCACCCCTTCAAAATCCAACATATATAAACATAAAACAGCAAAATCTCACTTTCAACACGATACGCAAGAATGGCACAAGAACGCAGAAGACAAACACTTCGAGTGAGTATAAATACTTTGATTGAATATGAAATATATTTTGCATTGTATAAATTCACTTTTCCACATTCTAAATGTAATTGTAAAATTTGTAAATCCCAGGCCCTGAAGATGATCTCAATGAAGATCGAAACGTTGGCACGATAAAGAAAATGTTTTTCTGAAACCTACATCACACCAGACGATGTATCACGATATCTGAATAAATATATTTATATATTATTTCATAGGTATCGAATTTTTTTACAACAGCTGCTTTCAACTGTAATTCGACAGGATCAATTTTAATTTTATATATGCTTTTCCTTTTCAGGAGAATCGATACTTTTTTAAGCATCATACCGTAAAATGTGACCATATTTCATCAAGTTTTCAAGATCATTTATTAATTCCAAGAGCTGGCAAAAGATTGATATTTTTCTGTACCATTTTTTCAAAATCTATTGGATCCATTACAATCAATTTTGTATTACTTTACTACGAATTTGTAGCTAGGGGTTTTTGGAAATAGCAATTCTTTTGCAATACTATAAAATTATAACTAAGTTTTACACTTTTTTTATATAAAACAAAAATTTTCCTCACTGGGTGTGGTTTTCCAAAAAAAAATATATATTCAACTTTCTAAAAGTAATAACGTTGGATTTGGATAGAAATCAGAGGAGTTATGAATCTTTATGTGGATCATGAGACACCGGAGAATAGGTTGCCCCCGGTTGATCCACCCCAAAAATGTCTAATTTTCCGTTTCTACAAAAAGTTCTATTTAAAAGATTTAAGGGGTTGCCAAAAACAACTTTTTGACCTACTTTACTAAGAAACGAGTACCTCAACTCAAGCAAAACGAAGAATGAAAGCCATTTAAAAAAATGTTTAATTAATTAAAAATAGCGCATTGTTAATTTTTGGTGAAAGTCTAAAATCAGGATAACATTTTACACCGTTTTATGCAAAAACTTCATTCTCGCCCCTGGTGTTCTTGCCTGAACTTCGTTGCCATAGCCTGAAAGAAAAAATATTCTACTCCCCAACGGTTGTAGTGGCGTGGATGTGGATAGAATTCGGATGAGTATGAATACTTAAGTGGATCACCAGATATTGAAGAAAGAAAAAGTTGCCGGATAATCCAGCCCAAAAGTCTATTAAAAATTATCGCCCTGAATCAACCTACTTATAACCCTGGCATTGCACTAGAGCTCAATATGAATCAAGTTACGAAGTTGTTTTCGGAACTAGAAGAGAATCTAGATACAAATCTGTAGGTTGAAAGATTAAGCTTTTTATATTAAATTCATAAACGAAATGTTTTTGAAAATGAAATTTTTACAAATACCGACGATATTTTTTTGAAACTACAGATAAAACAATTTTCAACACGGTCTCAAGGTTTATTTTTCAAATCGTAGCTTTATTTCGAAAAAATAGAATATTAAAAATAAAGGGCATAAATATTTATGATACGTGACAGAAAGAGTTAAAAAAGGGTGAATATTGTTACCAACGTGAACCACCTTGGAGGGAAGAAGGGGTTCTGTGATATTAGTTTACGAACAACTGTTGTGCGGCAAAGTTGAATCAGGTAGCTTTGTTGGGAGTGATGCATTGTAGGCCAGTGTCCGAACCTGTGGGACAATGAGTGTCACCGCGAAATGCGCAAGAACACGCCACAATATACACAATACCGCTTCTTAATCACCTCCTATATCTCATACCTTACACATGGTGTCTTTTGTACACAACTTTCTGTATCTAAACATTAGCATATTTCACATAACACCTCATTGTTAATTGGTTAAGTTGAAAACTGAAATTTGTTACTCTTTTTGAGTGAGGACGGGGTTGAGATGTGAATCCCTGACGGCTGCTTTTGTCGAGGTTTACGCGTCGTGGCTTTTACTAAGAATGAACGAAAGGAAAATCGTTTTATCCTTAAGAAGAAAGCTACATGGCTAAGCTCCAAATTGAACTTAGGTTTCAGGAAATTAAGCTCTTAAAAATATATGTAATATTTTATTACGAGTTTCCGTAATGTCTGCTTTGGTCATTAACGATCATGTTCCGAAATCCAAGTAGTCTATATTTCGAGTAATAAGGTCGATAATTAAATCCCAACAAATCCATATTAGGAAAAATTAAAATGAGAATCAATTAATCCACTTAGGCACGAACATCTCTCGGATCGTAGTTACATAAGCAACTTGAAATACATAATTTGTGGCCAAGCAACATAGCCAATGTAAGTTAATTTTTTTAACCTTTGAACCCCACCGATCTACAGGAAACCTTACATGAGTCCACAACCCTTATCGACTGGACGTAATGGAACAAACTTGGCCTTTATCATATGCCATGTCCTCTTATAAACAGTGGCGGCCTCACCAGGTTTCTATCTTACGCCATTCAAAAACAGAGAAGATATCACTACGGATCATTGGTTTAAATTCTGAAACCAGAATGTTCTCCTTCGCTCCGCCACGCTTCCTATCTACTTTGCCTTGAAGGAAAGCCTGCAGTAGATGTATTTCTTATTCATTTCTTTGACATAGGATCACAAGTATTTATTTATAAGATACTACGATCTTCAGAAGTTTCTGTGAACCATTTTGTTTTTTTTACTGGTAATCCATTTCTTCTTCTTCATGTTAGGTTGCAAGCCTATAGCACTGCTTTCTACAGCGTCAAATACGAATAATTCTTGTAAATCCGCGCACTTAGCGTTCCTTATTTTATTAATAACAACTCCATTCACTTTCACACCTTGGTTCTTTCCTTCAAGAGCATTCCGGACAATTCTGGGCCCTTCTTAAACAAACTAAAACCTGAGATTTAAACAGGTTTTTGTTTAATTCGTTTTATTTTATTTTTTTTGTCATTTATAACGACTTAAAATCTGAGCGTTGTTAGAATAGACTAATAGAAGAGAAATTTAGCTGTTGTAATAACATTGAATTTGGAAAGATTCCCAAACATTATGAATTTTTTAGAAGAGCGCAGGTGGTTTTGTAAAAATTATGTGCGTGTAGTTGAATAATAATTATCTGAAAATGCGAGTCGGGCTTTATTTGTTAGATGAAGAAAAACTTCAATTACTGTTCGTGAGATGGTATGCAGTAACGTTCCTCCTGTAGTTTATCAGTTTGGTCATTTTAGTCTATCCTTCTTCGCTGTTTTTGTCAGATGCGTATCGGCTTCTCGCCGTTTTAGTGCTTGGTCTATGTGATTTTTTTATATCTGTTACAAAGGAGAAACCGTTTTAACGTAAAAAGGTTTTTATGAAAAACGGCAAAAGACGGCAATAAGCCGAAACACGTCTGGCAGTGCAAACTAGCGAGAATAAGCGGACCAAAATGAACGGAAACGGCCAAATTAAACTTACATCCTCTCCAGGATGTAATATTCTTTCAACTAGCAGCTTACAGCTTTCTTCTGCTTCCAGCTAGCAACATTTGGTCAGAAGGTCCTATCTTCGATCTGTTTGATAATCACAGCTGAGCTAAGGTTTGTCTGTTTATAGAACCTACGGAGGTAGTTCTGCCATGCCCACTTATTGGTAATAATAATAATAAAGTATTTATTTCAATATAAACAAAGTTATAGTTTCTAAGTTCTATTCAGGGGCACTAATAAATGTACCGAATACATCTGTATAAGTTGGCTTGTAACCATTATGTATAACAAGTAATGGGATCACTAATTAAACTGTTCAACTAAAAAATCCCTATCTCTGCCAATTTGAACGTGATAGTTTTATAGACAATTCCAATCAAAAGTGTTTATGAGTTCTACCAACTTCTTTTTTTCTAAAATATTTTTGCCAAACCATCTGACCGTGAACTCTCGTAAGAAGGCACACAGTCACATAATGGTACAAGCCCCCTATTTCCTTTCTTTTGCACATAGAACAAGAACTTCTTCAGAAAGGTTAACGTTGTAATTCAAACCCAATAATTATCCCCTAATTTAAAAATTACACTCATAAAATGAAAGCCATTGTTATCAGAAATGTAATGATAGTCTCCTAGTTCATACCCAGTAGTAAAATTTGGATTAGTTTGTAGTCAAACATCATATGTTATGATGGGCTTCTCCGTCATTTGCCTTATTTTGAAGTCAATTTTATGGGCTACCTAACGCTAGTGGCTTAAAATTGAGTTAAATTCCTAACCCTGGGGCTATTATTAAAAATTAAATAAAAAATCATCGACATAACTTAACAGTCAATGAACTTATAGATCTGTACAACAAAGAAGACGCGTAGAAATAGTAGGAAGTAATCTTCGCAAGGGTTGATGTGAAAAAGCTTTCCAAGGCACATGTTTTGAATGGACAAAGGATCGTATTGTTCGTTCTGTAACAATTGCGCCGGACAGATCTTAATTCTAGGCCGTTTGTCATTTCGTTGTCTTAGCCGGCCAGTGGTCGCTATTGTTTGCCCTCGACCCTCCAAATTATTATACATTTGTTTTCATACAATGCTAATCACCTCACCCACTGATTAATATATCGGTATCATCCTTCCCTAATAGCCGTGCCTAATATAACCGACGTCAAGGAACGCAATTTGAATTATAAGGTAGCACAACACCTCGCTTCCAACCAGCTGCAGGCCATTTCACATTTACGAGGGACATTCATCACGGTGAACAATTGATAAAACGTGAACTAAAATGTATCAGTTTATCAACGATTGATTGTCTCAGCGCTGGACCTTTACTGAACAAAAATTAATACTCTCGTGAGGATTTATACATCGAAAGACGCTATTAGCCGTCATCCAAAGGACATTGGAAATGTTAAAACGTGCTTGTGGGCTTAGCCCCAGTCCCAGTACATCAAATAATCAACAAATAGAGTAGAAACATGTGCAGTTAAAAACCTTGGTGCGTGATAAGAAGATTTAACAAAAATATTGTCATGTGTGATGGAAATATTTACTAAACCAATGGTCAGTGGCTAGATCGCTACCAAACTGCTTTTCCAGTAGTTCCAAATAGGTAGAGGTAATGTGAACAAATGTCTTTACATAGCAAGGATTTTTGTTCGAATTGATAATAATAATAGAATTGTTCTGTCAATTCTACATTCTTCGTTAACAGTCACTGAGTAACACCGCTTTACCTGACTTAAGAAGTTGAGATCAACAGGTTTGGCCGTTGCATCTTAGAAAGGCAACAGGATGTTTCATGGAGGTCGATGATTGTTCTATAAACTCTGAACTCTACTGCAAGCGAACAGTTTGGAAGGATAAGGCTTTACTTGATCTTAAAGAACTTGATGTCTAACAAATTCGGCCGTTGGACATAAGAAAAATTAGATCCTCGTAGGAACTTCTGCCACACCCACCATAAATCCAGACCTTTTTTTCTGACATATTATTACTTATTTCGTTCCATAGCCTGCTTTGTTTGAGGCTGGATGGATGTTCTATGAACTCTGAATTCGGCCACACATTTGTCCTAGGAAAAATGGGAAAATCCTCATGAGAACTCCTGCCACACCCATCATATAATCTAGATCTTATACCGTCATATTATTAGGTATTTTCATAGAGTATTTTGCTATAATCGGCTGATCGTAAAAGAAGTTGCGCAAGTTCAACTGCATATTATGGTTGGACCTAAGAAAAGTCAGTTCCTCGGGAATTCCTGCTACACTAGTTTTGGTTGAGGAAAATGTTAAGGTTAAAAAAATTAGGTCTCTTTATAACCGTACGAAATATGCAATATTGGTTCTTTGCGCAATCTCTTTCATTATCTAGAGCTCTTCCTTAAAAGTAAGGTTTATCAGATTGCGAAGCTATTATATTAATGGCTCTAGTAAGCATATTTCAGGCCTAGTTTTCCCAGTGGTAGGAATTTCTGTATAGGTTTTCTCACCAATATTGGGCATGTTCCGCTGTTTATTCTTCTTCGTTGAAATATCTATACAGGCTTATTTCTGCTCTGAGTCTATTCTGCCTCCATATTCTATAATGTGGCAGCTCCTATTGTTGTAGGCGCCCTAGGTTTAGTAGTTCTGCTGTTAGAATTTGTGGTGATCTTTTGATGAACTTTTTGATGTCTCGGAATAAATTTCCATAGAACCGAGGACTTATTCTGAGCTCATTATCTGATGGACCGATGTTTTTGGCATTTTGATATGCCTCAAAAAGGGAAGGCTGAAAGGTGTCCTTATAGAACTTTCCCTGGCCAATTTATTGACCTCCTCTGTGCCCCATAGCCCATAAGAGCTGGTACCCAAAAAACGGTAATTTTTTGGGGTTTTTAAATATCTGGCAGATCCTTGATGACATCCCAATGGCTCTGAACTTTTCTACCTAATGAGATGTTTGCCTTTAGAGCCGTTTAGCTGTTCGAGTAGATGTCTATGATTTTATTGACGCATCAAGATTGACGAGGAATCCCCACACAAGACTTCAATAAAAGTAACTTAACTACTAATTGAAAACTGCAAAGACTTTTGTGCCTGAAATCTGTTTTGAACGTCAAAATTTGACTGACTTTATAGAAGATATGCACTGCAAGAGACACGGTGCAATATGTCATGGAAACTCACTATTTAATGGAGGAGGATGGAGGAGGAGTAAGATGGATATTCTATGAAATCTGAACTATAGTGACAATAGTTAGAAAGTATTACCAAAATCGTTTCAGGATAGGCAGCTTTAAACTGCAAAGGAATTCAGTTGCAACAACATTAAACTCTGAGACAAGTAAAAGATCTTCATGAAGCCGACGTACTATCAAACCCACCGTATAATCCAGATTCTTCTCTCCGATTATTGCTCGATTTGATCCATGATCCTCTTCTGTCAACTTTTTTTCGACAGCCTCGTGAAAACCAGCATGAGATCGAGCCAGTGGGTGAAAGATGGCTAACTAGAATGAAATGCAATTGGCTGTACTTTGAAAAAAGAATATTAAGTGTATATACAACAGGTTTATTTCTCGCTACGACGATTGAGAATTTTATGTAGGTATATTGTATCGTAGGTCCATAGCATTAATTAATAAGATCCCTTGTAATAAACAAGAATGAATAAATGCTGGGGTGCACATTAATACAAAAGTTACTTTGAATTTAATCAGTCGACCAAAAACTTCCATAATGATGGTTTAGCATGACCGACCAGCCTATTCGTATACATATGAATAATCGAAATTAAAACGGAAACGATACATCGTGGTAAATAAGAGGAAACGAGAACCACCTGCGCTTCTAGAAGCAATAACATTTTTCCCCTCACCCCGCCGGTATCGGGATATATAAATAAGGAAAGAAAATTATCTGTAATGGGGTAACAGTTTCAGGGAAAATTAAGCCCTATTTTATGACGCGTAAGGGAGTGGGCCTCCATTGATTTATTCAAGGTATTAAGCAAACGGTTTATGTAAATGCCTTAAATTATAGCCATTATTTTTATGGATTTTCCATTTCTTTTCTCAGTAGAATCTAGCCCAAAAGGGCCCTTATCCATGAGCCGGCCCGGCAATTATCTTAATAGACAACTTATCCCCCTGTACTGATTGTCTTCAACCCCTTATATAAACTGGACCCTTCCTCGCATTCTATCCTTGAAATGCCATTCTCGACTTTAAATCTTAAATCCAATAAGAATACTAACCTTATTTTTTTAAATTTTCTCTACTGACTCTATGACCCTGGAAACATTTTAGCAAACTACAAAGAGGAAACAATAATCAGGAGAAAGCAAATATGGTATACAGGTGGAAGGACCGGTTTTTGTGCAAATCCAAAATATAAGCATGTGCCATAGAAAATCATAAAAAGAACTGCAAACGAAATCCTCATAATAAGACATAGTTAAACATCCAAAAGTTGGGGAAACATAACAACCTAACAATAGGATGGGCAGGGGGCGTCAGCGGCCGCAACGGTTTAAGCATTGACACGGCGTTCATCACTGTAAGGTAAAGGTCCCGGGTTCGAATGATTCGAACCCGACATACTTGCAAATAGATTTTTTTTCAAAAACACCGGCAAAAAAAATAGGGTGGGTGCAAAGGAAGATATGCCCCGAACCTATAATCACGATACCATCACTGACAAAAAACCATTATAACATCAGACAGCCAACAAGCCCTAAACGCCCTAAAAAAATTTCACATCAAAAACCTAAGAAAGCAATAAAGCCTAATAATACATAGAGTGCCAAGACACAAAGGTGGGCACGAGAAGAGAAGGTTCGTCAAGATTATAGATCATCAAGATATAATTGTGATAACAATATCAAATTTAGGATCCTCTATCACAGAAAGGGTTCATACAAAACAAAAGAGTAATGCACGAACTTTAAGGGTTCATAATCATAGTCATTGGACATAGTCTGCTAATTGGCTTAGCATCCCTTGTCAAGGCTAGTCCACACAACAGTTAAACTGGGTTCAGGAGAGTGATAATGCATATGATAAAACTTGTGTAATAGAAAATCTTAAAACGTAACCTTCAAAAATCCTCAACGATCAGACTGCTCTAAGCCAAGATGCTCTAAAAGCATTAGCACGTAAAAAGATCCAAAATCTGGGAAAATTAAAACACAACAACACCTAGAGTGCCAAGGCACAGAAGTTAAATAATGAACAAGCAGAGAAACCGACAAGAGAAGTATCTGCAAGATGATAGGTCCTTAAGATATAATTGGGATAAATCGTTCATACGTCATCATCTAGCTCAGAATTGGCCCATACGAAGCAAAACCTGAAATGGAACAGAATAGAGTTTATTTTAACACAATTTACATACATACGCATATACAGTTACATTTCCTATTTACAGAGGAAGTGGCGGGGCACTATTACATCTCGTATCAGATGTATTTCTATTTGAACCCCAGACTTAAGCGGATCGCCTTTTAATTTAATCACGTGGAAAAGTTAAGTTAACCACAACAAAAGATATGAAAACAATTTAAATCAGGTACAATAGAAGTTAAGTTAATTTGACGATATGGTAGGAATTGCAAAAAACATGTATGCAAATATAATAACAATTAACTATTTAAATAACCCAGTCAGATTTAGGTAATCAAAGTTTAAAAATCAACATATAACCAATAAACAAATAAATATCTTAAGTAAATAAATTTAAATAATTTAAAGAGATAAATAAATAATTTATATAAATAAGACAACTATACAAATATATAGCTATGTATATATATAAATAAGAATATACAGCTATATAAATAGGCCTGATTTGTGGAGATTAAAGGTTTAGTGTAATATATGCGTTACTCTCCCGTGTTTCCAGTTAGTATTTGTAGGTTACCTTCCAATTTTTTGCGATGATTTCTGTGTTCCATCATTTTGTTAAAGAAGCTAGCCGTGAGACGTTCAGTTTCGTCTCATCGTGTGTATATAATTCCCATTTTTGTACTTTGTAGATGAGGCTAATTTTTGTGCGGCTGTTTTTAAGTTGGACGTGTAGTTCCCGGCCTGGCAAGCATACAGGAGGGCGGGCATGGCCAGAACTTTGTAGATGAGGAGTATATTTCTATAGCTCAGCCAGCTTTCCTATTTTTTAATTTCATTTATATAAATTGAGAAATTAAGCTAATTAAGCTTGCTAACCAAAATAACGCCTAAGTATTTAATTTTTTCGTCCCAAGCGATCAGTATGCCGTTTACAGAAACTTTGTCCCTAAAGATGGGACGGTGAACAGTACTATATAGCCTCAGTTTTAGGAGCATTTATTTTGAGCTTCCACCGGTTACAGAAACGGGACACTCTGTTTGCAGTATGAGTTAATTTCCTCACAATTGTTTCAGGCCTCCAGGCCGAACTGTATAACGCAATGTCATCAGCATAAAGTGCAATTTAGCACGGTACCCCGACGCCAAGTAAGTAAACCGTGAAATGGATGAACTTAGCTATGAGCCAGACTTAGCTCATGGTTAAAGAGCTCTTGCAAAACTAGCACAGACAGATAAAACTCAGGGAAGCGATAGAATTGAATACCGGTCACTGGCATCATATAAAACACCTACACAACTTGGCGTTAACACCCTACTTTTAGGTTATGTAATGAGGAAGAAGCCATATTATCTTTTAGTGCGAGGCGACACTTCAATTGAGAAATAACCGAGAGTACAAATGATCATTTTCTTCACTCTGAGTGCGACTAGAAAATGTTTCTTTGCTCTCCGGAACGAGTTCAAGAAAAAACGTGCCGAACGATCGAACCCGATCCAAGTCATGGTAAATAAAATTTTTAAATTAATTTTTTATTTTTGATTACTTCTAATTATTCATATATTCTTTTTTGTGCAGCCACGTATCATTACTACGACAAATTATAAAGATCTAAACCACTAAATCAACGCGAAATTTTCTAAGATGCTTACCATGACATTTGAAGCATCCAAATGTGCTATCATTTTCAATGTGGTTCATACAGCCATGGCGGATCATTGAAGGACCTTATTTTAAAATCTGGTACATAATGATCTCTATCACCCATTGCACAAATTTCTTAGGTTCCTGCGTTATTTTTTCCAATAATCTTTCAGAAGGATTGATGTTTTGTTATACATTTTAATTTCAATTTGTAAATGAAAATTTTTGTTTGCTTTAGGATATATTATTTTTATTGTTAAGGGGTTGTAACCTGTTGGCTTGGTTAAACCTGTCTTTTTATTTTATTTCATCAAACAGCAGTTGAGGTATTGTTTAATTATTTTTACTCGTGAACATTTCTCGCCCAACAGCTTGTTTGCTGCAATCACATGCTGTTTTTTGAAATAGTTTGAAGATATTTCCTTCATTGAGCTAAAAGAATCCGCCCGAAGAAAAAGGGAAGAATTGAATCAAAGTGCGAACTCTGAGTGGAAATAAACCCTTCTGGGTTAATAGCCCGAAAAGAGACCGTATGAAGGGAATTTGAATTAATAGTAATAATTGAAAGAGAGAGAGGGCAAGAGGTTAGGGTTAGGGAAGAATGTGTACGAGGTGGCCCGGAGAGAGGAAAGGGTAAATAGGGTGGCTAAAGCTATGTGAACACAAGCTGTAAATTGTGCCTTCCCGAGCTATAATGTGTTATTAATGAAGACCAAGAATTTCATTAAAGATTACTCTCTAGAGCCTGTGTCACTAGAGCTGTCCACTAAATCTTCCACTTCCACCAAAACACACTTCATTACCAGCCCCCTCACACCGCCCGTCTCACGGACCTATCTTCCTCTCTCCTATTTATCTATTCTTGTCTCGATTGTTAACTTGAAAAACGAAAGGAGAGCGGAACGGGATCGAAAACACGAATCCGACCAGGCAGATGTGTATTCTTCGTCATTGACCTCGATGGGTTGGAGGGTCTATCCCTACATCCCGACCAAGGGAACATAATACACAAATTAAAAACGTAAATCCTTTTTTGACAAGCATCTTCTTGTAAAATTACAACTGCAGTAATATTTACTACTATAATTAGGTAATCTAATAATATTACTCTTGACATCCTTCCGTGGATCTACCCCTGTTGAATTGATTGACACTAATACATTACCGTCCGTCTAATTTCGATCGTTTACACTCTTGTACAATTCACGGAAGACGGCGTGAAGCGGAAAAGCGTAAAGTAAATCAGCGAGAAGATACGAACCCAGTACAGTTGCCAGGGTTGATCGATTGGGATGTTTCAATGCTGTTTATTACCTTATATATAAAGCCTTTTACCATTTATTAAATATAGACTTTTCAACGGGACAGTTAGTCTTAAAGAAGTTGAAATACAATTTCGGCCACAAATTTGACCTAAGAAAAATCAAAAGTTTCTCTTGACATCTACCAGACCCACCAGATTGTATGATATGTATAATTATTACTTCTTTCGATCCATAGTCTACTTTGCTCTCGGATTTAGTTAGTAATAAAGAAGGTCTCCACACATTTTCGTCGAACCCAGGAAAAGTCGGAATATCCTCAGGGGAGCTGATAGTTTTTGGTGGAGATTAACATTAATAGAAGCAGGCTTCTTTATGGTTTTACGCACATTGACCAATATTGGTCTATTGTGCAATTTCTATCATTATCTAGAACTCTTTTTTTACTTTAATTTTTTTATGAGACCCCCAAACCTTTATTAAGGTATACTTTTAGGTTCGTTTTTTCCTCTCCCATGAGTAGGAATCTCCACCTGCGTAGGCTTTCGCACCTTGACACTGGATAACATGCTCCGCTATTTTTTCTTCTTCTATTCTTCTGAAGTCTACATTCCATTCAGCAGTACCATCATTCTAGTCCTGTTTAATAATTGTTCCGGCCAACTGGCAAAGGAAAGGGCTAGCTCATTAGGTAAAAAGACATGAAGAAATAGCATATTCAAATGTAGGACGGGCTCTGGCATAATTCCCCTAAATGAATTATTATAACCCTATTCTTTCCTAAAATAATTTTTAAAAAATCGTACTGTATAAAACCACAATCTCGCGCAAATACGATGCAACGTATACCGCCTTCCATTTGGACACGCATTTCACTAGCATGTGCTTGTGCCTTTCTTACATTCTTTCTTATTTATATACCATTCATTCGACAGGGTGATAAAGATTCACCCATCACCGTTAACCTAATTAGTCTAAATGAAATTCGAAGGAATACTTAATACTACTTGTTTCATTCAATCAGGTGTTCCACAAGGTTGAATACTGGGCCCCATACTGCTCTTAATTTTTGTTCAACCAGTGCTGTATGCTGGTGATGCCCTCTACTGCTACTCTTCGAGAATCAGAGCGGTAACCGAAAATTTAAATGAGAAATTAAAGAAGCGCTTCCGATAGAAATTGAACGTTTACATCCATAAAGTTAGTTGCAACCTCTTGACATCCTCTTCGCAAAAGCCAATCCCTTAATCTCCCAATGAGGTCCAGAGCCAGGACGATAACAAACCTGGAAATAAAACTAGATTCAGAATTGAATTTCAGTCATCATATAAACAGCCTTGTGAATTAAGATGAAACTGCAATCAGATGACAGCTTTCATTGCTGGATGAAGGGGAATTTAGTATGAGTAATTGGGCCAAACTTATGATTTATTGATATGGACGTCAAACGACAAACTTAAAGTTCCAAACAACACAACATAAATTTTTACTCCTTGCTTCATGCTCTGGCAGTTATGGTTAAAGTAAATTGATTTTTTTAAAAAGGCACAAGCCGGATATGCACGTCTTTCACAGTATAAAAACGGCCATAAAAATCTCCATGTAAGTCAATTGAAACATGTTGTCTTTAGCTTGAAACTGTAGTTGAAACATGCTACAGCGTCAAAAGCTTCCTCAACTTCCACCTTTGTTGATTCCTTCTCAACTTAGTATGTAATGACCATGAATTTAGGATGTGCGTTTTTAATTTTAAAAATTACAATAGAAGTTTATAAAGGAGACAAAATACCATAGGATTTTATAGAATAAATTAAAATACAATGAATATTCGGAAATCGTGAGATGCGGTCTGGTGTGGCGTAGGTTTCAGAAAAACATTTTCTTTATCGTGCCAACGTTTCGATCTTTATTGACCAACATTGTTTAAAGTTAACAGATACACGCAGGACGTGGAAAAAGTGAATTTATACAATGCAAAAAAATATTATTTCCGCAACACATTCCGCATCTCACGATCTCCGAATAATCAATCATAGACTAACGGTCACTAATCACCACACATTAAAATACAATGTAGGTAAATTTTTCATTAAAATGGTCGATAATGATTGTTCCCCATTATCCATGATTGCTCGATTGTTCGGCTTGTTGTAGAAGAAAATTTATTCAAAGAAAACCCTTCGGGTTTACGATATACAATCACATTTACACGTAAACGCCGAGGGAAGAACTGTCGCCCGTTTTCCACCCCAGTAAAGATTACAGTAGAGGAGTCCGTGAGAATGTCTGCATGTATTAGAAAAGGGCACGATTACCTTGATTGTCTTAACGGAATGTTTTATTTAAAAGAGGTACGTCACAGTCAGGTCCCTCCACAAAGCCCACCCTCATACGGGTAGGGAGATAGCTATGGACACCAAGATAACTTTATCACATGGTATTACCTTTTCCGTGCAATGAGCATCCAACCTTTTCAAAATCAAAGGAACTCGCCTTGTCGTCACAAAGCCGAATAAACCCTTAACCTTCTTCAAATTTCAGACAGCTCTTTCATGTGATTAATTCCTACTCGACCTCAAAAAAAGGAAAGAAGGGGAAAGAAAAGGATGTGTCAGATTCATAATTTTGTTATTCACATTCGAGTAAAACATTTCCAGATTTTTTTTAACACGTTACAAATTGTCATTTTCACATCCAGACCCAATTATAAAAGGTCATTTCTTTGAAAGGGTAAGCAACATTGATTTTATATTACAGACTTGTTTGATATTATCTAATGGTAAACATAAATTCCATAATACATTTTTTTTATATTGATTCTATATCAGACTCGTCTCGGCATCTCCCCATCATCAGTTGCTGGGTAGTGTGTTTAGTTTTAAAATTAACTCGCAGAGGTCATCGAAACAAAACAACAGACGGCTCGCAGAAAGTCGGTCAAGTGAATGAGTCACTGTTGCTTACGTTGATAATCATACAGCCTCTTATAAGAAAAACATTTCATCGATGAATTCAATGTATTTAGTGGTGAAGGCAATGTCAGAGCATGGGGAAGAAAAGAAATATAAGCCCATATCAAGCACGTGGAGGAGGAATTATGGTTTGGGGGTTGTACGGTCGCATCTGGTGTACTCAAACTGAACATTATAGACGTAATAGTGGATTGAAATAATGGATCAGAACGTGTAATTGGCATTCTTAAATAAAATTTGAAACAATTAAGTCAGAAGTAAAAATGAGAATATATATTTACAAAAATGTTTATTCGTTTAACTAATTTGAACAATAGATGTCGAATGCCATTCACGAAATACAACATACCATTTAAACAATAGGAAATACGTATAAATTAAATTTTACTTTAGAACGATTCTTACTAGTACTCGTGCCAATCTAAAAATAATAAAAAATATGCAGAACTATAGCAATCACAAAAATTAAAATATCACATTCGTCAAGATAGTCCGCGATGATATAAAAACCACATAAAAATGGAAATGTCTAAACTTTAGAAATCCACTCAAACCCACAGAATATTCGTCATACAGTATAAAATTGACCATTCACATCTATGTCTTATAACACATCCGGATACTACTGGCATTCACGTCTTCCATAAAACACATTCACATCCAGTTTTTCATAATGTATCCCGATATCATTCGCGCCCATGTCTTTCATACGACATTCATACATCATTCAAATTCATCTATTCCATAATAAATCCAGA
>CM077100.1:16084993-16098175 GCA_039619505.1 Cimex hemipterus
CTTTCACACCCATATCTTCCATAACACATTCATACATCATTCAAATCTATGTATTCCATAATAAATCTAGTTATATTTTACATCCATGTCTTCCATAAGACATTTATATATCCATTCGTATCCATGTTTTCCATAATGTATACCGATATCATCATAACGTATCAAGATATCTTTCACAGCTGTCTTCCATAAAAGCGAATGTACGTGAAACATGAGAGTTTCAATCAGCTTAAGGGATGGTTCATCCTCGCAAACTACACCATAAAACATGATTCTCAACATCCATTAATGTGAACCACTTCTAAAGCTCGGAATCTTATTGAGCTAGTTTCATTCTATGCACACAAAAATAGGTAAAAATAAACCTACTATTGAAAAATTAATGTTTTAAAAAGAAAAACGGTCGCTACATCTTTAACGATAAACCACTGATACGAGTTAATAATCACTAGATAATGATCATATAAAATTATAATTCACGACCTTGGAAACTGAAAGAACGTTACAATATGCACAATTTATAATACGACTACGTATTTGAATATTCTGATAGGTTGTACGATATTGCATTAATCTGCCATTGACGAGAAAACGACCACCGCGCCCTAGATTTCTTTTCTTTGATTAATTTCAACCCGAGATCGTATTTCCAAGATGGCCTGGCGGCACGCGGTACAATTCCTAACTGTTTGGTAATTTCACTTCAGAAGAATATAATTATGTAGATCAGCATTTGACGTTGAGGGCATATAATGACAGGTATTCCCCAATATAGTTCCTGTACCGGATGTCTTTTATGGCTTTTGTTCCTTACTAAATCGTTTCCCTCTCCCCCCCCATGGGGTAATATCCCGTAATATATTTACACCCGATAATCGTCAAACTTCTTATCCATTAAGATTGGAATACAATTTTATGGATATTACGAGCTTTTTTTTCTTAAATGAAATAAAATTATAATCTAGAGATAAATTATGCTTAAAAGCCTTTTATTAAGAAAATCTAAAAATACGTTATCTTCCCAGCTGGATAATAGATAGTATTAATTTCAATAAGAATACATTTACATCATATTAAATCTTGCTTGAAAGATAGTAAACAGGTTTTCCTGTTTTTTACATATTACTAATTTGTCTTTTTTTATATTCACCCAACACAAATACTGCGATCTCCACTGCTTCAGAAAGACACTTGTCATGAGAAGCCAGCATTTAATCTGTTAGTAGATGTGTCTCGAAGCCATCTGACATGGAGGGTTCTGGGAATGAGAGGTAGTATATAGTACTGGACAGCCGGCGAGACAAAGTAAGGAGTTTGAAGATTTCTTCTGAGGACTTTAAATAATTTAGTTGGATATTAGATGACTTAGGTACCCACTTGAGTTCATATGTGTTAATGTTTTGTACAGGGATAAATCGTTCTTTACAGTTTCGACTGGTTTCTTATCTTATGTTTGGGACACAATGGCATAGGGCTACAATCTTTTAAGCAATGTCCTAAAGCGCGAAAATTCACACATCCGAAATATGACCACCTGATGTTCTGGAAAGAGGTGAGTTATCATTCTATAGAAACCTCCTAACCTTTACAGTTAATGCCTCCGATTACTTGGTAACATTAGAAACCGGTCAGGTCCATGTATAACGTAATAGTTACCTGAATGCTTAACAAGATTGACGATCAGTTATCAAAAACCTGCCTTGCTTAAGGTTACAGTAAAAAAAGACAAATGAATCTTATAAGACTTTTAATGCTATTTTCATTGAGCTAATCACATTTACATTAGGATTAATAGATTTTTAGATGAGGGGACTTTATGGGAAAAAGTTGTGTAAGGTTGAAGTAACATTAAAGTTGAAATACCTCGAATAGTACTGAGAATCTCACTATGAACAATTGGGACTTTTTAGTCCCATTTGACATGTATAATAACTCTTGAAGTACTGACATCTGTTCACGTGACACCCTGTTAGCTTGGGGATACACAATACTACCTATCTGTATAATTTATACTTCCATAAAGATGAAACTTTGGACGTAAATAAACAAAACACCTATTATCTTTAATTCAGTTAAAGTGAACGCATTTGATAATTCTGTAATACAATGTTTCTGGAGATATTCATCAGGGAGGAAGAGCAGATTTACTCACATCTTTAAAAAAAAATTTATTTTTCAAAAATAGTGACTTTTACGGGTAGGAAACCCCCACCCCGTCATTGGCCCCCTCACAGACTCCTCCCGATGAACTAATTCATATCTTTCGTAAAAGTGTTAAAAGCCGAGTCTTACTTCTTAAGTAAGCATATTGTCTATGGAAAGATCAAACACACAAGAGTAATGGCGAGAGAAGGTTAGCTCTGGGAAAAATTGCAGGCTTTCATTTCATTTCGCCTCCTCCATGCTCTTTCACGCCCATCTGGAGATCGTAGAGTAAATCTCCACTCATGTGTACAAAGTACAGCAGACCAATCGTCAAAAGACCAATGGCTTTATTCTGGAGCAAATGCGAGCCGTTTAACTCTTTGTTTCTGGTCACTTCTAGTTCTCTTACGGGTCGAAAAGCCTTCACTTCATACTGATTTAACCTTCTTCGAGCAGTGCATTCATAAATTTGGAGACCTCGAACTTCCTGGAACTGATGAATCGTGTACAATACAACAAAAAGGTACAGGTTTCGCTAAATTCTTAAAGACAAGTCTTCGGTTGGTTCGGTTACCCTAGGGGGTCCAGACCGGGCCTTCTATGGTAGGACCCAGTTTCTCGAAAACGTCTGACGTGCGGCGTCGCGCAGTGTTTCGTAGGGAACTCCAATGGCAATAAACCTAATGGAAGTCCATCATAAATGCCACACCACGCGCGACATCCTGAGCACTAAGTGACATTTTTAAGTTTAAAAACTGAAATTGAGAAAACAAAGATGAAAACTAAACATTTTATTGCTTCAGAATTCAAATGAGGTTGAATAAACATTTTAAATTTCGTAAAAAGTAAACATTGAAAAATCATTTATCCTTGTTTTAGATTAAGGATTTGTGTTTATCTTCTAATTGATATTCCAAATTTAAAACAGCTTTAACACATACTTTTTGATAAAACCATGGGACAAATTAAGTGCAAAATTTTCTTTCAATTAGCCAAATTATTTTGCCTGTCACTATATTAACATACCGATGTTCTTTCATCAAAAGATATATGTTTATTGTAATTATATAATTAAATGTATTTGCCTGTCAATGGAACAATTTTACACCATTAAATAAATTTCAAGGCTTATTTATATCACGTGGAAACTTGAAGGAACAGTAAATCACTTTCTGGATCGCCCTTAGTAACAAACAGCCGAAACTTATCTGGGTGGGTGAAAAAAACGTAATTTGATGATTTGGCTATAACCGATAATTAATGTTTGGGCAGGACTGTATGGGGAGTAGGGGGAAAAAAACGAAGTGTGCCTTATCAGGATCAGCTCTACTGGCCATTGGCCGCTTTTTAAATTGATTCCATCCCACATATTTCTAACAGAATTCGTGCCCCCTTCTTCCTGTATAAACATTCGCAAATCAATTTCCAGCAGGCATGTTAATTTTTAATTTTTTTCTGTTTTCTTTTTTTTTATTATTATTAAATTGGCCTTCTTCATGATCTGTCACGTTCTGGTCTACACTAATCCGATGATATGATGATTTATATAGGCTTTTCATTATTTTTTCTTCGATTCTGACTATTATTGAGTAATATTAAAATCAAAACCAAATCGTTTCAATATCTCATTACCAAAGGTATAATTATTATTTATTATTAGACACGACTTCACGCCTGCAGATTACCCTCTTATTTTCCTTTATGGCATTATTTTTGAAGAAAAAAATCACTTGCAAGGAGAGGCTACGTTCGTGTGAAAACAATTTAATGTAAGGCTGGTGCAAAAGTAATGCAGGTTTGATTAAGGCCGTCAAAACTATTTTGAATTTTTATAAAATAAAGAAAATTTATTCGAAATATTTTCCATCACAGTTGGGCTGGCGTTATTTATCATGAAGAAGAACGGCCCCTCACGGTTTACCAATGCTGGGCAAAGGCGTTGCAGTTTCCCGTGCATTTTGTAAATTTCTTGGTAATATTTCTCTGCTGAGATTCTGGAAATTATAGTGAACAACCCTAGCAGTAGACCACCGGTTATACCACCATAATCTTTTTCGGGGTGCAGATTTAGTTTCGGGAATTGTTTTGTTGTTCCATCCTTGTCCAACAACTGACCTGTACGCCTCTTGTTATAGTACAGAATCCATTTCTCATCGTGCGTGATATTTCGATGTATATCTTTTCTTTGCTATAGAAAAGCGTTTTTAAGGGCTCAAAGGGTGCTTAAAACGAGTTCAATCTGTATATGTATTATAAGTGTATAATTTTAAGTAATCATAAAAAAAGAGTCAAATCATTGTTAACACATCAGAAAGAATAAGAATTCTTCTTTCGAATGATTGTAATAAAATAGAATGTCGATAAAATTCATTGGAGTTACGCATTTGTATGTGGAATATCGAATTTTGGCGAAATTTTTTTGAGAAAAAAATTGACCCGGTGAGTTCATCATAAAGATGTACGTTTTTTGCAATGGAAATTCGTGTTCAATAGTTTTTCAGGTGTTTAATTGTGATTTTTTCAGAAATTTTTCTTTTTGGCTTACTTTACTGGAAGAGCCGATTCGTTTTTCTTCTTACATATCCAATCTCATTTATTGTGCAATTCTGTAAATTATTTTCTTATCCTTAGTAAAAAAAAATGACTGGCATTCGTATTTAAAAACATTATGTAAATTATTTTGAGTATTATTTTTCTCAGGTCGAAGGCCCCGTAGTAAGAACGATCGGACAAGTGACTACTAACATTGGCAAACCTATTTATTGGGTTGGTACAAAACTAATGCGGGATTTGAAATGGCAGTCAAAACTATTTTTAATTTTTATAAAATAAAGAAAATTTATTCGAAATATTTTCCATCACAATCTGTACATATTTGCCAACGATTGCTGATAAGAGCTTTTATTCCTCATTAAATACATAAAAATGTTTATTTCGACTCACAATAAAGTCTTGGAAGGTGGTTTTTGGCTTCACCGCGTTCTCTGAAAATTTTATCCGTCAAGAAGCGATCAAAATGCCTAAAAAAGTGGAAGTGTGAATATGGAAGTAAGGTTTCACATCCTAAGTCCTTAAGTTTCAGCATTGCGACATGTGACTTATGGTGAAGAACGGCCCCGTACGGTTTACCAATGCTGGACATACGTTGCTGTTTCCTGTTCCAAGTCAATACTTGGCATTATTTCTCTGCTGTGATTGTTTCACCATAATTCAGGATATTATAGTGAACAACCCCGGCATTACCCCACCAAACAATTACCATAACTTTTTTGGGTGCAGAATTGGTCGGGAAGTGTTTTTATGTGTCCTTGTCTTCATCTTGTTCTCTTTTCCCTGTACACCTCCTCTTATGGTAGAAAATCCATTTCTCATCGCACGTCATGATTCAATCGTGGATCATTTTGGTGGTGCAACAGAAATTCAATTTTCGCCAATTTCAAAGCGTTGAATTCTTTGTGCTTTGGTTAATTCTTGCGGTATCAACTTCTTTATTTTACCAATTTGCTCTAGATGGTGAACAACGATTGAGAGGTCAACACTAGGCTCTTCCGCAATTTCCGCGTGTTTGTCTTACGTGAATTTTCTTCAATCAACGTTTTGAGTTGGTCGTCGTCAACAACAGAAGACCTACCCTTGACCTTCCCTGTCTTCCAGATCGAAATATCCAACACGAAATCTCTGAAACCGTTGCTGCACCGTGCATTAGCTAATGCTTCCCTCCCCCTCCACTCCAAATTGTATTGATGGTACTCGATGCGGTTTGGACCGCACTTCGCTCAAGTTTAAATTCGTACAAATAAATGTGACGAAAATCTAGTTTAGAGATAATTAATTTCTCAGGCCCTCACTCTTATAAAATTCAATACAAACTATAACTATAAAGCATTTTTATATAAAAAATAACAATTGAAAGTATTTATTATATTATTATAATCCATAAATTAGTTTGAGGATTTAGCTTTGTTTACATGAGATCTACGAAAATAAAACTTTTAAAATCATCAACCCAATACTTAATGGGAAAGGAATTTAAAAAATGGAAGAATTGAAATGTCGAGGCGTGATTTTTGACAAAAAGTAAACATAGAATAAACACCTGCAATATATTTGCAATAAAGTCAGTACACTTGTTCAAACACACCAGGTACTGCCTCATACCTGCAAGCCAAGAGATTTATAAATATCGTAAAAAGGAAAGCGAAAATACAAGCCACTGCCATCTCAACTACCATCTGAAGAAGACGGGCTAATGAGAGACAGGAAGCCTCACAGGAGGTATCAGAGACATCGACACAATGTAAAGCATTCGCCCGGTTACGGACAGCCATTTTGCAACTAACGAATTTCTGACACCAAAGGAGGTCCGCGAGAAGACCAAGGAAAGTGCTTACCAGGTTGGTCACGGATTTGGAGGTCTTTTTTAGTGATTCTACATTCATAATTTCAGACATGTATACGCAAGTTCTTGTAAATCGGCCCTGGTTTCGTTAAAAAATTTTTGAAAGTTTCTGTTTTTTTAATTTTTCTTTTTAACAACGTATACACCATTAAAATATACAAAATAGTTCTAAACGATTTATCCGAAATTAAACCTTTTTTTAATGAAAATAAATAGTATGAATTTCTGTTTGATACAGTTATAAAACCCAACTTAACAATTTCTTTAAAATGAATTATCAATCATGAATCGGTCCACTTGCTTTTGAGAAAAATTATGTTAGAGGTTGCAGAAAGTTGATGAAATTATCAGTCAAAAAATTAATTTACCCCGATTTCCGTTAAATTCGGCATCTAATGGGTTTATAGCCCTAGAATCACAAATCTGACCATTTATACAATTGTCTATTTATAATGAAGCAAGAAGTTTAGCCCTGTGGCAACAAATAGGGTCAACCAGCCATACTGGGGAGAACAATAAACTGTTTTTATCTTCAATTTATGACAGCCAAAAAAATAGAAATTCCAAGTGCTTTAAAGAATACACTTGTGTTACTAATCATGGTAAACACATACAATTTTTGTACGGGAAGACATTTTTGTAGCATGCAGTACACTCAATCATGGAGACACCTAATATTTAACGACCATTACCCAAAGACAGAAGATGCAAATATTAAGCGATGAACAGTAGTCATTACCCACTGCCAGGGTGGCACAAATACTTCTTTCAACTCTGGTGACGACTTTCTTAATGTCTTCAATTCTATAGATTTCAAGGTTGTTTTTAATATTATTTTTATTACTACTGTCCATATTATATGAAACTAGTCTAGTCATTTCGTAGTTGAAAACGTGAAGAAAAACTTTCTGTGTTAGGATGACTATAATAACAAAAACAAGCCACTTGCATAAACATTTCATATTTATGTTAATTATATAATGTTGATTAGGTAATTTTACAATTGATACTTTGTTCATTTTTTAATTATAGTAACAGGATTCATTCCAAAATTCATATCATTACACTCTGTGTGTCTACAGTACTTCAGATAGTTCAGTTTGTACTTTAGATGTAATTTTTCGTGTTCAGGAATACTCGCAACGGCATTCTTCAGCTGATAAGGATCTTTCAGCAAATCATAGGCTTCTTCAAAGTTCTGAAATTCAATGTCAATAGATGCAGCTACATAAAGTGCAAAGCAACGTGGTGCGATAAAGAAAATGTTTTTCTGAAGCCTACGTCACACCAGGCCACATCTCACAATTTCTAAATAATTATCGATTAACAGTCATTAATCACGAAACAAAATAATTGAAATGTTGTTTTTCAATCCAATTTAAACAAAACTCGCATGTTTTAACCCCAAGAATACCTTAGTGTTAAATGATTATTTTTAAAAATGACATTACATTATAAAACTTTTTTTAAGTATCCTAAACAATAATAATTATGGTAAAACATTTGTTTTGTGATATGTACAATTGCAATATTTACTTTGTGACAGTTATTCTCGAGATCTGCAGGGTGATGATGTATAATAATGTATCCAATCATCCTGATCAACCAATTTTAGCTATTTTTGACTGGCCGGCTCAGGATCAGATTGGCAGATCAGGATGATCGGAAACACCCAAACTACAAATTTGTAGATTATTTGGCACAAAGTAATACTTAATAAACATCACATTTGCAAACAATATTGCAACTGCTTAGTTATAAAAAAAATTATAAACTTATGTGTAAAGTAATTGTACCTCATTGTCGAAAAATTGACAGTAAACGGTGTCACTGTGTTGTCCGAATGAACGAATGCAATTGTAGGTATTGTTTGCAGCATCTTGACATTTGCATTGAACCTCTTTCAAACATTCCTTAAAAGAAAATTTAATTTATCCAAAAGATAATCCAAGTTATTTATTAAATATTTGTGTCATTTCATTATAGTGGTGATGAAGCAAGCAAATTGCAATCTTGCATTATTATACATTTTTTGTTATATATTATAATAACAATACATAATAGATGTATGTAGATCAATAATATATATTGTTGATGAGAAAAAGATTCAGCAGTTTAAATAAAATTTATTTTAACATGCAAATGTTTTTATACTGGATATGAAATTTTTTTCAATCTGGGAAAGAAACAGGAAGGGCGAGTTGTATTGAATTGGGTTAATTAGATTAAGTTAAGTTAGGTTAGGTTGGTTTGGGCTGGGTTTGATTAGATTAGGTTAGGTTGTTAGGCTGTAAGAGAGAATGGGACTACACATGAACTGGGTTGGTTTGGATTATATTATTTAGTGGTGGGTAGATTGAATTAGATTAGGTTGTCATGTTGGTTTAGGTATGCAAGGTTGGATTAAGATGGGTTGGGTTGGATTAGATTAGGTTAGGTTAGGTTAAGTTGGGCTGGGTTAAGCTTTTATCATAAAAACATAGTCCATTAATCATTAATTGCCATCTAAAGACATGCTGCTCAAAGACTGAAAAATATAATTTAATCTAGGTTTTGAAGCTGTTGTTTTGAGTAATAAAATAGATTCCATTATTCAGAATAGTACATGCTTTTAAAAAGTCTGTTTCCCTCTTCTTTCTCCTCATTCTCAGACAGAAGTGGCCTATTAGGTACTTCAACCCATAGGGTGTAGGTCCTGTCCTAAAGAGAAAAAAAAACACCCAGGAAGAGAGTGAAGGACTATTATACGTTTAGTCAACCAAATATGGAGAAATCTCCTAAGAAGTGTGGGAATGTTAATTTGAAAATTTAAAACCCTTTTCCCACCATGAAATAGTAGAAGGTTGGTTGCTTTCTGGCACATGCTGACCTTGAAGTTAGCGCTGAACCATCAGTTTGGCCAAAGCTAGCTATAAAATATCCCATATGCGACTCACAGACATATCTGTGCCACTGAATGTTAAAAAAATGCATACTATGTGAAAGAATTTCCTTTTATACTTTAAGGCTGTGTTTACCATAATCAAACCACTAGTGACAAGTCTTTTGATGAAACAGAGTGCTTTCTGAAAGATGGACCTTCTCTACTTGCCTTTTTCACTTCCCTGATTGTGGTCAAACCTAGTCAGTGGACAGTGGAAAAGTGGCCTAATAGCATCTTCAAAAGCCCTGCTGTTCACTAGTTTACCACCATGAACCTTGCTGCCTATACAAACTAATTTCACCTATTTTTCCTCCCTCAAAATTCGATCTTTTTTTTATTAATTTGAATGTCAATGACTACTTTTCATGAGCTGAAACTTTCCACTCCAAATAATGTCTCAATAATACTTTAAGTTTGAAATTGTAAAACAATATTTGAGTGTAAAACATAGGACATTAAACAATAGATAATGTAATAATAATGTCAAAAGAAAAAGTAGGAACAAAATGTTTAGCAAAGTAAAAGTAAAATTCAACTACTCATTCTGGGTGCTTGGCAAAGAGGTCAAACCCTAACAATTCTCATATAAAATTCCAAGAGCAATGCCAGGATCCAAAATTAATTTTGGAGGAGCAAAACCTTTGGCTAATACAAAAAGTTTTTCTTTTGACCTGAGACAAGTACACAGGCACATGTTTCTATTTACTTATTTAATTAATCAAATAAACACTTATTTATATTAAAAAATACAATAAAATGTTACTGTGAACTTACTGAAACACCAACATCTAGATTGGGACATTCTACATTTTGTGCCAAGCTCCTCTCTCCCTGATACTCGATTAAAAATGACCTATCATCATCCAGACTGGGATGTTTTGAATCCTTAATTATGGGTAAAAATGGTATTCCATCCATGCTGGCTCCATTCAAACCAGCCAAGTTCATAATTGTTGGAGCGACATCAATAAGCAGAGTTGGTTTTGTAATTGTGATGTTTTTATCTATACCTGGACCTCTAACAATGAAAGGTATTCTAATGTCAAACTCATAAAATTGCCTCTTGTCCCAAGGCATGCTGAACTGTCCAAGGTGGAAACCATTGTCAGATGTATAAAATATGTACGTGTTGTTCAATTGGCCGATATCACTTAATTTATCAACAATAGATTTTACAAGGTCATCAACAGACAAAAGGGTTTCCCATCTTTCTGAAAATTTACGATCACAATCTGCTATGATGTTAGAAGGCAAGGGTGCTGGCTTCATTCTCATAAACCAATGTTTGTCCTGGAAAATATGATACATGTTCAATTAAAAATTTAAAAACATATCAATAACATATCATTATAGAGCTATTCATGGTTTTACATAGAAGTTCAAAACCCATAAAAAAGAAACAAGAAACTATGAAGATATACATATTTTTTAATTAACAAAAACACTATACATAAAAATTGTTCCAATCGATGGAGATTTATTTTCTAAAACTCAATTTCAATCTTTTTTTTAAGGGTTTGCAGAGGTAACATCAATCTTCAGGGTATCAGTAAAAAGCTCTATTTACTGATGCCACCCTCTAGTCAAAATTTGAGAAGCATATTACAGTATACAGAGTCTGATTTTAGTGCTCCTGGAGATTGAACTGCTTTTCATATATATTGAAAGGCCAAAATAGCTATGATTCTGCTGAACTTCCTGGAAGATGTTATTAAAGGAGCTAATTTCGGAGCTCAGATAGATAAATTTTTGTAACAGTTCTATAAAGGCTAAAATATTTTATGTCTATATTCTCCCTTACATAATAATAAATTTTTTTTTACAATCTCCCCAATACGCCATGAAAAGGATCAGAAAACGTGAGAAGATTTTTAAAAAATTAGAAAAGAATTGAGACATCAGATGTCCTAAAAGGAGTTCTATTAGAAAAAATTATGCTGGCCAGGCCGTGAGGTGATAGTAAAGGAGGACCAATAGACAAAAAGAACTACAGAAAGGGCGCGATTGGTTGAAAAAAGGAAGACAGAAATACAAGATCAAAGTTGGAGAGAAAACCTGGATCATTTCTTGGCTCGGTTTGGAACAGGACAGCACCAAACAAAAATATTTCAATGATCAAATATGATAATGATCAAATAACAGGTCCATTGTCACACAGACCACAGGAATCAATCTCACAAAAAAACTAAAAACCTTTAAAACAAATTGACAGTAAAGGCTATTTAACACTGTTATTATTAAATATGTAATGATTTAAATATTATATAGTGTACAAACATTTACCTGATTTTGTCCATAATTAAAGTGAGGATCTCTAGGAATTTTTTCATTTATGAATGAACCATTATATTTTGGTTCGGGAGTAAAAGGAGCATGTGGTGCAGGTGGGGCAACCATCATCAAAAATGGACTGGAATGATTAACATTTGAAAGAAAGTTGAGTGCATATTTTTCCTAGAATAAAACCAATAAATAAATTACTAAATCAATTATAGCAGAAAAAACTAATAGAGCTTACAAGCACATTTGTCAAGTATTCATTCTTCATAAATTTTGTCTTGCCATTAATGGACAGTCTATAATTATAATACTTTGAATTTCCTACTAAACCGATCCAAGTGTCCCATCCTTTAGGAATGTGCTCTGGGCCACCTGCTTTCACATTACCATACTAGAAAATAACCTAAACGTTTAAAAACTATAAAAGCAGTTTTATCTCTATGATATAACATAGATTGGTTTAACTGGCAATTTACCTGGTTTAAGTACTTTCCTCCATAAAAAGTATTATAGCCTATTTCTTTTAAGTATGTGGCAAAAGTATTCCCCTCAAAATTTGTCTGCCATTCTTTGCTGCTGCAATTCCCATCTAAAGTGTTGTTTTTGACTTGGTGATTGTGTTGGTATAAGCCAGTTAATAAAGATGCACGGCTTGGACAGCAAATCGGAGTAGTCGTAAACTGTAAAATTTACATAATTTGTCACCATCTCAACCCCACCTTTTGAATTTTCCCTCCTTTTTGCCATTTTTCATTTTTATCTCAAGTAAAAACCTTTATTAATTGTAATGTATTAATTGGTCAAGCGGACCACAAAATTAGTGAATTTGTAAGAAACCTTAATAAAATGGATGTTTGACAATGGATTCTCAATTTCCGAATCTAAATATTATCTACATCCTTTCACAGTAAAAGACGCAATGAACTCCACCACACAGAAGTCTCGACTTCCCTGCTGTTAAACAAAAGAAATTTTTAGGATCCCACTTGGATATTAAATTGACATGGAACACATATATCACTCATACTTTGTAGAAGGGGAAAAACTGGTTAACATTTTGCAGTTCACAATTTCAAGCAAATGAAAAGCGGGCCCCAAAATAGGTCTTTCCATTATATCCGTTCTGGACTTTATGTCAGTTTTTATGCCCATGCTTCCAATACTACTCTGCATCAACTTGATACATATTGTTAAATACGTTTGAGAAGAACTAGATGATGTCTCCCAAGCATTCCTATTCCTGCACTTTCGGCAGAGCTCTTCAGTCTATTGGGTTGTCCGGAAAATAATGCAGGATTTTAAGTTTTCATTAAAAAAAATCTATATAAAATATTCTGTTTACGTTTACAGGATTACTCATTTGTATGAATGTCAACACTTATTAATCCTCTTCCAAATGATATTGTTTGTTTACCTCTGTAGCATTCCGCTACTT
>CM077100.1:16098575-16118081 GCA_039619505.1 Cimex hemipterus
AAGTAGCGGAATGCTACAGAGGTAAACAAACAATATCATTTGGAAGACGATTAATAAGTGTTGACATTCATACAAATGAGTAATCCTGTAAACGTAAACAGAATATTTTATATAGATTTTTTTAAATGAAAACTTAAAATCCTGCATTATTTTCCGGACAACCCAATACAATACGACCCATCATCCTTCATCCCACTATTAACCTGTGATAAATAAACACCATCAACCACTATCTATCATACCTTGGCACTGCCTAGGGTTAAAAAATATTAATAAAGTAAAATAATTCCTGTCAACATCCAACCATTGGGTACTGTGGATAAGGGTTCAAAACACTCAATTTTTTTTATTACTTGCAATTAGAAAACCAGAACCACTACCTACACAAGTTGGACACTAACCACTTAGTCAGAGAGAATTATTTTAATGTACTTACAGCATTTTTGTATGTAGCTCCATTTTTCGATAACAGCTCTAATGTATTCTTCATCGGTTTCTAAAAAATACATATCTTGTAAATATGAAACACTGTTAATGTAAATACATAGGCTTAAAGTAAATAATAATAAATTATAAAACAGTGCAATCAGTTAGCTTTTTATCCATATTTGTAAAGTTGATGTAAATACTCACTTCCTATATTTTTTAATTGTTTCGTAAATATTAAATTGAATCAATAACAACGTTTTCTATCAAAACAAGTCTGGAACTGCCTACATGCCTTTAAAAAAAATTGGGATCTGTAAATAGTTTAACACTACAATGGGTTCCAGACTATGAGGAAATTGCAGATAATGAAATAGCATATACTCTAGCTAAAAAGGGAATCTTGTAACAATGCATATGCCCAAATCCCTTATGTGGAACAAAAATGAACAACAATAATTAAAAACCAGAATCTTGGGCTATTAGAAAAAACAATATACTGAGAATGTATGTCATGGAATACACACCTTAAGAGAGCCCATAACATTGTACTAATATAGCAAATACTCTATGGTAGAACTTGGGAGCTAAATCCTAAGATGGCCTTAGGTTGAACAAAAAAGACAAGGATTACTGCTGCAAAACATTCAAAGAATACCATGCTTTAGCATCACTGCTATTTTAAAACATCAAAGATGGAATATATCCTTAAGCTAACACCATTAACCACATGTACATTAAAGTATGGCAGTGATTGAGAAACTGAGAATTCATTGTTCAGTGGGAAGGAAGCATAGAACAAATTCAAGCCTTTTCGACACAGTTAAAACACCTGATATGGCTAAAACAATCTTCGGTTCATCAGAAAAAATACTAGACTTTGAAAAACCATTCAATCTAATTACTGAAAAGAGCAAAGGAAGAAGAAGGTGGAGCTCTTCTACATATATACAGATGACTCGAAGTTGGAAAATGGTATGGGTAATGTGCAAAAAAAGGACTAATTGTGAGCACCACATGAAACTCAGATCCACCACAACTTTCAAGCTTACTCACTACCCATAACATGGCACATGGACCAAACAATGCAAAGGAGTTTAACAGACATGATTCATGCCAGAGGTGGAAGGAAATTCTCAACATCAAATGGGGCAAAAACTTTTTTTTAACATTTTTATTTGTTTTTAATTTTCTGTTTTTTTTTTAAACTCAATTTTATTTGGTTTTTTTAACTCATTTTTATTTGTTTTTTTAACTCATTTTTTTAAATTAGGTAATAAACTATTCCTTTCTAAATGACTTTACAACCAAACCTATTTTTGGTATGCAAAATAAGAATAAGCCTAACTACAATAAAATTTATCGGTGGCACATTTATTTTGTCCATCAGTACTATCGGAAAGCAGATAGTTCTTCAAGCCTCCAAATCAATTCAAAACTAGTCTGGAACTGCCTAAATATCTTAAAAATTGAAACCCACAATTAATAGCTACGGCAGGTCCCAGGTCAGGGAATTCAAGGCAGTGAAGCAGTAAACAACCTAGTTAAAAAGAGAGCCTCGGAACAACACAAAGACCCAAATCCATTTTGTACATAGCCTACATTAAAAAAGAAGTGGAATATTTGGTTCCTAAAGAATGCAATGGAAAGAAGAAAAAACGGAGCTCTTCTAAGGTATAGAGTTGGATCAAAGACGTGAAATATGAGAGTGGACATAAAGGGTCTAACTATGAGCACCACACTGCACTTGACTCTAACAAAACAATTTTTCAAGACAAGCTGCTACCCTTTGAGAGCATGAAATCAATACAAAACATTTCAAGAGTGCAACAATAATAATACTATCAGATAGCCATATAGCTCTTCAAGCCTACAAAATAAATTCAAAACTAGTCTGGAACGACCTAAATACCTCAAAAAAACTGAAATTTACAAATAGCAGCTCAGGTGGTTCAGGTAATTTTAGGCAACAAGGCAGCAGACATCCTAGTTTAAACCGGAGCCTTGGAATAACCACCATCTTTGTGGCATAAATTATGGCTTACATTAAAAAAGAACTGTAATCTTATGTAACTAAGGAACACAATAAATACTGGGAAAGATTATGTGCAAAACCAACGCAGTGGGAGAAGAAATAAATCCTACTCAGCAGTAAAGAATTAAAATCCCAGATATTTACAGGACATGCTGTAATAAAATAACACTTTTAAAAAATTTTTACTAATAGTTGGCTATGTCGACTATATCTAGAAGAAAGAGGTAGAGTCAACAAATATCAAATGCGAATGCCCTGTCTAGCTAGAAAAGGTTGTGATACCTAGGAAAGACATAATTTGCATGATCTCTACACCTCTAAGACGAATTTGGTACTTTATTAAAGAAACGAAATTCTTCCAGGAAATTCTTTCTCAGAGATTGGTCACAATTGAAGAAAGGTTCAGCGCAAAAGCAAAATTAATAAACAAATGTTTATAATGATAAACCTTACAAGAAATATTGTGGCACAATTCTATAGGTTAAAGCGTGCACATACGTGTTATAATTTAATGGTGCCTTTGGCTCCATATAGAGAGCGAGTAGGTACTAGCAAGTAGCAACCCCGAAATGCGAATCGAGGCTCAAAAATAAAATATGTGTATTATAATTTTTATAAAACCATTGTTCCAACGATTTGAAAACCGTCGTGTAGTTGAGAAATATAACTTACGAGGCCGCCTAAAGTCACATCTTGATCGTCCGTCAATATCAGGACAAAATTTGGAGCCGCTTGAACGGAACAGAGCAAAGTTAGAATAGCAAAAGTTGACAGTAGAATCATTCTTGTTACAAACGAGACGATGTTATTAAACAACCAGCTGATTGTTAACACAAATCAGCTCCAATTGGATATTATTATATAACTATTGTATACATTTTATCAACAGATATCAAAAGTGCTCACAAACGGATAGGGATATTTGTAATTTATTCTTATTCTATTAATTTTTATAAAATTAACCGATATATTCTTGCTAGTTGGATAAAACAAAACAGGATATACAAACAAATGTTAATCGTCGGTTTTAATAAAAGATTTACTTAAGTATAGTAAAAATAAAGATTACTCGTTTTGTAAACAAACAACTTTTCTCGTCTTTTCTCCATTTTAATCCAGGTGTATTCTCTTTAGCCATGGAAAGACATCTTGAACCAGAAGTTATATTATTGTGAGAATGGATTAAGGTCAAAGGCAAGTGGATATTGCAGAGGTAGCTGGCGTTGCTCAGATTACGAGAGACTGGAAGTGCCAATAGAGGCCTAGTAGTGGATCTCAGAGCATTACGATGCTAGGGAGGGCACAAATATTGTCATAACTGTAAGACGGAAGTCTTTTTCATAGTACCTGTCAGATCCTAAATGAAGTACAAGATTTTTGGCAAGGCCTTTATCAACATAAACTTTGTAGGAAGTTGGCCTCACATCGTATGCCCCTTTGAGACGAGCTGCAGCAGCAGCCCGCCACCAGCAACTTAGGAGTATATGGTGAGCAAGCCCCTTTATGAAAGAATGACAACATTTATGGCAGTATGCCTAACAGGTGGACAGAGGTTTTAGCTAACAGAAGACATTAGATACGGTATTGTTTAAAATAATTATTGTATCCAATAAACAAAATTATGGAATTAACATCGTTTATTTTGTAATTTTTTAAAGTACCTTATTTAAATTTTCCTCCAGGTAAACACATAACAATTTGTTGTTTTTTATTGTGAGTTCATGTGTTTCTTTCCTGGGTAGAACATTTTTCGAGGTATATCCTTCAAGTAAGGAATTTTTTCTTATAAATTTCTTATGTTTTTGGAACTAGAAATTTCAAAGAATGATTTGCCTTGTTAAATTTTTTGCTTTTTGCTAACAAAACATCCATGTGGTTTTTAATTCAAAGTAAATAAATTACGTATTTTACACATTATTAGGAAGTTTCAGGAATGTACACCCATCATCAGCCTTTTTAGTAAGATTGTTCAGTAAGTTGATGTGTTTCATTGCAGGGTAGTTCGTTTTACCAAATATATCCTTTTTTGAAGGATTTTTGGCTTAAGTACACCATATTAGAAAAAATTTCATACAAAAGGACATACTTGTTTCTAAAAGTACACATAAAACGTTACTGTAAATCCGTCCCCTTCTCACTAATTCCCAGGTGAAACAAAATGTAAGATTATAGCTTAACAATTGTTTATAATACAATTATATTACTTTCTAAGATATTTTAATGGAAACTATGCGATATTTTATAAGCTCGTAGTTTTTGGTAGGATATTCAATTTTGACGTTTTAGGTAATTTATTGCGTTTTTGGGCAGTTGTGTGGCCAGCCTGTTTGAGGCATCCTAAACCCAATCTCCTGGCTTGTCCGTTCCGTAGTGTGATATCTAGTGTTTCACCTCTGAACGCTTGGAAGGGAAACTTTCTCTTTTTCGAAGGCCCAGCGTGGACGGAATTAACAGTAATTTGTGCATTTCGCACAGTTTTACCAGATTAAGTTTTAAGTTTTACCAGAAAGACATTTTAAAAAAAATTTTTGGTCCTCCGCTCGTGTTGTGACTCGTAATTTCGGACTTTTTAAGTCAGAAACGGCTCCATTCCCTTCCCCGGGGAATACGGAATAACACTTCTTTTTTTTTAAAACAGTCAGCGTACTCCTTTTAAAGTGCCATCCAACATATTCATCTAGGAAAGTTTCATGTTCGAAATCAAAAATGACAGGCGATTCAATTGAAAAACTGTACAAATATTACGGAATCCTCGCAGACGCCGGTGACAACATTGTAAAGGTAAACTTAGAAATATTTATGAGAATACATATAAGATCAATAGTGAATAGTTTGTAGTTTTCCTTTCTAATCATATTCTTTGCTACATACGCTTTATCATATTCAGTATTTTTCCTATGACGCCAGAAATAACATAGTTTAATATACTTTGTTACCTGTTAACCACTTTTAAACGTATTACCTCGTGTTCTCAACTATATTGACTAGTTGACATAGTTTTCTTTCAAAAATGTCACGTGTTTTGAAAGGTTTCTCCTCCCAGATGTTTCTTTTGTCGAAACTAGTTTACATAGGAATTTCGGGATTGTTTATGTGTACATAAATTTGTGTTCCATATTGCCAGGAAAAATTGCCTCACATGAGGGTGGCGCGGGACATTCGTCCAGTGTCATTGTTTCGTTTTAGAAATAAAATTATGTTAGAATTCTAATTTAAAATACAGCAAACTAGCTGATAGTGAACAGCTAAAACCATTAGGCAAAAAGACTTATAAAAACATTACAATTGCCTTATTAATCATCAAACTCCAATGAAAATCTTCAAATAAACTCATGTGTGAACAATATTTGCACAATAGATGTAAACACATAAGCACAATACTGGACTGAGCCCAAAAGCCATATCAACTGTCTAGAGGTCCCCATGCATGTTCAGTTTTGTATATTGCCATGTCCGAACAGTTGAAGCTACTGCAATATTTATATCAGAAGAGGAAATTGACCAAACCGCTAAACCGAGCTTGTTCAGTTTATTTATCTTGCAGTTTCTCCATTTCTGTCCATCAGAAAAAAATGTCTTTGTCATAAAAAAGGACAGCAAGTTAGGTCCAAGGTATCAAGGGCTCAGGCCAAAAGCACCTCATACATGCTTAATTTATTTGTCAATTTCTCATGGCCCGTCGTATGATTGACCTGTGGCTGAGAAATATCTAAAAATCCAGTACTTGGAATTCATAAAGTGACTTATGAGGATATAGCTATAATAATTTAAACCCCTCCTTCAAATACTTGCCTAAAATTGAAAATGCAAGAATGCATAAGCAAAGGGGTGTTTTCTTACTTCCAGACCTCACGAACTTAACTGTAATTGTGTAGCCACAGTTCAGTTTTATTCCAGTTTATCCATTATTTCTTCGGTTGTGTCTTTTTTCCTAGCTGTTAGTATTGTAAAGCAGAGGCAACATTGGTTGAACAAGCTCTCAGGGCTCAAGTCAAAAACGTCCATATACTGTTAACCTGTTTGTTTTCCAACTGTCACGTCATGTCCTGAAGATTGACTTGAATTAGTACTATATTTAAGCCTCCATACCAGCTCAGATTGTCTGTTAGTTTGCCTGAATCCCACAAAAATAAACCGAGCATTTATAGCCACAGTTCGGATTTTCAACCAGTTTCCCTGTTATTTCCTTCAGTAGTATCAGTTTTTCTTGCTACTGGTGTTGCAACGGGCATATAGCATGGGTGGAACTGAGACTTCTGGGCTCAGGCCACAACTTCTTATGCAAGCTCAATTTTCCATGTGTCAAGTCTAGGTTTCAGAGGCGACCAAAATGACCCCATACATGCTCATTTTTATTTGTCAATTTCTTGGGCGATTGAGTAATATACATTGGAATGGCTGAAAAATATCTCAAAAACGCAGTGCTTAGAATTCATAAAGCAACTGGACACTGCTTGGACAAACATATGAGAAAGCAGCTCTAATCGTTTATCGAAAAGAAAACACAAGCATAGGTGTTTTTTTTTTTTTTTTTACTCCCAGCTCGCACAAACTTTGCACTGACATTGCTACTTCTTGGTACATCATTGCAAATTCTAAAAGTTCAAACTTATGGTGACGTACTTGGCTGTGAGGCTGATAAAACCAGCAGAATTGAATGAAATGGCTATTCTCTAACTCAAGGAAGGGAATTAGGAGGCTGTTTCTGACGAGCCAATGCCCACTGAGAAGACACTCTCCATAATGGGTATCGTACCAGATCCCTTTTGTCGTTTCTGTGAAATAAAAGAAGAAACGGCAAGGCACTACCTCACAGAGTATGCTAGGTCTAGATTTGAAATCTTTGAAGGACATCACCAAACACTCCCCGAGATTAAATGGTCCAAAATCTTGGGGTTTGTAAACAGGTCCAAGAGGTTTATGCAGGACACTTTAGGGATGGGGTACGAGTCTGCCCATGCATTTAACTCCTCGGGTCTTGGTTTCCCACCCTGCATAATATATATTCTTGGCACCTAAACCATTAAGGTTAGATGATTAACATTTAAGCTTGAAAGGTTGACAATTATGTAGCACAAATTTGTTTGTTTGTTTAGATGATAGTGACATAAAGTTAGTTCAGACTGGTTTCCCATCTTCTATTATGTTAAATATAAATGACATTGTAGCAATTAACATCCCAGGGGAAAAAATGTATAGAGGAAATTAGTAAGGGGGCATTAGTTAAATAAACGCCCTTTTCCTCCTTAACTCATCTTCATAAGGCAAATCTGAAGGAAGATGAAAAGCAGAAATATCTCCCTTTTTTATTTTGGCTAGGTTGCCGGTAAAATGTACAGTGGGTGGTGTATGAATAAGAAAAAAAGCATTAATTTGCCTAATAGTGTTGACACTAACTGACAAAAATTGTCTCATAATCCAAATATAAATAAATAGGCGCAAACTACCTAATTGTTTTTATGTTGACACTATTGATCACACAACACTTGTTGACTTGTCAATTCTGATGTTTCATTTAGTAGTTCAGTTGTACATAAATTGTATGTATAAAGGTAAAGGGGTAAAAGTTAATTTTTGGGATTATGTCATTTTTAACTTCTTTCGTTCTTAACATCGGAAAATGGTTACAAGTTCAATGACCACATTATTTTGGAAATTTGATCGATCCACTTGATTTAAAGCTAGACAGTAAGTAAACTTTCAAAAGGTGTTTGCCAAATTGAAGAAAAAATGCCTTCTCTTTCACCCAAATACTGCAATATTTTAGATTTGGCCTTTTGACAAAGGCAATGGAAATCAGCTTTGTCCAAGAACCATTTCATTGCCTTACATTTCATGTAGCAGGAATTATGTAATCTTAACTACAATAACAGAGGTTATTTTTCATTTAAAACAATGCTCATCATTTTCAAATTGTTTGAATTGTAATTATAGTAATTGTAATTTGAATAATTATAATTCTAACATTTTCACATTGCACATTTAGCATGAAGACTTGTACTCGGAAATAATTCAAGCTGCTAAAGGGGACCAAAGCGAAAGGCGTTTAGCATGCCAGTTCATTCCTAGATTCTTCATACACTTCCCTAATCTTGGAGAGACTGCCCTTAATAGTTTATTCGATTTATGTGAGGATCCAGAAATATCTGTAAGTATTTAGTTTTAAACTTTAAAAAATTATAAAGTTTTAATGTTAGTAAAACATATATTTTTAACTATGCCTCTTCACTGCAGCGTATACACAGCAGAGCTGTATGCAATTTGGCACGCTCTCGAGACGGTGCGTACCGGGGAGGGCTCAGCCTTCCTCGTATGTACCAACTCTCTGAGCACTGTCTGGACTATACGCGACAGGTTCTCTATGGACACTTTCATTGTGCTCTTGCTAGAGAAATACGTGGAGCTGGAGCCTCTCAGAAAAACGGTGGTTGTTGTCTGGATTCCTGGAAACATCGGCCTGGAGGGTAACGAACGCGCGGACAAGGCGGTGAAAGCCGGTACGTCCCACCCTCCAGATTGGACCATCGCGATCAGGCCCCCTGACGCTAAGCACACAGTTAAAAATATGATAAAGTAAAGATGGCAGCGTCAGTGGGCGGGATCGTCGGAGAGGCTCCTGCAAGTCAAGAGCATGATCAGTAGATGGCCCTCAGAGAATCTGAGCAGGAGACAAGGGATCGTTCTCACCCGACTGAGGATTGGCCAGACTCGGTTGACACATGGGCACCTTATGCAGAGAAAGGTTGCTCGATGTGTCCCACATAATAGAGGCATGTCATGCCTTGGCTCCATACAGAGAGTGTGCAGGCATGCCACCGGATTTAAGAAGAGTCCTCGAGCACGATAGCGGGTTTCTGAGTCCCCTGTTCTGCATTTTAGGGGAAATTGGGTTTTTTTTATAGTATATAGTTTATGTTATGTGTCTGTGTGCATGTATTTATTGGCGTGAATGGCGAGGGGTGAGGGTGAATATAACGTCACCATCCCCCCTCGAACGATGAAAGCGAGTGAGTGTGTGTGCGCGGTCAATGGCAGAATATTAATAAAAGTACCTCATTGACCCCAATCTGGCTTAGTTTAAGTGTAGGTCGATGGAGGAATATGAAGTACTCCACCAACCAAACGGAATGAGTGTACTGTATGAATGTATTTAAGTGTATGAACGTATTTATTCATATGTATGATGTGTCTGAACGGGTATAGAATATAGACTAAGTGTGGACCAAGATGTTGGAAGCCCCAGCAAAAAAAAACAACTATGCACTAAGTTATTATAAAAGCCCTTATGAGTACATATTTGCCTCGAAATTGTGTGTCTGTACCTATAAATTATATAGGTTTAATCCCCCCCTCCCCAAATGGGTTAAGAAATTCTCAAGGGAAAAAGAACTAATTGCAAAGTCACTAGAAATTGCAAACAATGTAAGAAGGAAGGTATATTCTATCATAATGTAGAAGGGGTTTGATTCACACATTTCAATACCGGTGACACAATTAGATTGCTCTTAAGAGCTCGATGATGCTGAATTGTTCAATAGTGTAAGCTTATATGCTACCAATGCAATATTAGATCCTAACAGTTTATTGTAGAGTCTCAGGACAAACACTGATAAAACTGATCAATAGCAAGCAGTAATACACTAAGACTGATTTGGAACAAAAGTAACTTATTTTGTATCTATGAAGATATTTTGTTTGTTTGTTTCTGATGAAAAAAATGGCTCTGCTCTGACTAAGCTTTACACTCAACTTTTTAAATTTGTCACAGACAAAATTGGAATTTATGAATGGCGTCTTGTGTAGCCCAGCTTATATTCCTGATGACGCACCATCTGATTGCATTTTATTCCAGTCAATGGCACACTTTCATAACCTAGAAGGTTTTGATATTGTTAAATCAAGCATTTGTTGATTAGTTAGCTGGTTACTCATAAACTAACTAATTAATCAATTCACAATAGTTGGTAATGCTTCAATAAATAAGTAAGCAATAAGGAGGATAACAATAGACTTCACTGATAAAATTCTATCATATGATAAGGTTTAATTTGTATTTTTTTTTTTTTTTCATTAACTGTTAGTACAAATACCTTTATCATTATTCTGGAATTCATTCAAATAGTAATCCTGCTCAAAAGTATTGCAACTTTTTTTTTTACGGTTAAATGACCCAGAATTGATGTTTGAGATTTTCTTTTCTTTTACTAAATAAATTAAGTCACAAATATAACATTGAGAAGTTTGATTGCTTATTGTTTTTACCACAGGAAACCATGATGTTATTTTTGTTAAGCTATATTTAAATAAAAGAAAATCTAGCGTGAATTCATCACATTAGGAAACTAAGCCAAGAGAAGTTTTTCTAAAAAATGTTTGTAAATTTTTTCCTTTTATGTTTCAAATCAATATTTTCAATTATTAATGACAGTAAATATGATATTTGTTTTAGATAAGAAAACAAGTCATTAAGGAGCTTCCACATATATGCAAGCAATGTACAATGTTCACAAAAAAAACCTCCTATATATTGTCGCAACTTCTGCAATCAAAGGACCTAGCAGAACTCTCTATCGTATCTAGATCTCTTCTGTCTTTGTTTCAAATATACCCTGAAGGTTGGTGTTTTAAATATAAGAATGTTTCATTAATAAAAATAACATCTTATTAAATTTTATTATTCCTTTTAGGTGCTGTTGCTGGTCTGTTCAACCAGATTCGAAATGGAGAAGACACAGTACGAGATAAATGCTTAAGTTTTCTTACAAATAAAGTGAAGTCATTGCCAATAGCCAACCTACCTAAACTCGAAGAGGCATTGATTACTGAGACAAAAAGTACCTTTGATGTAAATATTATTATCTTCCCTTTTTTTGTTTGTCAGCTATTTTTGATACAAAGTTTTGAACTCATTTTAGGAGGCTAGTCCTGAGGAAATACCAATATTTATGGATATACTGTTTTGGACCAAGCTAGGCAAGGATGTAACTGGACATACAGTCATTATCAATATGATAGCCGAACAAATAGAATCTGAGACACCATTTAATGTACATGATGATGATCTGCTTGAGAGGCTGGTTACTTTATGCAAGTCTGTAAAGCCACTATTCAAGGTAAGCATTACTGTGTGTTAATTTTTAACAGTCAATTGATTTTCTGTTTGTTTATTTTTCTAGCCTTTAACGTCTCCTGATAGGTATGTTACTTATTTTTGTAAGGAAGTTCTACCTAACTTTAAAAGCATAAGTGGATATGATGAATGTTCTGGTTACGCCTTAGAATTGCTCCAGCTGTTTACTGAACTTACAGTTTACTGCAATAAGTTGAACGAACCTGTGATAGTAGTTGAAAGTATTTTCAACCTATTGATTGTAAGGCGGCTTATTTTATTTTGATTTTTCTTATTTCTTTTTTTTTTGTGTGTGTTAACCATATTAATTTTATAGGAAGTTATGCCATATTCTGAAAGTGGGCAAGATAATTTTGATGACTTAAAATTCCACTTTTCCTACATTGAGTGTCTACTTTATTCGCTGCATAAATTGTTCAAATTACATCCATCTTTCTTGTCTGATGATGTTGAACTTTCCAAATTCAGATCCAGGTTTGTTGTCACAATTTCAACTCTATTCAGTTGGTAAAGCAAACAATTATTTTAGATTGCAGTTCTTTTCGCGAGCTCTTCAAGGGTATATTAAGACACTGCACAACGCCATAAAGAGTGAATCTTTAGATGCTCTGAAAAAGCCGGAGAATGCAATAAAGACATTGGCGTTAAAAACAACATTGAACATAAATGCTTTAATCAAGGATTTCTTTTATAATCCGCCTTCAAATAAGGCTACCATTCAGCTGTCCTGGCTTATTCCCAAAGTAAGTACAGTTGACTCTTGATAATTCAAAACTTTATAATTCGAATTTCTTGATAATACAAACTCCTTAGGAGGTCACTTTCATTATTAAAAAAGAAGAGAAAATAAAGTGTATTTTAATGTTCTCAGTAATACAAAATATGTTGTATCATGGTGAGAAATAGCTTTCTATGAATCAAAATGGAGTCCTCTTTATAATTCAAACTATTTCTTTATAATATTTCACTAAATTCGCATGTATTGTTTATTTCCTTACAACCTAAAATTTCTTCTAATTTTCTCTAGTTAGTTATGTTTGGCGGCAGTGTTTTGGCAATATGTTCTCAGCACTTTGGAAAATCATAACAATGGCCACCACTTCATTTTTTTATATTTTTTTTAATGAATAACAATAGTAACTTTTACAGTTGATCTATTCCCGCTTTTTCATTATTTTTAAGATGTTTTATAATTTAAGTAATAACTTGTAAAAATGCATATCAACAATTATACATTTTTTCCTTTCCTCTTGATAATTTAAATTATTTTTGTGGTCCCTTGGATCTTCAAGAAATGAAGAATCAGTTTCAACAAATCAAATCCCAGCAAATAACCTTGGCCCTTCTTTCCAATCTAGTACAAATCTTTGCTCTCCCAGATGAACCAATTTCATCCACTATTTAGCGATATATTGACAAAAGACTTATTTTTTAAACGCTATGCTCTACTTAAAAGAAAGAACTGTACAGACAATATAAACTCGAAGACTATTTGACAAGTACTACAAAACCCATTCCAACCTCCTAAAAATCCAGCCACTCCTGTTCAAAATCCTTCAAACCATTGTCCATACTACTTCCATATCCAACCTAAATAACCACACATAACTTAAACTCTCATTTGTCCTCAAAACCCCAAGAAGTTGATAGACTGCAAAACCCAGGACCCTCATCCCTCCTCTTGATCGGGTACCCTTCCATACAATCGGGATTTACTCTTCAGTGACGTAAGTGTTATTGTGTAATTAAAGGGTTATTTCTCACTCTTACAATACAAAATTCAGAAAGAAAACAGTTGTGCACTATCGCCGTTGCAGCATAATAACTGAAACTTTTGAATAGTACACAAATTTCAAATTTATTAGCCCTTCCATTGTAAGAATATAATCAATTTGTTTTCCTTTTATCAAAATTAAACTCTTATCTCTTTTTTTAAATCAATTATACTACCTGTCATTCATCTATTCAATATACTTAATCGCAACTAAAAATATCTTTTACAGGCCTGCCAGAATGACAAAGCTATTGTGCGATTAAAAAGAATGTGCAATAGTCTCGGTGTAGAAATTCCAGCAAAACGGTCAAACACACTGAAGCCATACCGCCCTATTCAGCGCCCGCTGTACCAACCGCCAAATGGGAAGTACAGTAAGACTTTCTGTAAGTAACAAGTTAACATTTTAATAATTCATCTTTCATTATTCTTAGTGTTAAAAATTAGTCATCCTCTTTGCAACCAGAGAAAGGTATTTATCTTTAAACTATTGAATTTATGGTATTTTATAAAACACTCAAATACTGTTCACAGAAATAAGTTTTTCTTCCCCATCCCACCACACTTCCTCTTTTTATTGCTTCCATTAAGAAAACTACATTGTGTATTTAATTCAGATTTGCTTTTACTTTGAAAGGATTCTTAGATTTATTTGAGTGCGTAATTGGCAATTTATAACAATAAAAGTATATCCAAGCTCTCCCCTCCATGCTAAAGGCAGGAAAACCTAGGAAGACTAGGCCAAGGCATTGTGTAGTATTTAGTGATCGTTAATTAATGATTGTTTAGAGATCATAAGATACAGTCCGGTGTGATTTGATTTATGAGTATTTCTTAGTGCAATCGCATTAATTTGTTTAAGAACTGTATGATTGCATGCTGATATAACTTCAAGTTTGGGAGATTTATGAGTTTTTTTAGCACAATTTATAGTAAAAATATTTTGAAACTGAAATCAGTTTCATAAATCAGAAATCATCTAGCTAGTTAGATTGAGGTTTGTGTAGAAAGGTTCACCTTTCAAGAGTAACTTTCTGTAACTTTTAAAAAAAATGATATATATATATTAAAGGTTACTTTATGTATGTCATGTTTTTCTAAATTTGCTTCTGGCTTCTTAAGTTACTTCAGATTCAGTTGTTCAGTATATTAGGGGAATTTGTCTGAATTTGATTTGCATAGTACATTTTGTTAACTATTTTGACGATTGTCGTGCTGAATTTAGGTAATTTATCCGATTCTTCCAAGTCTGGGCAAAAAAATTTTTTTTTTAATTGTTCAGTTAAATTGTGTACTAATGTATTAATATTATTTTTAATCAACTTTTCCTGATGCCGTAAAATGTTTTCACATATTGCATGTTCAATTTGTAGCTGGTATATGGGTAAAGAACATGAAATGCAATGGTTTCTTCCTGTAAAATGTTGCAGGAATATGTTGTGATATGCACTGCATTTGCTTTTTTACCAATTTTTATATATAATTATTATATAAATTATTTGTCTTAATTATACGTACTTGATAAAATAATTATAGTATTTAAAAGGGATTATAAAAAAACCATTAATTTAATATAATCCTATTTTTTTTGAACTTCTAAAATCCCTATGACGAGTTTGTGCTCTGCTATGACTATTTGTAATGGGAGTTTGAGTGAATAGACTATAACAAGTAATTATGTGCTTAAATTGCCCCAAGGTGTGAAATGAAGTGTCTCTTGCCTTGAAATCGGTGGAGTTTTATTGTTAGGAAATCACAAAATACGATTTGCAAGGAGACTCTTCTAAATTGTTTTAAATGAACAAATACATTACAGAATACATCACACCATTTTGTGAGATAAAACAAAATTGAGCTTGATAATAATTCTCCGTTTGATATAAGAAATTACATATTAAAACTTAATACTATAAGGGTCAAAAAATAAAAATAATCCACTTGGAAAATAAAAGCACCAAGATAAAATCAAATAGCTTTGACAATTGGATTTAGTTTTTTAACAGATAAAATCAAAATGGTTGGCAAATCTTAATTGCTCAAGTGTCCAAAGTAGGATGTTTTCTGTTTTCTTTATCCATGTCTAGGCTAGTCTGGCTTATTCCTTCTATACTCCTAACATGGCGTGTTGAACCTGGATATACTTTTTTATTGGTATACAGTGTTGAAGTTTTTCTACCCTTTCCTTCACTTTGAAACATCGATTATTAATGATTAAAGGCTTATATGATGTCTATGTCAGCTAATTTATATTTTCCAGAGGCTGATTGTGTGACAGTCTAGCTGAGGTTGGAAGAAGAATAATTTTACATGATTACTTCTTCTGTGTTAAAAATATAAAAGACATTGTAACAACTATTAAAAACTTAAAATTATAGGATGAATTTAATTTTTAAAGTTTTAATATTATTTTTGTGTTAATTTTAAAAGTACTTGCTTTGATGTTTGTTTTTGTACACAATTTTCAACAAAAAAATTTGTTATAATTTAAAAAAGGGAACTGTTTGAACTGTTAAAGGGGTTATTCATTGACTTCTACAATGTGGCGTATTTGAAATGAATGCCCTCCAAACTGTATATTTGACCCTTGTGGTTTCATTTGAATCACTAAGCGAAAAAGGCAAAAGTCGTTTTGTACCAGTACAATTTTTCAGTCCATCCAGTTTTCTCTTTTCAATAAATTAAGCTTTGGTGGTGAAAGAAAAGGAAGTTAATATTGCTTTACAATATACTTTATATCTGTGACTGTGTTTGTAGTTTAAAAATAGTTTTGTCACTAGTTTAAAATTAATTTAATAGAAAAAAAAACTATTGATTGAAAATAGATAGCACTTCAACTCATGTTTCTCTTGGTTTCAGGTAATCCCAAACGTAATGGACCATCATTGTAAATATTAAATAACTACTGTGTAAATATAACATGTATTTATGTACGTTTTTCCTGATGTACCAGTTTTATTCTTGGGCTTCGCAATAACTTATTAAATCAAGTCTTAACCAAATCCCAAGTCAAATTTGTGTTTAATTAGTAAAAATGAATTGTTAATTTTTTTCAATAATTTTAATAAAACACATCTGTCACTAACTGTTTTCCTATTATTTATTTTACCACTCAATGCATTTGTCACAGCAGCGGTCATGGCCAATGTTTTTCCTTAAAAAAAAAAAAAAAAAAAAAAAAATTAAGCACTGAACAAAGATCCTTCCAGTGATATCAATATCAACATCTTAATCATTGGGGCATGCAGCCACTTAATAAGTTGCCAAGAATCAAATGCTGTTGAATTTAACACAATATTTGTACATATGACAAAAAGACGGAAAATTCTAAAGGTAGTTTGAAATGAGGAGTGGATCAAAATCTCTATAGCTAAAGTGGTTGTAGGAGCCAAAGGCCGTGTTCAAATCCAGCTCATATCATTCGCTTTTTCATCTCAACTAAGACCTTAGCGTGAAAGTATAATTAATTGAAATCATTCATTTTAATTTTCTGGAAAAAATTTGAGATATGACCTCAGTCATGGAATGAATTAAACTCATATCTCAGTTTTGTAACACTACCTATTGCCATTTTCCAAGAAGATTGAAAGGGATAATTTTGAATCCTGGGCCAATTAAGTATGGCTAAGTGGATGCTTACTTTGAACCGTCGAGTGACACTGACTCACAAACTTTTAAGACATGAACTTACATGAAATGAACAGCATTTGAGGAACATGCTGATTACAATTTACACCAATACTATGAAAAAATACTTAATGCAACTCGCATACTCTTGTGGTGTTGAGGTTTAATTTTTATCCTGGTTGTAATTTTCTGAAAAAAAGACATATTTGCTGAGTAAGTGGAAAAGAAGATACATTCTTGTAGCTATTGTTATATAAGATTTAATACGAATTTAACAGCAATAACAATATAATTAATTTGGTATACAACATGAATTCTGATAAATAATTTCCAATTCATTAACTCCTTTAAAATACAAATTGTAAAAACGTACAATATGATTTTTCTAAAAATAATAGTATAAAATTTAATCAATTTAAATCATGGAACTAGCGATAAGTTTCAAATTAACAATATAAATATAGTAGTAAAATACCTATTAAAAAAACTAAAATGTACACAGAACATATAATACATTAATGTACAATAAAATTTTGTAATCACTTTTTATTAAAAGACTAAATTATGTACAACTGTGACATAATATAGTTAATGCATACTAAAATTTCTACATCACAAAAATTAAAGTAACTTTTGATGTTCTTAAAGTCAAACTCAATATGGCTAAGCAAGCAATTATTACTCTTGCACAAATGAAAAAAAATGATAATGTACGATAAATATTGCACACTTCACTATGGCACAGTTTGAAATACTCCAGTCAAAATACAGTTTACAATATTTAACTTAAAAGTATATTAAGAGATTATAATACTGTAGTGACATACTCGTCTATAAATATGGCTAAAGTTCAGTTCCATTATTAAACTTAAAAAAGTGAAATAATGTCAATATATTAAATGCATAAATAAAACTGGCAATTATTGATAAGACACCAAATGTTTTAAAAAAAATTATAACACAAAACATGCATTCATGATTAATTATACCACATTATTATATTGCCTACAATTTGAATCAATTTTGACAATGCAAGGGAACAATTTATCTACACAATAAGCACATTCTCTTTTTCTTATAAATTATTATTATTTTAGCTACACATAAAACTCAAAAGGGTAATTTTTTACACATAGAATATCAAATTTGACAAAATAACATTGCCAAGTCTTGACTTCAAGCAATAATAATTTATTCGAAGAGATCGCAAGCAAAATAATTCAGACCCAATTTGGTTAGTTTAAATGAGTTGAAAGCTTGTAACATTAATTCAATAAAATCTACAATTTTAATAATAATTAGTGGTAAACAAAACGTTCCAGCATTATGTCATCAACAAAAAAGCAACTTTTGTTTTAACAAAAACAAAAAAAAAGTTTATATGTCACCAGCATGTTGGTCAATGTTTTATATATATATAAGAACTGAAAATCATGATGTATAGTCATATTATATTTGTTATTCTACCGTCTTAAAAGCCTGAATATTATATTCATAATACTAGTTATAATAGCGTTTTTTCTAAAAACATCAATTTTTTTTTAATTTCTGCTATTCATAAGTATAATTTTTAATATGTTTAGGCATAGTATCAACTCTGTACAGTACCTACTTTATTCCAGTACCAAATGCTAAAGTACAAAAACCATAATGATAAAAAAAAACATGCCTGATTTGCACGATTTTCACCTAGCTATTATTAAAATTAATCATGACAAATTCGTAGGGTAATAAATAATGAGGCCCCACGATTAGTTATATTGAAAAGTTTATACCAGTTTGTCAACAGTGAATTATAATTCAAATCAAAAAAATAAATCTTAAATGGTAAAAATGAATTAAGTGTAATGGGACTTAATTAACTATTTATTACAAACAATATTGCTATGGAATGCAAAAGGGCAGTGGAAACTATAAATAATGAAAACCTGTATTTTGATCATTACAGATTGTTTTGTTCCGTTTATCCTCATTGGGTAGGTTTGATAGTAGAATAGACAGACCAAAATGATCAGTAATAATCAACTATGCACTCAAAGGAAGAAATCTCAAGATAAATTAAAAAGCTTAATATAGAATCAAAATCAATAAGCACTTATCACGTTGACTACTGTGTGTCAGACACTAAAACATTTCCTAGGCCTGAATTAATAAATTGCCTCACACATTGAATCGTATGCACTCAACGAGTTAAACTAGAAATGCTAGAACTTGTTTTTCCAAAAGAAAATTATAAAAATAAATTATTAACAGCGATGTTAAAAATTATTGTACTGTGGATAATTTGAAGAAAATTTTTGAAACGAATATATACACTGTTGAAAAATCGGTGCTATAAGCAACTTATAAATTAAATCATCAACCTATTTGTTTATTTTTCTACAATTCTCACTCCTTGATATTGTTGTAATTCAGTTCAGTCAAGACATTTCATTATTTTTTTCACAAAAGTTATAGAATAAAACTTTTTGGTTAGCAATTTAACTTTATATATATATATATATGACTATATATATA
>CM077100.1:16118481-16178058 GCA_039619505.1 Cimex hemipterus
ATAAGATTTTTTTAAAATATATATATATATATATATATATTAATTGAGACCACCGATAAACATACTTCTTAAGGTTATTGCATTCAACTGATTTAAAAAAAAACCATTAACCGTTTTGGTAAATACGAATTAATTAAAACAAAACAATCACAGCGAAATAAATCACAATTTAAAAACAGCAAAATTGGTCAATAGCTGAAAATATTGTAAAAAATACAATAAACTCATATGCAGCTTTGAAAAACTTTTTATGTAGTTGTAAGGGTGTTGGAGAAGAACAACAGTCCAGTTTTTGTAAGAAATGAGCTTGAGGCCTGAGAATATAAAATGGCAGTGACAAGTCCCAGGAACTGAAATTGGAAAGGTTTTCTACAAAATGAATTTTTTATTTTTTGCAAGAAAAATTATGACGTCGTCTTAATTTTTGAAAAAAATTGTATACCGAACAACTCGATCTTGAAGGCCAAAAATTTTTACAAACAGAAGAAATACTTGAAGGACTGTAGGCTAAAAATTTTTATAAATGGTTGACCTTCGTAAAAGAAAGTGTGGATGATCCATTGATAGACTGATCTGTACAATTTAGTAATCATTTCGAAATGTTTTTTTTTTTAATTCTACTAAAAACCTATTTTAAATGTTCTTTGTTGTTCTAATAAATATAATTTTCTGAACAAAAGTTTACTTTTACGTTTTTTCCTTGAACCTAAAACCGTGATTTGCAATGAATTGGTTATGATTTGAATTTTATCCAAATTCCGTTTCTGAGGACAGACCATTCTTATCCAGTGCCCTTTATATACTTTCTTGATTTATTTGTATAGTTTAACAATTTTTTCTTCCTAAGAATGTATGCTTTCAAATCATATTTTATCTCTGACTTTAGTGTAATTAAATTAATTGGTGGAAAAAAGCTTTTTCTAAAATTTTATTAGTGATTTGCAATGCACCAAGAAGCAGGTGTTGACTTTAAAAAAATTGTTATTAGATACCCAAGTATACTTGAAAACTGTTCTGCATAAGTTAAAAAATTAATTTGTTTTAAATTTAAACAAGGACCTCTAATATCTGGCCTAAATTTAAGAGGGCCAAACATAAACAAAAAGTATATTACAAAATTAAGCCATGATAAAGTAAAATTGATTCAAAAGAAATATTTGAATTTAAAACAGTGTCCTGTCATACTCCTGTTATGGTTATTCTTATGTAAAAAAATAACCTATAAAATTATTAATGGCATCAGTAAAAGATTTTAACTTTCATATATAAAAAACATATAAAGGTTGTTTGTTTAAATATAGAATTATCTGGTAATAATGCGTGTAAACATTTCCAAAAATTTCTCAAGGAACCAAGGTTTATGCATCACTTTAGATTTTGCCGTACACAAGAAAGAATGTTATAAATCTTGATTTATGTAAAAGGAACAAAAGAGAACCTTAAAGAAAATAAGAGGAAAACAAACAGAATAAGTGAGAAATAAGGAATAAAGAGTTAAACAGGAAAATCAATTATGGTTGTAAACTTTTCAAGCCATGACTTCTTGAAACTGATATGAATTGATCAATAGGAGTTGGTTTTATTTTTGATAAACTGGTATGAAACCCTCATCTGATTCAATGTAGAATTGTCATATCAAGCTGAATTTTCTCCCAATTATTTAACCCCAGAAGTGGAGTTCTCTTGTGAGTTTGGTAAATGAAGCTTTTCGCCTTGGTTCAAACATTTTATTATTCGTGTAATTAATTGTAAGTTTGTATGAAAGATTTATCTTTTTATGGAGAAAAAATTATACTCGAAGGGCTGTAAGCCCATAACTAAAACAAACTACTACTACAGAATACCGATTGTGTTTTTTTTACCCATGTTACATCCCTGAGATTCAAACTGAAATGAGCAAAGGGAACATATAAATGCACTCTTAAAAATCACATGTTAAGATTAAATTTAGTTATTATCAATGTTCATAATGTCGTTGCAAACTTCGGAAAACAGTTGAGAAAGCAGGTGAGTTAATAATAGCACAAAATGGACAAGGATCGAGAGAAACCTGTCAATCTGCGATGCTTTGTCCAACGATGGTTAACTGTTCTTTCAAAGCTCTGAATGATGGTCTGTCTTCTGGAGAATGTGACCAACATTGACGCATTATCTGAAATAAAAGATATTCATATAATTGTTAAAATATAATGAACAGATAGTAATATACTTTATGTGTAATGAAAAAATTATATACAAAGTTTATAAGCTTAAACTCCACAATTATTACAAAATATAAGAAATATTTTATTCTCTTTAACCAATTAAAAGTACTTATTTTAAGAAAAGCTATTTACCAAAAGGAAAAGAAAAGGTGTGAGCTATCCATGCTGGGTGTTTCATAGCCAGAAGAATTTTAATTAAATAATTTTCTCTTCCAGGATTTTGTATGTTTTTGTATATCGAAAAAAAATCCCAAAGGTCTCATTTTTCATGCTCATTGAAAACACATTGATTTATTTATAAATTATAAATCATTACTCTTTCCAATGCATAACAATATAAGTTCCAAAAAGGTAGTTCCTACCCACCGTTAGCTGTTTTCAAAAATCCGGACTTGTAGTAGCATAGTTTATACTCACTATCAGGTTGAAGACATTTACAACCACATCTCTCAACGTGAATTGTAAAAGTGAACTTGTCTATCCCCCCCCCCCCCCTAATGCAACATTCCAATGATGAGAAGCAGGTTTTTAATGCCGTTCAATTTTCAACAGGTGAAAAGCGGGAATTACAACACAATTAAATATTATATTAATATATACTGTAAGAAAATAATTATAAATTGGTGACTAATTTGGGTTTTTTATTCATTAATTAATAAAAATAAAAATAACACATTAGTAAATTAAAGATAAAATTAAATAATAAAACATTGGGGCTTGATTAATTTGTATGGCTAGTATTATTTAGGTACATATTTAAAATAGGAGGTAAATCAAAAGCTACTATATTATTAATGCATTTACCTTCATGTCCCATTTTATATTTTGTTAATTTCAATTGAGTAGCATTAAAAACAAGCTTCTCATTGGAATGTCACATTGACGAGGGATCAGTGGGTTCACTCTTACAATTCATGTTGAGAAACATGTTGGTAACGCCTTCAATATGATGATGAGCTATAAGCTTGAAATCCGGATCATTGGAAAAAAACCAACAATGAGTAGGAACTAGCCTTTTATAAAGATTTAACGTTTGTAGGCTTGGAATTGTGAAACGTATTTCACTTTGGCAAATAGGTGGAAAAAATTACCAAACCAGCCCTGCAAATTTTGGTTCAAATTATTTCATTGAACTATTTCAATACAGATGTTTTTAGATTAGATGCAAAAAATTTTGCGATATCAGAATTGTGCATGAGTTAGATACAATGTTAGGCTGGGGTAGCAACAAGGTTAGGTTAGGTTGAACTAGGGTTAAAATTAACTCAGTTGACTAAGGTTAGACTGGGCTAGGAGCAAAGTTAGGCTAAGGGCAATGTTAGGTAGGGCTAAGGACAAAGGTAGGCGAGAGACATTCCATTCAACTATTTCAACATCGATATGTTTTTGGGCTGGATGCACAATTTTTTTGTTAACATCTTTGCATAATCAATTTTTGCAATGTTGGGAAGTGTGCATGGGTTGGGTTATCATAGGGGTAACAGGTAAGGATTAAAGTTAGGTAGGGGTAGGGTTAGGCATGGATTTTAATAATCTATATATTTATCTCCTAATTTTCTTTCTTTCTCTATATCTCTCTTTTTCTGAAGCACCAATTTGAACATCAGCAACATCAAAAATTTGATTTTTTTTTTATTGGGTTGTCTAGTTCACTGAACATGTTTGAGGAAATTAAGCATGCGAGGTAGAAAGACCCAGAGGAGTGATCAAGTGACAAATAGAAACCATTATCATATAATAAATAATTATCAATAAGACTGAATTATTTATTACAATCAGTAGCCTTTTAAATTAAATTTTAGTAGTGAAGTTTGTTGTTTAATCGCTGAACTTTCGGAAATTACATCAACATTTTGCAACTATGTTATTATCAAAAGTTTGATCAAGCTAGAGTTTTTAAGAATATAGTCTCTTCCAATCCATTGAGTGGGTGTAGGACTCATTATATGTGGCAGATCATCTATTGGAACAGTTGAGTGATATAGTATAAAATATAATTAATAAATTTTAATTGATTACTGTTCAACCAAAGAAGCGACATGTTATCCTTCCTAATCCTAATATTTTTTTTAACATTCAGCCAAAATAAACATTTCCCAAGAGGCTACAGTGCTTAAAAGTTTTTTTTTAGGATGAAGATTATAAATGGGAACTTTACTGTTGGGTGTGTATAGGTGAAATCTGCCCACAAAACAATTTCATTGTGCTCAAATATCAAATAGTGATGTTTTTTTTGCCATACTACCATTCATTAAGTTTAGTGCTGTATATAACATTGTTGTGATACTTCATTTTTACTTTCCAATGTGCACCATAATAATGATTCAACAGTAACTACGTACCATAGCACTCAATAACATTTCAAGCAAATGGTCGTTCAATATTGTCCAAGCCGAAGAATAAAGTACGTCAATTATTTCTCTTGTGTGAACAAAGGAAGACCGCTTCTCTGACGTCAACTTAAAACTTGACACTTCATACATTTTTTTTTCTATTTTGTAAACCGAACATATTAAGTACAAAATGAAGTTATTTCAATCACTTAATAGTTTTTATACAATGAATTTGAAATTTAATAAGTGACTGATGTTCATTGTCAGTTATAGTTTTTCAAAATTTCTAAAATTTAGTCAGTTAATCATTTTGAAAAAACATGTAACATAATTTAAGCATTAAAAAATTGTCACATTCTTCCATTCTCAGCATGTTTAAGTAACATTTTGGACCTACATCATATACTTCTTTGTAACAATCAGGAGGCCTCTCTAGAATAATTCCCCTTTGAACTCTCTCCACGACTTCTGTGTTTTTTAACCGTCCATATGGCATCTTTCCACAAGTAAACACTTCCCACATTAAAACTCCTGCAAACGACAACAGTTATCGATCAAGTGATTAACCGCATTGATAATTTCTTACCATATGCCCATATATCTGACTTAGAAGAAAATCTCGTATAATTAAGAACCTCAGGGGGTGCCCATTTTATTGGGAACTTAGTGCCACCAGAGCTTGTGTACTGGTCATCGAGAACATATCTAAAATAGAAAAAGATGTACCAATTAATACATTTTTATTAATAACAGTTTAAACAAGCTGTGTACCTCGCTAAACCAAAATCTGCTACTTTTACTACATTTTCATGGCCCACAAGACAATTTCTAGCAGCCAAATCTCTGTGTATGTAATTATGACGTTCAAGATATGCCATTCCTTTACAGACCTACAGATTTTTAAATTTGTTTAAAAATCATCTAAAAAATTGTATGCTCACTTCTTACGATGAAAATATTATGAATTATTTTAACAATTTCATAATCAGTTTTTTATGTTGAAATTGCCAATAACATTTTTTTAATCTTCACTTAGTGTCCTTTTTCATATGGACCAGCCACTTTTATTGTAAACAGAGCAAGACATAAAAGTTAAATTGTAACCCCCTTTATTTGTTGAAAGGTATGTATTTTTCAATTAATTATGCATGATTTTTTTAAATCAAAAATTTTTTCACAAGCTAATTTAAACCCACCATCTTCAGATCAATACTCTGATACTCTAACCACTTCAGTTTCTGTGGTTCCTTGGCTTTCCTTGGCCATCATCTGACTTAACTCCATTATATCTGTTTTTTGGGGGGTTACCCCAGGTTTATAGAAATTTAAATAAATAAAATAAATGGGCAGCAGGAATTACGAAAAAAGTCCAGGAAGCATGTAGTACGATAACTTCAAGTTGGTTGGCACTGTACATTATTTCTAGTTCAACACTTTTCATTTTTTATCGTTTGGCTGTAATTAAACATTTTGATTTTTTATAAAGTATTTAATGTTTTCTTGGTTTCGTTTTTCAACTGCATGTACAGTACAGTAATATAATCTAAAACAAAATTAATTATATCTCAGGAAATCCTAGTCCTGTCCACAAACAAATCATTTTTCATGAAAACATACTTTAAGAATATACAACAAAAAACATAAGGTTTTATTTACAAAAAAAAAACACTTGTATATGTGTGGTAGAAAAAACATTAAAACTTATAAAAATAAAAGGGGTTACAAATTAATTGAACTTTTTTATACCGTTTTTTTTTTTATTTATTTTTTTTTTTTTAACAAGAATAGTGGCTGGTCTGAGCTTGATCAAGCAGTAAAATAAATGAAAATAATGGAACAAAAGGCTCTAATGTCAAATGAAAAATAGTGTTGCCACAATTAAAGGCAATATTCCATGTTTGAACAAGTTATAGCAAGGGAGTAAGAAAATTTCATCAATCATTGCAAAATGTATGAAATTAAATGTGATTATTTTTTATGTGCTTAGAACAATTACCTGGATGCACATATCAAGTAAAAGATCTACATTGCCAGCAATAGTGTTTTCATGACGTCGAAGATAGTTTAAGAGAGATCCATGTTTCATATATTCGGTTACTATATATATGGGTCTATGTTTACTACATACACCATACAATTGAACTAAATTTCCATGTTGTAATTTCCTAAAATGTTATATGAAATAAGCAAATTAAGTAAAAGTACGTAAAGATGTGTTAAACAAAAATTGTTTAACAACAAACTAGTTAAAGTTACTAACGTCATCACTTTTGCTTCCTCAATAAAGTCATCTTCTGACATTGTACCTTCTTTCATCATTTTTACTGCGGTGTCAATACAACCTCGCCATTTCCCCCTTCTTACAACTCCAAACTGCCCTGAGCCAAGCTCTTCTAAAAGAATCAGTTCTGCTGGATCTATTTCCCACTTGTCTAAAAATAATTAATACATTAAGTAAACACTTCATAATTTTAAAAAAATATGCAGATATATGTATAAATAAAAATAATACCATGGCTTAGACCTGCTGTCGGTGGAACGGGCCGATCACAAGGGGATGTTTTTAACCGAGAAGCCAAGCCCCCACTATTATGTCGGTGGTAGTTTATCAATTCTGGTATTGAAGGGCAGCAATGTTTTTCTGATAAGAAAAAATCACCCCGAGAATTTTGTTTTATGTGATAATGTTTCACATGAGCATGGGGACTATAAAAACCATATCACAATCAAACTCTATATAATGTAATTAATATAATTTTGAATGTATAATGAACATACACTCTTGTATATAAAGAAAGAGTATAAAGGCCTTTGGTTGAAGAGTTTCTCACAACAAAACAGCCCTCTTTTTCCTCTTGTTTGAGAAGAGATTCTGCCCTTTGTCTGGACATATCTCCAACATACCACCTGATTCAGAAAAGGTGAGAATAGAACCATGTTACTTTTCATATCAAGTTTTGCCACTCACTCATATTTTTGCAATCCCAATAACTCTTTCTCTTTCACATAATTACTTGGTATGTAGCCGATAGATCCATGGCTATCCTTAACCTTCCACCAATGCTCCTGTGAATCATCCAATACTTCATACTCTGCTCCCTAAAAACGGATTGATTTGAACAATCAAAAGCTGTACTTGGGGTAAATAATAATTAACAACAATTACCTTTTCTAATGATAAATCACCCCCTTCGATGGCTTTAAAAGGATAAAGGGCAACAACTACTTTCGGACGAGTCATAGGTTCCTAGTAAAAGAAGAAATCATAAAAATTGTGAAATAATAATTCAAAAGTTAGAATCGTTTATCCATGTTATGGACAACTTACTTTGAATTTATTAGCAGATGTACCTCCAGGCATTGCTTGACTACTAGGTGAAGCTATAACAATATTAAAATTAGCATTAAATTAATTTTAAGAAGAAGCAAATAAATTTTATTTGTGGGTTTGGGCCCCCTAGAATAACAAAAAATACATAATTTGGTACAATTTGTGTCAAAATGAATATATAAATTGGGATTTAAATGTAATAGCATGAAAATAAATGGAATCTATTAAATTAAATAAGAGGGGGGAATGAACAGAAAATAAACATACCAAAACAACAGAAAATTAATCATCCTCAGTATTAAATTGGAAGGACAGGAGGTAATCACAAAGACAGGCCTCACAGGTGGATAAGTTAAGTTAATTTAAAAGATTACAAATTTCAAAATAAACCATGTATAGCAAAGAAATTTCAACCATAAATTAATGCAATACCAACTAATAAAGTAACTACTGTTCGGATAAAAAGTTCAAACACTTTCAATTAAGTTGAGAAAACTTTTTTGAATTTGTAATGAAAATTTGACTTATAATTGTATAAAGTCATCTGACATTTGTCTTCACCTGAATTGGTTTCACGTATAGTTTGAGTTGTTGACCAGACTGTAGTATTTGTGCAACCAGCGACTGTCCTGGTAGACACACGGCAACAAGTCCAGCGTTTTCCGTTCCACAACCCACAATGGTAAGTAGTACTTACATCAGAATTTTCACCGCAAGCTGTTAAAAAAAATTATAATAACAGTATAAGAAGTTAGAAATCATCAGCTGTAACAGATTAAAATATCACAACATTTCAATTCAGCTTATCCTCAAGCTCCCTAATGAATCCCCATATTCAACACATCCTTAATTGAAATAGGAGAGAATAAAGCAGGAAACTAGGAATTTAAAGTGGAGAAAGTGGTATGACAGAACAGATGGAGGGTGGGAAACTAACAGAAATCTGTGAGATAAAAGGCTTTCAGGACAAGGCCTGATCAAGGACAATCCAAGGGTCATAATGGAGAGACAGAATGAAATAGGGCGACTTTTAATTTTAAAGGGAGGGATATAAGGTAAGGAATGGAGGAAGAAATGGATCCAAACACAATAGCCGGGGACTTTTCTATATTCAACTTGAACCAATTTCCACCGGCCCAGTAACTAATTGAGTTGAGCCCTAAATTCTTACAATTCAGCCTGTAAGTCAGGAGGTGGGGGAAAAAAAGTAAATTTGGGAGTGCATAAAGGTGATTGAAACAATATTTTATAGATTTAGAAATGTCTGTATCTGGAAAAAACGCAAGCAGAGTTGTTTGAGCCAGGAGAGACTCCAGAAGTTTCTTCCAAAAGTAGGTGAAAAGATGTATGATTATTTGAAAAGGAGACTGCTTGAGAACAGTTCAAGTGAAAAGAGGTGAATCAGAAGGAAACTGTGGGAGAAAGAGGTTTTAAAACAGAGAAGGTAACCCGCAGTATTAAAGGCTAGGAAAATTTAGGACAAAAATCAAGACTGCAAAAGTCAGTGGATAATGTAAATCAAGAGGGGTTTTTTTCATTAAAAAGTAAAATATTGAAGTCCTCCTTTCCAAGTGAAAATAATTGAATATTACATAAGTATAAAACAGTCAACAGCACAAGATTCAATTTTGGGGATATATTTATGAAAGATGGTAGGAACTAAAGTAATATTTAATTGGGACCGCAATGACAGAAATCATTATTATATAAGGGTTTTGAATTTACTACTTAATGGTTCTGGGTTCAAATCCCACATTCAGATCCTGGAGTTACTATGGAATGAGTCTGTACTAAAACCATAATTAAAAAACAAAGTGTTGTGAGTTGGTGGGCACTCGTTGAACAATCAGTGAGTCTACACTCGTAGGTTTTGTCCTGACCTGGGATTTTCCTGAACATACAACATAACTTCCAACTCACAGTCAAAACCCCTAACTTTTCAAAATGTATGTTGTCGTGGCTCAGGTCAGAAAGACCTTGTTTGTCAAAACTGCAACCTCACAATGGTAAAGTGATTAAGATGCTGTATGGTAAGGATACTTCTGAGCACATTGAAGTTCTGCTTCATGAGCTTTTATGCCACACAATAAAAAATGTTGTAAATATTCGCCTGTTCTATGTTAATGTGAATAATTCTCAACAGTTTGATGTTAATAAAAAACAATTTTACAAATATAAAGCTCTTAAAGATAGCTACAAAAGAAAAACAGAAAATTTGTTCAAAAAGAATTATCACTCAGAAATTGAAATACTCATACCACAATATCAAGATAGAGACTGTGTACTTATCAGCAAAACAATGTGCCTGATTACATTTTTAGAGAATGGATTAAATATGGAATTAGAAATTGTTTATTATGATGCCAGGTCAATACAAAAATAACCAGTAATTCCTTACATAAGGCATAAACAAAGTTTTGTCCCTAAGCTTCAAAAATGTTTTTTGATTGTTAATAATAGTAAAATTGTTTTCAATTGAAAAAAAAGGTGACTAATTATTCATATAAAAACACATATGTATCCAAAAATAATATCATTAGCACTTAGTTGAAAAATGATAATTTTTTAAATTTGGTTTTAACTTTAGTTAAAAGTGAAAATAATATAGAGGATTGTATAAAATGGTTTATAAAATTTTACAGAAATGAAAAATCACTCAGAAAAATTGGCCAAAAAATAGATTCGGGGAAAAAACATTTCAGATTTGTTTTGTACACTTGAATAAAAAATTTTATAAAATTTTTTTAAAAATGTTTTTAGACTGGATCAGCTGGTAGACAATTTTTTCCCTTCATAACTCCTCTGCATTTTATCCAAAATTAACATTAGACCACCATTGGAAAGCTGAATTGTTCTACATTCGGCATATATTAACCATGTTTACATTTATGCCATTGTAAGTGAATCTCTGATTCTAATGTATTTACAGAAAGTCAACGTAATGCCATTACACACAGTTTATAAAGTTCTAAACCATTGTGATGTTTCCGGAGGATATGTGGAGTTGTCAAAAGGTATCACTGGAAAAATTGGAAGAACAAATTCATCAGAAGGATGAATAATTTTAAAGGAAAAAATTATTTGTAAACTTGTATTCATGCATTTTTTGGGAGTGTGGAAAATGAATATCAACTTTGTTTTTTGCGTCAAACAAAAGTTAGCCTTCTTTGCAATGTCGCTTGGCCACTAAGCCAAAATTGCATAAATGCCAGGGGGTGGTAAATATTGATATACATAATTTGTGATGGAGCAACACAGCAAGAGGTGAATTTTAACAAGAAACGTGTTGACATTTTGTTTTTTACACCCTGAAAAACCCTAAATACAAATCTTTCAGGAAACTAAATATTTATCACATTGTTCGGCTTCTAAATGCCCCTGTTTTTTTGTTGTTTTTAAATCACAAAAATAGTAATAACTTTAAACTATGCCACTGATCCATTGGAAACTTTATAACAGTTTAAAACTTTATAAGCTGCATGTAATAGCAATAAAACTGCATTTTACATTCACTAGTTTTCATGGTCCACTTGACCAATTAATATCTTTCAATTAATTAATGTTTTTAAATGAGATAAAATCAGTGCCACGAGTAGGATTCGAACCCACAACCTTCAGCTAGATACACCACTACTCTACCACTTGAGCTAGTAGTGGTGTATCTGCTGAAGGTCATGGAGGATATTTTCTAATACATTAGAACAAGAGAAATAAAATAAAACATTTGAGGAGTTTTATTTTATTTCAACCTTATTTTTCTCACTTATAATGGCATAAAAACCAAAGGTTGTTCATATAGGTTCAAAGAAGGAAAATGCAGTCTTCCAATGGTTGTAATACTGTGGATATCAAATACAGAGAGGTCTGAATTTTTAAGTGGAACAGAGAACCAAAAAGCCCCAGCTGATTTAGTTTAAAAAAATGCCCATTATTGTTTGCTATAAAAATTTTATTTAACAGTTTAAAGGGTGCTTAAAATCGATTTGAATCACTTTTTTCCCCATTACTTGACTGTTATTCTTTTCATTTTTGTGACTTCTTTGTACTCTAATCTCATTTAATACAGTTGTCTACATTATTTTATTATCCATCTTAATAAAACAAATTCAGGGATGCACAACAGTCAGAACACCAAATTTTTAAAATGGTAAATGGTAAATTTAAAAAACATAGTTGTGTGTATAATTTAAAGTATTCTGTTGCCAGGACAGGAGGCCCTTTGGATCCAACACAGGTTTAATATTTTTTGGTATAAAAACACCAAACAACAAAAAAATATAACTGAAATTGGCCACCCTGCCACCTGAGGTCCTTGTCAGTGCAGGGCTGCATCTTGAACTCATATGACTTATAAATTTATTCTCTTTGTAGTTGTTTCAAAGCTCTGACCAGCTTCCTCTTTGGCATCATGTGAGAGACTTTAGTCTGTAACCAATCTCCCACATGATGCTGAGATTATTAAATTATAAAATAAGAAACGACAACAAAAGAAAAATTAGAGTATTAATTATAACATATTTTACTGTTTCCACAAAAATAAAAAACAAGAGGGGATTGGTTTCAAAAATAGATGTATATTTTGCTTATTGATGCTTTGAAATCCAACCTAAAATTAATGAAAATAAATTTCATATGATTTATAATTTTAAACGTGTCCTTTACTGCAGATAATCAATAGCATAAAATCAAATATTTCAAATTTAATAGAGTTTGATTTCATATTATCAAGCTTTATGTATATACATTCAGTCGGCTTTTGTTAATTCGAAACTTTGATTGTATGAAATATTTTTTGTAACAAGAGGCAAGAGAGAGAGCTTTGTATAAATCCAAATGGAGCCACTTCCTATCTTTATAATCTGACTTTTTCTTTGGAATGTTTCTTTAAATTTAAACATATTGTTTACCTCCTTACACCTAAAGTTTATTCTAATTTTCTCTAGTTTGTTATGTGTGGTGGCCACAGAGGATGCCAGGCCACATTGAAACCAAAACTGCTTCATGAATATTCTTTAATAATGCATAGCAATGTTCAATTTTACAGTTGATCTAATTCCTATTTTTCATTATTTTTGTTTGATGTATGTACAGGACTTTTAGAAATGTGTATCAACTCTTAATAATTATTTTTTCTTTCTTTTGATAATTCGAATTATTTTGTGGTCCCTTAGGTTTCAAATTATCAAGTGTCAACAGCAGTAGTAGATATAAAATATATTAAGATAGTACATTGTACAACTCCTAAAAAATGGATCAATAAGCAAAAAACTACCTGAATGTATGATATCAACTAGAAACTAGAAAATTTGTGGAATATTTTACTACTTACTTGATCGCAGTACATTAATCCAGTCATCCCTTTCCTGTGATTTGCTCGCGAGCAAATAGAGTGTATAATCTTGTCCAGACTCCGTGTATCCCACTTGAAGTGGCGAGCCCTGAGGCACTGAATTTTCCCCACTGCTGTCTTGTAGGTTTGCTATTTCCACAAACCGGACTGAACTCAATAGAATTTTACCCCTTTCTTTACGTTTCTAAAGTTTAAAAAAAAAGTTAGAAATTTTTGCACTAAAAAAAATGAACTATTGATCAATAAAATAATTAAAAATACAGAAATGCAACAGATAACATGAAGGGTAAGTAAGGAAGAAATAATGATTTTGCAAAATGGGTACCTGTTCACTTTATCAAACCAAAGCTATAATCCCAGTTCATTGAAATAAAAAACATTTTGAAACTAAATAACTTATTTGTCCACATTTTATCCACTACATTATGATTTACACGTGCCTATTCTCTAAATACTTAAAAAACAAACTGCTAAGCAGCAACAATTTAGCCTACTTTTCAACCAAGCCCTACCTAATAATCCCAACCCCACCCCATCATGTAACAGTGCTGAAGCACAAGTAATAAGGGGTGGCCTTTTCAATGGTAGTTCAAAATTGTCCTTGCTAAAATTAAAATTTTACTTTTTCAGCTGTTATTAAATAATTCAAGTTATTTGACAATTAAAATACATTTTACTAAATATTTTTATACCATGAATATATTTTTATAACACTTGTAATCACTAATTGTACAACTTATATAACTTGTCGATCCATAAAAATAACAAAAGGAAAAAATATGTCCTGTTTAACAAATATTAGAAATCTCAGCATTATTTAGCATTACCAAATTATTGATTAATTGTAATAATAACATGGGTGTTACCAGATGAAGAAGAGCAGTATTGATTTTTCAACCCACCCTCTTAGTCATACCACCCCTCTTGCTTCAGATACTCACACCAGTGATACATTAAAACCTCCCCTTTCAACCACCCCTAAGCAAGTTCTGTAAAAAATTTTATTGTTCATCACTGCACCTATGTACTAATATTTTAAATTCAACCATGCCATCACACATATATTTTTATTATAACAGTTTAATTTTAAAAATTTGCAGAAGTAAAGATAAATCCAAACATAAAAACTGACTTCAAATCAATATCTGGAGGAGTGCAATTGGCCATCACACTTTGTAAATCATTTCTACTGTTTATTTAATCACCTCTAAACAGTACTAATAGCGTTTTTAATTATTTGCTTAATTATTATGGATAAATACTTCTTAGAGGCAATCATTTACAAAGTTAATAATTTTTTAAACATATATTTTACAATCAAATATGTAAATTGTTATGGTGAAATCAAGTCATAAAAATAAAGTCATACTCAAAATTCTGCAAATATAATTAAATTAGATTAGTATAAAGGAGACTGACAACATGAAAGAACTTACATTTTTGGTCCGACTTTGTAAAATATTCTCAAAATCAGAAGAAGAGAAAGCAGGGTTTTATTATATTATTTCTTTACTGCTTTCTTATTTATATTTGTTAGAATTTAGGACTCAAGATGTCGTCCATGCACTGGAATAACTAATTTTCCAGATCTCCCTAATGTTTGGCAGAGTGGATGAGTAAAAAATAACAATACCCATCCTAATAAATATCTATAGGTGCAATTAAAAGTGCATGGCAATAATACTTACATCTCCTTCAGTATCATAGTACACCAATTGTTTCCTAGTTAAAGTAAACCAACGCTGTTTATAATTTACAGGAGTAAATCGCTTTTTGTTTTGAGACCTTTTTATCATCAGCCCTTGTTTAATAATTTCATCATCATCATTCCCGGCCATTACAGTTTTGTAATTATCCTAAAACAAAAAGTCAATTTTACTAGGAAAAAAGAAACAAGATTATGAAATATTACAAGCCATCATTACCAACGTGTTAACTTATTTATCAAGCTTCATTTACAATTAATACAATACCAGAATTGGCAATTTATATATGACAATAATATTGGGTTGTAAAATAAGTCCATAGCGTTTTTCAATAATTTGATTTTATCCCTCATCTGTTTTGAAGCAATTTTTATTTATCAATTTAATTCAAGATCTAGTATTTTTACTAGGTGATTTACTAACTTAAAATGGAAGGAAAATAGTGTATCCTAGTTATTGAATTTTTTTATTATTATTATTACTGAAAAGGAAAAAAGCCACAGCCACAGACTACTAGGAAAATTTGTGTGATGGAAGGGATGTGAATGATGACACTTTAAGAGAGAGAACTGTCTGTAAATTATTCAAGTAGGGACATTTTGATTTCAAATAGGCAAAGCACACTGGTCATCCTTCAACTATGTTGATGTTGACCACGTTAAGCGTTTGTCTCAAAAAACCCACACTGAATGATATGAGGCATCCCAGAGATGTTCAACTGGATATGTTTGTCAGAGTGATAACATGATCACATGTTGACTGAGAATTTATTGAATCAATATTCATCTATGATTCCCTCCTAAAACGCAATGTAAATGGCCTTTTTTTTAATTTAATTTTTTTTATTTATTTATTTATGTTTAAATACAAATAATCAGGGTTGAAAAGAGGGTTCTTAGAATAATGTTCAGACAAAACAAAAAAATCCTGGGAAACAATGCAGCAAAGCATTTTTAATAACTTCAAAAGTTGGATTACATCCCAAGAAGTAATGTGCATTTAGTGGGATTCCAAGAGGTTGCTTATGATTTATGTGCTTCTTCTGCCCACCAAACTTAATTATAGCATATACTGCTAATGCTGTCAAACATTGACCAAAATCTGGCATTGGCAGATCACAAAAAAAAAGCGATCGTTTTGCACCAGGATAATGCTCATTCTACACAGATGCCCCAGATACTGTTAGAGCTAGGCTAGGAGGTCCTACCCTACCCAACATATTCACCACTTGACAAAACCCCTTTCAGGCTTTCCCTTATTCTGGGCTCCTCAAAAATCAAATAAAAGAAAAACTTTACTACACTTGAGGACTGTTGTAAACAAGTAAATCAAGGAGCCCATCACTCAAACATTTAAGAAGTTCTAGGAGGAAGAAATTATAAAGTTACATAAAAGGTGGCAACAAGTGGGGGAACCAAATGGTTCATATATTTTTTTAATTAAATTTCAATTTGAATTTACCACCAAAAAACGCTATGGAGTTATGCTACAACCTGATACAATTAAAAATTAGTAATTATTTTTTAACAGGCAGATGCTTACCAACCACAACCAATGTTCCAATCCAAGAATCAGTGTAAAGTTTAACATGCATCGAACGGTCTATGTGCAGATTTCCAAGAACATTTACATTAATTTCATATTGATTTATGTGTGCAAAAAAACGTAATTATATGTGCGCCAGTATAAAATCTATTTTATAATGTCAATGACAATTAGTTCTTGATTATAAATTAGTGCAGTAATTTACATGTGATTCTTAATATCTTTATTAAACATTTTAACAATTGTTTTCATTGTTAATATTCTTAATTACATTCATTTAGATCAAGTCACAATGTTTTTTTTTGTTTTTTTTTTTAATGTACACCTTACCTTTGTGTTTTTCTTAAACAACTGCAGTTTTTTCTATTTTGTATTCATCTATTTAATAATCGACAAAGTAGGGGAAAGACCTCTTAAAATGATTAAAACAATGTCACACTGCTGTAACAATTCAATATTGAATAAGCACAAATATAAACATTACAATTGTCAAAAAAAGACATTCTTAATTTTCAAATTTTAGAAGCACAAATAAATGATGTATATAGCAAAAAAAAAATTAAAGTTTGGTTTAAAATGTTCAATTCAAAAAGGAATTGGAAAATTAGTACCAAAAATTTTTTAATTTAAATATTGACTTTGATGAAGGTGAAAGTACTTGATAATCTAATAAAAATATTTGTAAGAAGAGATCAAGTTAATAAGTGAGTAAATAATGAATGAAAATTCAAATACTATTTTTAGATTTAAAAAATTAGCATTCATTATATATAAATATTGCAGTCATTATTATACTTATATTATTTACTTGATAATTACCCAGCACAACTACACAAAAATCTCTCTTACATTGTTTTACAACTGAATTTTAATGTGCTTTTTCTCATAAGAACAACTACAAAACAAATGAATTTATACAAATATTCATAGGTACCATTCATGAACGCACAATCAGATCTTTGGCCTAGCTGAAAGATAGAGATATGGAAAATCACTAGCATGTTGTACTTTCCCTGTGTACATTATAATAGTTCTTTCAAGGTTCCACACGTTTTAATAAAAAAGATACAGATACATTTATAGTACTTTTTGTTATTGTATTAGGTAATTTGGTCCTTAGTAAATTGGTCATCAGGATGTTTGAAAACACTGAAGATGGCAATATGTCGAAACATGTCTCAGACCAGTGAAGATAGGTAAACCAAGATGACTGGTAAGGACCAAATTAGGAGAAATGAATGGTCGGTGTGATACATTCTCGGCTTGTCGACCCAGTGGTCATGGGTTCAATTCCCATTGTGCTAGGTCCAGGAGGAATAAAAACACCAAATAACCTTGCTGTCCATTCAATTTTTCTCCATAAGGGATAGTATCATAATTTTCTATTTGGGCTTAAAAAAAAGATTAAAAAGTCCCATCATGGCCTTTTAGTCATTACTTTCTACTGATGGTGGTACAAATGTTAGTTTAACCTTAGGTTTTACAATTTAGCATTCTCAAGCTAGTATTTGAGTTTAATACTTTGATGACTACCTGACCACCTGACATTACAGTCTTGTTTTTATAACCTCTGTTTAAATCAAATTTAGTAAATTTTAGTTTTGGGCCAAAAATGTCTAACCTTGTACTTTCTTGCATCCTAGATCAATCAGTGTACCAAACAATTGTACGGTTAGTTGTTATAATTAAATTACAAAATAATTCCTTACACATGAAGGAAGAAGATGATGTGGATTTGGAAAATATTCAATAGTTATAGGGTGTCATTCCACAAAATTAAATAAATTTTTAACATGGCCGGTTTTGCAATTTTATTTCTCACATCCTCGGGTGCCAACATGAACAAAACACAATTAACCTACTTAAGGTTGTTGGAGCATTGTTTACTTCAAACAATACTGGTCAGTCAAGACAGTGGGACAATATTCTATTCCCAAAATGTTTTATATATTATATTTTGTTTTATATTTATACAGTTTAACAAGGTGTGTCCTTAAAATATCACCTTGACTTTGAAATTTATATCAATAATAACTAATGTTGTTTGGTTCATGTTAGCACTTGAAGATGCGAGAAATAAACTAGCGAAACGGGTCATGTTAAAAAGGTATTTCATTTAGTGGAATGATACCCTATATCTCATGGTTAATAAGACATTAGTCAACTTTGAACTAACATTTCCCCACCGAAAACCCAAATAAATAAATGTTTTAACACACAGATACTTTTTTATCCTGTATGTATAGTGCTGGGTTCTTACTGCAATTTATAATACAATTTATGTTCTAAAATGTACCTTAATATTTGCCAATGTTGTGTGCCCTGATGGAAAAGAAAGTAAGAAACTGAAACCGCACTAATATTTACTTTCTGTTGATGAAATAATGTTTTATCACTATTACAATTGAATTAGAATTTTGATTAAGTCAATATATTATTATTTAATCTTATTCAATAAGTTGGAAATTTTTAATTTTCACAGTGAAGCACACAATTTTACATAAGTGTGGGGAACTTATTCTATTTTTTTATTTAATGAGATTTAGGGCAGATAATTGCCAATCAATATGAAATTAATACATTTATATTAAGATGAAGATGAAAATCTGAGATAGAAATAGACAAGTAAACCTGTTGACAAAAGTAATTTGAAACTAATGAAGTTAATATGTAGCATTAAGAATTGACGCAATAACAACAGTGAAAATAATAAAAATAAAAGAACAGAAAATGAAAACAAGAATATACGTTCACTTTAACAGGTAAAAGTTTAAAACAGAACTATATAAAAAATATACTTACAAGATCATAACGATCATGGTGACATTTCAGCCAATTAAAGCGAAAACTCATATGTTTTAAGCACCAGAACTAGAGACACAAAAAATGAAATTCCTAGCTTAAGCTGCTTTGCTGAGCGCAAACATAATAAAACCATACAAACCTGGAGAATTTTCACAGCTGAAGGGGAGTCCAGTTTAATTTATTTAATGTTTTCTTGTTTCGCCTGGAAGCATCTCCTTCCACTTTAATTGTCTTGGCAAATTTACCATGTCACTAAAATTAAAAAATAATAATAAGATTATAATTCTACAGGATCGTTTCTCTAACAGTTTGTCACAAAACAAAAAACTACCAGTAAACAGTGTAGTAGTAAAGATAATAAAGTAGCAAAACACATGGTATAGTTTAAATTTCGGAAAAAAACTATGAAAGGGGCATATCATGAAATTGCCCACTGGGTGTCATAGATGAGGGGTCAAACACTTTAAAATAGTTGTATCGTACTATCCTCAATTGAAAACACATGAACTAAACCGGGATTCAAACCCAGAACCATTAGCATGGCAAATGCATGTTTAACATTCTAACCAGTTGGCTACTGCATTCCCCATTTACATCTCTAACTACAGGAACCAAGCCTCTCAAATGATTTAAAATGAACTGTCCATCTACAAGAGTATAATGATTTTTACTTTTTAGAAAATTGTGTTATAATTGATTCCAAGAGAAAAATATGTTTGCTGCTCACTTGATTTAATCACGCCATTTGATTTCTGATTCTATATAGTATTCCTACATATTATATATATATGTAAGCTCACAAAATAATTACCCGTATGTAGTATGTGGAAATTAATTTTTTAAAAACTGGTTAACTTTTTAGTAAATCGTGTTTACTCTTGATAAACAATATTTGCCATTCACTTGAAGATATAATTGCACTGGGATTTTGTGAGAAAAAGCCACTATACAAAAACACTTTTGATAAGTTTGATAAAACAAGTCAAAAGAGCATTGGATTTTAACATACAACAGAATAAAAGTACACACATGAATGAACACATTTTCGTAGCAACTTCTTCCAGGAAGTTCAACATTTCAGAAGAATCTTTCTTCAATTTTGTCCTGCCATATATCTCGCCTTGACATACTATATTTAAAAAATACTCTCTTGTGATCACCTTCACATTTGTTTTGATGCTCAGAAAACAAAAAATAAAGAGGAAAAACAACTGGGTCATCTGTAATGCAAATTTACACAGTGAATACTAATCAATACTGCACTAAGTGAGGGTTTAATAAATGCTCAGGAGCAATTAGCCTAGAATATTTCAAAGTTAGCTGTTATATTCATTTTTTGCCTTTTAAAATATTTATCTTAGTAAAAGCAATTTCCTGCTTAAAATTTATAAAATTGGACCATTAATGTTCATGTGGCCACAATAGATGTGATTACATTAATTAATTTTACTTTTTAATATAAGTTGCAATCAAATAAGACAGTATGTGCCAGTTAGATGCCAACAACAAAATTTCTGGGTAAAAGCACAAGTCTTCTAGGCAGAATTAATTAGCATGTATGCGATTTGCTAGGAAACCCAGAAAATAAACTGTCAATTCGAACAGTCAAGTGATCAAAGCTTTGTAACTGGAAACAGATTAATTTGAAGTTGATACACAAATATACCAACATACAATCACCAAGGGTTCCGAGGCATAAAGGGCACAGAATGAATGTATAATGTATGTATAAATCAGGTTTGAAGCCATCAAATAAACAGACGAACCCATAACAGGAACCAAAACCTCAACGCAACTAATCAAATTAGCAAATTGACCACTTTTATTAAGCAGTAATAATCTTATAATGCTGACATGCTTGTAGCAATTATGTTCTTCACTGGCACACATATACGTCAAACAGTTTATCTTAACGGTGTATAAAAACATCATCACAAACACGTAAAACACTCTTTAAACAAAAAAACACATGAAATATTAGCATAAATGGCTGTTGTGCCTGGAAAACCAATCATCCCATTCCAGACTATCCTTATAATAAATATACGTAAATTTTAGACAATTTAACATTGCGAAAACGGCTTTGTTTATTTTTACTTGCCTAATTTAGTATGATAAGTTTATCGAATAAACAAGTGTTAAATACAGACTGAAGAAAATTTACAATGGCTGATATGAAAAGGTGATAGTATTGAGTACTAAATAGACACAAATGTTATATTTAAAAAGCCAATCTTTCACATACATACTATTTAAATATTTTTTTAGAATATGTTAGACTTTTTGACCATCAATAAAGGTCATACTTTAAATAAATTGGTTTTTTCAGGCTTCAGTGTTTTTCTTATTGATTGGATTATAAAGCGACCTTTTCCTGCAAAAACACCCAATGTTTTTCTTAATAAAGATATTATTAAACACTAATCTAGCCTTAGTTAAACTTTTAAAAAATCAATATGATATAATTTAAAATAAAGATGATCAGTGCTGAATCCCAAATAATTTTTTTTGCAATTTTTCTTTATGAATACAAACTAGATTTAAAAATGACTGTACTCTTAAAAGGGACTGCTCATACAAATGCTCAGAGTTTGGAGTTGTTGCACTCATATACTCTGAAGGTGCAATTTTGTTTTTAGAAATTTCACAATGAGGATGCAAGATCAAAGGTTATTGATGAGATACAATCAGAGATTTAATTCAAACTGACCCACATAGCTTCCAACTGCCTTGAATTACTTATACCATACATAAATACGTACTCACAATGTAAGTAAAGTTAAAAAATCAATTCTTGTCATTCAGGAGGGCTTAACATCCAATGACTGATTGGTTATCAAAAACGAGGGGTCACACCATTTTACAACACATTTTGTGTACTACTATCAATTATAAAGCAATGGCTTAGCCGGGATTCGAGCCTAGAACCACTAGCATGGCAAATACAGATACCCTAACCACTCTGCAACTACTGTACCATTCACCACATTGTATCAATACATGCAGGATAGAATTGCAGTCAATACACTATAAGAACACACAAGACCGGATTGCTAATTGATAATTCATCAATTGCTATCAAATAAAAATATTTTTTTAAATCAAAAAGTTTTACCCTGATGACACAAGGAAACGTCCATCAGAGAAAACTTTTACTCACTATTTTCTTACCAAAAGTGCAATAGGGGCTTTTTGCCTCCTGGTTAAAGCACCTTTAAGACAATTTAACTGATTCTAGTAAATTTATTAGTTTATCTATTTTTAGTTTACAGCCAAGAACAGATATAATTTTGGATATAATCACTTGTAAGGAAAAATGCTTCCTGAACAGTAATTTTAAGTCATAAGTCTTCACTGAGTGAAAAATTTTACTCACTATTTTCTTGACTTGAAAGATCTCGATGGCTTCAGTAATGAAAAATTTGACAACCGACTAAGTATCGAACCAGAGGTGACTCTTTCTAAGACTCAATAAACTATCTAGGATTTTTTTCAAAAGTACTTTGCGCATTCAACAGTTTCAACCTTGCTTCTCAATGAATAACGGTAGTCGATAGCAACAGAGATTATTTCAAGGAAGAAAATTTTATTAATATGGTCAGTGTTGAACCAAAAATTTGCCTTTTTGCTTTATGAGCTTTAAAGGGCTGCTTGAAAAACATCTTCCGTGTTTGGTGATAGTTCTCTCTCTATCTGGAAGGAGCAATTTTGGTTTTAGAAATTTCACAATGACAGACCAAAAATTATTGATGAATCCTTAGCTCCCAGCTAAAAACAAATACTATTTTAGATGCTTGTAAAGAAAAATGTGTCCTGTACAATGATTTTTACAATCATAAGTCTCCTTAATCAGAAAAAAAGTTTTACTCACTATTTTCTTGTTGTTGCCTCCTGATCAGACCTACTTGAGCATTCAGGCTCAGTCTCATACAAAACTTAAAAACTTTGAACTAAGCTTTTAAGATCTGTCACCAGATATTTTAATCGTCTCGACAATAAATTTTGGTGGCAACTGACAAAATCTCAAACCAAAATTGACTCTTTTGTCACTCATTCTACTATCAAGAGATGTGCTTCTGATTTAGACTGGCTTCTCATTTGGCAAGTGTAATAAAAGGAAACAGATTACTTCAACGAATAAAATTTTATCAATATGGACAATGCTGAATTTGTTCAAAAGCAACTGAGGGTGTTTGAGGCATAACCAAAGAAGATGTGTGTGTGAGAGGCTTAGCCTACCCTTAGCTTTTAGTTAAAAACAGATATGATTTTGGGTAGAATCACTTATGAGGAAAATGTATCCTGTAGAATAATTTTAAGCAGTCATAAGCATCATCAATCAGAGGTTTTACTCACTATTTTCTTGCCTTCTAAAAGTGTACTATGAGTTGTTGGATCCTGATAAGGCCTATGCTACCATGCTTGGCTCGGTGTCATTGAAAACATAAAAAATTTAAACTAAGCTCTTCAGGCCTGTCACTAACAGATAATTTAAGGGTCTCAACAATAGACTTAGACAGGAAAAATGTGAAGATTGAAGTCTTGAACACAGTTGACTCTTTTTATGACTCAATCAACTATCAAGAGATTTTCAACCTTGCTTCTCGTTGGACAAGGGTAATCAACACCGATAAAGATTATTTCAAACAAAGAAAATATTAATAGCTGTAAGGGTTTCATTTACCCACTTCAAAAATTTATGCTATATGTATCAAACTGACAGGACTCTCTGCGAAGGCCTGGTACAACCGATATTGTCGTATCACATTTGCACATTTGGTGACGAACGTCCAAATAAATCGATAAGCAATATTTAATAGTCATTTCAGGCCTATTTCCAAAAAGATAAGCCCAGTCAATGTTTATTATTTTAGGACATTCTTGCCTGTTGAACAAGTTGAAGAACAGGTGGAACATTTTCAAATTAATTCTGTCCCCAGAATACCAACTCTGAAATGACACTTTTAAAAAGAAAAAATTATACATTTACAAAACAAGGGTCAGAAAAACATTATGCAAAGTGCTCCAGGATGAAAAATTATAAAAACGAAGAGGTAAATTTTAAAAAAACTGGTTTAAGTTAATAAGACGATAACAGAAACTAGATAAACAGCAAATGCGTGTGAAAATTTAAAAAAATAAATAAACAAATAAAAGAGCAAAACTCACGTTGAAAACTATGGAAATATCCTCACTGCTGCCGATAATGCACATATCATGTAGAGGTATTTATTTTGAAACTCGCTGGCACGGAGACGAGAAGCGGTGTAGAAATTTTGTACAAAATAACTGATTAATTTCCGACTCGAAATGACAAAAAAATCTGTACAAACTATCAGAGGCCGGAATGTAATTCAACAGGTTTTCTCTGTTTTCATAACCAATGCATCCTTTATTAATGTTTATAAAGACACTGATTACAAAGAAGTATCGATTTTTCACCTGCTGCTCAATTTTTTTCCCCCAGAAATAAATTAAGCCATGATCTTCTGCGAGTATGTTTTACCGAAAGTAAAACATTGATGGTTAAAAGGGCGAAAAAACCAAATGGAATAACGATTAAAACTATATTTTTCCAGTTGGATGATACGGTCGACGTAGTAGACGAGCGCGTAGGGAAATTTGTTGCCTGCGTTGTGCTCAACCAAAAAACGCAAAAAAACAAAAACAAAGAAAAAGAGAGAAAATGAAAGAGTCAGGAAAGAAAGAGAGAGCCACTGGCTTCAGACCATTGCACCTGTATTTTTAAATATATTTGAAGGCCAATTTTATTGATTTTTAGGGTAAAAAGCATACCACCCGTTCAACTTGCGACAGGCGTTAAAATCTCCAGCTCCCTCCTCCCAAAGTCCCAACGTCAACAATAGTTATGCTGGACAACATACAGTATCGTCCAATAGAACGACAAAAAGAATTTATTTTGCATAAACGTATTAGAGAGGTCGTATAATAATTAACATAAAAAAATAAACCTTAAGTATATATAAAAAGTATATATAAATGGCTACAATATTTATTATATTAAGCTAAATTTTGATACTACGCAGGTGGACAGTATTAACCATAAATTTTCATGTAATTTGGTTTATTCATATTTTGCATACCAAAAATAGGTCTGGTTTTAAAAATAAGACTTTTAAAAAGAAAATGTTTATTACCTAATTCTACAAAAACAATTATTGAGTTTAAAAAAAATTAAAAACAAATATAAATGTTTAAAAAAAAACACGTTTTTGTCTCCTTTAATACCAACTATTTCCACCTCTCGCTTGAAAGCATACACATTTAGTGCCTTTATAGCTGTCTGGCTGTCCAATGTATGTAAATCCATGCACCCTTAATTTTTCTTTTTACCAACTCTTATGCACAGAGTTGGATTGCGTAGACTTCAGCTTGGAAGATAGTTTGAACCAGTCCAATTTGCTAGGGAGTAATTCAGCCCTTGTATCCTTTCACTTAATCTCTAGTCCATGTTTGATCTGATTGTTCGTTTATTACCCCCTTCCTGAAAATTAGGGTCGTCTTTCTTCCAAAAATTTGTCTCATCTATGACCGGTTAAGAAAGTCTATTGAAGTTATTTATTTGAATTTTAGGAGCCTCTTTTGAGTTTATTGGTAGTATCAAAAGCCACCTTTAGGCACTAGTGCCTCACATTCACACAGGTGCGTTGTCTCTGATTTTCGTTTATAGATTCTGTATGTTTCTCTGCTTTGCTAATTTTTTTAAAGTTATAGTTGATTTAAAGGATTATAATCCTCCCCAAATCTTGCCTGTTCTTCCTTCCCTACGTTCTATGTTCTATGTTGAGAACATAAACCTTTCCTTTTCAGAGGTTTAAAAATCTCTCAGCTTACCAGGTACTTTTGTCCATACTCTTAATCAACTTAAACATGAATTTGTAATTTCACAAGTAATTAGATTTGCACATAAAAAATTATGTTTATTTGTATAAGAACATTAGTAAACATTGTATATTGTTGAATTTATATCTTATTTACTTCGTTATTATTCCTAACTATTTTATAAACGTTACACGTAACAAATTATTTTTCTGACACTTAAGAAAATAGCGACAACCAATATGGTCGTAGAAGGGACAGGTAAAATCAAAAATCCCATTGTAAATATTTAAATTTTATGTGATAACGTGCGATAATCGTCCTAATTTAATAACACTTTTCAATGTTTTTCAGAATATTTATTTCTGAGTTGAAAAATCCTAATGGTTTGATGGATCGATTAAGAAAGAAAACATTGTCGATAGTCGATTCAATTGCCTATCACTACACTTCGATTTTGAACCGGGGGAACCTCCCGGGGAACCTTTAAAATAACAAGTGTATCAGACTAATTATCTAACTTGATAAAAAAGGTAATATACACAACATTTTTCATGCTAAAAAAAAAAAAAAAAAAAAATTTCTATAATAAGCATAAATTTATTGGCTTATTCGCCAATTGAGCCAGTGCTTGTCAAAAAAGTATTGACACACCCTTTATATCTTGATTTTAAAACATTGTCCTCTTGAATTTTATTGTGCAGTAGTTGTAACTTTTTTCAATAAGATGAAATATTTATAATCAGATAAGACATTAAAAAGTATCAGCACAGCTGTTTACAGATACGAAATCATCTTGGAAATGTTTGCGAGATATGTCAAGATTTGTGAAGTGATATACTCTGTTGCCGCATTCTTTCGTTTTAAAATTAAGTAGAGGAGGGTGTTGCTGGCAGCTTCTCAGTTAATGTGAAATTGACGACATACACAGTCAATAAAACTTTTGCGTACCTTTGGTAATGTTTGAAGTGAGCTGGGTCTCATGAAACCACACCAAGCCTTTTATTGAGACTGGAGCAAACTGAAGCACACAAAATCACTTTCGCTTGACCAGTGTGGCTTTTTCCCCCCATCACCACGCCGCTATACCTTAGGAAGATCCTATCGGCGAGTCTCGCCTTTTTAGCAAAATTTTGTTGTCAAGATAGTAGGAGTACAATTAACTTAACTCCTTCTTCATGCCTTACCTGGTTAAAGGTGAAACTAGAGGAAGTCAAAATTTGTTTGTTTTTCTTTAAAACTCTTCTATCCAAAAAGGTAGCCTCTTTCTATCCTCTTGCTCTATTTTCCTTCTATCCTAGATGATTTTCCTCCTTGCTAGAGACACCTTGAACCCTCATCTGGACTAATTACATGAATAATTCAGTGAATAAAACATGTCATACAAAACTAATTAGAAAAATTATTAGGTAAATAAATAAATAAACACTAAAAGAAATAAATGTATGCCTAAAAATCATGCAAAATGCCTATGCTAAACTATTTATATGCCCGGAAACATTTTTTGTCAATTTATTCAAGTCAGGTAGCCTGTTTTTTAGGAACTAGGCATTTTGTTTTCCCTTTTTTTTCCCTTGACGGGGCATATAAAAATTCTGTGTGCTACATCATGCCCATTAGTATTTGCATCATGTAGTGATCAAGAAGCAACCAGTTTGCTTTAGCCCTATCTTCAATTTTAGAAAAAAAAATTGAGTACTTACTTTGATTGCTGCTTTCCCATCTTGGGTCTATCCACTTTTTTGTAAACTGCAAACATTTTTGTTTTGGAACACTTTTCAACCAAACCAGTTCATGATCTTCAGCTTATCACAATTTTGGTTATTTCCAATCTTTTATTTGCCTAAGGCCAGTGTGGATTATCCTCACTTGAATCTTTGTGAAAATGCACTTTAAGGACATCTGGCACCACCTGGATAATTTACAGTTTTTACAAAACCATTTTGGTCAGAAAATTAATAGTTTGAGGTAAAAGAAAGCTACAAATTGTAGGCAATAATACTGAAGAGTAATACAGACTCAATCTAATGCTTTGAAGATCTTGTTTAAGTTCTGTGAAGTTTGAGTTTTGAATAAGCTTGATGCATTTTTATTTTTTCAATTTAAATTATTTATTAATTGTCTGCAAAAGTGTTTCTAATTGGCTTTTATAATATAATTGTTTTTTTTTTGTTTTTTTTTGTTTTTGTTTTTTCAGTGCCTTAACAAAAACTATGGATAATACCAGTAATGACTTCATCAACAACATAAAATTCACAGATTTTTGTGACGTCTGTGATAAAGTGAGATCTAAAAAGGAAAAGAAGATAAAATCTGAAATCTTAAGGCGGTACATACTGTATTTGCGTACAAATTCCAAGGTCCGTATCAACTGAAAACAAGCTTATTTGTTATTAACATGATTAGAATCATGTTGTCTTACAACTAATGTGCATTTGTATGTTAAAAAATCAAGGATGAGGCCAGTTAGAAGGAAAATCTCAGATCCTACATTGACTCTTTAAGTATTCCCCGTCATTCAGAACTATGAAACTTTAATTACTAATTTAAACGGTTCACAATATGAAGATATATTCACAACTTGATGAAACCTATGGCTTCAAGTACTATGAAATTAAAAAATTCAAATTACATAGCACCAGATCGAATAGGACTAGGGCATTCTATAACAAAAATATGTTCTTAATCTTACTGAAAGGAAATTTAGATGGTGATAAAAAATTGATTCAACTTTATTAACAATATTCCAAAATAACATTTCATTTTGTACAATTTTACTTCGTCATATATTGCAGGGAGGTAATTTATATCAAATAATTAGGTTGATGTTACCATATTATGATCGGGACAGAGGCTCCTATGGAATAAAAGAAGATAAATTAGGGCACATTTATGTCAAAGTTCTGGATCTAGCAAAAACAGGAAAAGATGCTGTAGCCTTATTGGAATACAGGTATCAAACCTATCATAAAATAGTTTTTGAGGATTTGAATTAAACGAAAGTAATTTTTTTTACCAAGGCATCCAAACAGATTTAAATTTAATCAAGCTGTCACAGATTATGCTGATATCGTGTATGGAGTTATGAAATCTAGAAGCACTACACCTTCCAATTTAACAATCGCTGATGTCAACAAAGCTTTGGATGCCATTGCCAAATCTTTTGCAGAGAAATCTTCAGGTCAGTTGCACAAGGAAAATAAATAAATACAAGTATTAAAATAATGGACTTATATCATACATGTATTCAGAAATTCAAGCAGTTTTGAGCAACTTTACATCAATTCTAAGGAATTTTGTGTTTTTACTGGTCTTATCTGTTATTTCACTTTTAATATAGACATATTGTTGGACTAGAGACAAAATTTATTTTGCTTGATTATTTTCATGTTAACAAGGATTGCGTTTGGATTGGGTAAGTTAGGTAGGGTTAGGGTAGGATAGTACGATTAGAGTTATGGATAAGTTAAGTAAGATTAGTGCTATGATTAGGTTGATTTCGGTTGGGCTAGAGTTATGGTTTCAGATAGATTGGTTAAATGGTTGGGGTGTGTTGAGTCAGAATTAGGTTTTTTCCTGACTGGATTTACCCCAAAATCAGGGTGTTAAGGAAAATAAATAACTTGAAATAAACTGTAAAAAAAGAATGAACATGTGAATATGTTCAGAAAATCAGACATTGACATAAGTTTTTAGCAACTTTATGTTAACAATTTAAAAAAAATTTTGTTCTATTTCAGTAGTTCTCACTGGTTTTATCTGTCATTTCACTTTATTCGAGCGGATCGAAGTCAAGCTTGCTTAAGTGGTTAGAGCACCAGCATATTTAGCATAGGTCATGGGTTTGAATCGCACTTGTGACACTTTTTCCTTCTCAACAAGACCTTAGATAAAAAGAATAACTAATTAATATGGTAAATTATGAGCACCAAACATACATGGGTTAGAGTTATGGTTAGATTAAATTAGGTGGGTTTAGAGTTATGGTTAAGATTAGGATTAAGTTAGATAGGATTAGATTTATGGTTAGGATATATTAGGTTAAGTAGTAGGTTTGGGACTGGTTAAGATTAGGATTAGGGTTTTTCCTGACTAGAGTAACCTGAGTTTGATTACAGCTTATATTTACACATAATAAATAACTATATATTATTAATGAAAATTACATTTAAACAATCAAATATTTTTGATCAAACTTATGTCCTATTTCACTTATTTGATCACAGTCCATCAGTCGTAACTTCAGTTTTATTTAATTTAACTTTGTTTAATGTTTTAGAAGCAAAATTGGATGTGTTTTTTGACACATTTATTGGCAAAATGTCAGCTAAGGAGCAAAAATGGATAATACGCATTATTTTAAAAAGTATGCACTTTGGAGTCGGACACAAACAAATGTTATATTTTATACATCCAGATGCCTTTAAGTTCATAAGCACTAATTTTAGTTTACAAAAGGTAATTTTGTATTTCTTACTTTCAAAGGTTTTCTAATGAAAAAAATAATATAATATAAAACAATTCACAGTTTATGAATTTTTCCATAGTGCACACTTTATAATTATTTTACTTATATTTGTGAGCTATTTCATATGATAATTTCTAGCTGTGTTCAACTTTGGGAGATCCTAACGTTCGCTATAACGAATTTAACATCAATCTATTTGAAGCTTTTCGTCCGATGCTTTCTTCAAAATGTAACATTGAAACTATAAATTTTTCTGGAGACCATTTCATTGAAACTAAACTGGATGGTGAAAGATACCAAATTCATTACTCAGATGGGGAATTCAAGTTCTTTTCAAGGTAATTTACATATTTGTCGTTGTTTTAAATGATTATGTTCACTATTGTTTTTCCTAGGAATGGATTTGAAGCATCAACATACATTTATGGATCAAATGTTTCCACTGGATATTTTGCCGCTTCTTTAAAAGAACAATTCAGCCCGCATTTCACCAGTTTTATATTAGACGGTGAAATGATGGCATGGCACAAAGTTAAAAAGTGTCTTATAACCCAAGGTAAATGCAAAATATGTATTTAAAAAATTATAGGATCAGTTTAATGCTTGCTTATGCTTAATTTTTTTTTAATGTTAGGCAATTTCAGGGATGTAGGAAAAGTGAAAGTTGGTGGTGATGTTCAGCCTTGTTTCTTTCCTTTTGACATTGTGTACTGCAATGGTAAAGTGATAACAAATAAACCTCTTTTCGAACGAGTTGCATTATTAAAGCAGGTCTTTAGTCCCAAAGAAGGTGTTATAATGGAATTAAACCGAATATTAGTCAAATCCAAGTATGATTTGTTGGTTTGGCAATTTAGACTATTTCAAATGAGTTTTCAGTACTGATAGTTAATATGATCTTGCAGTGATGAAATACTTGATGCACTAAATAAAGCAATTGAAAAGCACGAAGAAGGAATTATTGTAAAGGAAGTCAATTCAATATATAAACCAAATGAAAGATTTAGTGGGGGCTGGTATAAAATCAAACCAGAGGTAATACAAAATACAAATGTATTAAAAACAAAAGTTAATTTTTTTAACTTAGTACACACAAGGTGCTCTTATGGAGTTAGATGTTTTAATTATTGGAGGTAACTTTGGTTCTGGTCAACTAAAGGGGACTGTGAGCCGATTTTTGGTAGGATTGGCAGCTTCAAAGGACAGTGATGGTAAGTTTGTACAATACAGTTTCTGTTATTAATATTTTTTTTGAATTGGTTTTGTCTTTATTGGTATTAGCCATGTAATTTCAATTTGCTCACAGAGAGTACTTACAATGTGCTGTGTTATTGAGTTTTAATTAATTGTGTGCCTTTGGTATTATTATGTATTGTATGAAATGGGTTATCTGATTTCACATTGAGAAATGTGTGTCCTTTTCCATAATTTTATTTTGATGTGTATCATCTCCAGGTACTCCCAACGAATTTCATTCATTAACAATGGTATCATCTGGACTCACATTTGATGAGCTTGATGAAGTACGAAGTAAATTGAATAAACATTGGATTGCGAAAAAGAAACCACCGACTATGATTCAGTTTGGCCATACAACTCCAGATGTGCACATAGATCCAAAGAACTCCATAATTTTACAGGTAATTGCCCTGTTTACATCTCTCAGATCTAATTAATTACAGACACGACGAACACATTCAACAGGACCTAGGCTGCTCTTTACCATTCTCTCTGTCCTCTGATACTCACTCTATCATCAGTCACATGCAATCGCACTCTACCATTCAACAGTACCACAGGACCATCATCTTCCCTTGAACTTAAGGATTGCTTTGGAACTCAATTGCGTCCTTCCCTACTCTTATTACCTCATCTTAAAATACTATCTGCCCTGTACTTTCCAGTAGTAGTATAGTATAAAGTATCCTTCCCCCCATCCATTATACCAAAGCAGGTGTTCTGTTCCGCATGGCAGAGTTTTTGGTTCCATTTTCTTCTCAACATACACTGCAGACATTATCTACTATTGTTGACGCAGTACTCTTCACATGTGCAGGCAATATCACCATCCTTTCAGTAAACCCAGGCCCACTGGTCTTTAGAAACCTTCAGGGCCATTGCTCCTATTTGTAAGAGTAGAAGAAATGTAGGAGACTGAACAAAATCAAATATCAATAAAAAAACCTTCCTCTGCTATATCACCTCTCCATCTAGTACAAATTAGTTTCCTAGCAGCCAAGCTTGTCTGCTAATTGGGACTTAACATCGACAAAAGACTTACTTGGAACCCCACACTCGACTAAAAAAATAAACCTTAACAAACGATATAAACTACTGAAAAGACTACACTGATTGAAACTATCACTACAAAACATATGCAACTAATCCAGATGGAATTGAACTATGGTTTCAACATTTGTTCTTGCCTTCAAAGAATCCAGTCACTTAAGTACAAATATTTCGAACCAGGCCAACTTCCCAACCAATCTCACCTTACTGACCACAGAACTTTAGATCCATTTGTTCTCGAAACCCTTGAAGTTGGTACAAAAGCCGACTAATAAAGCTGTAGAACCTCATCCCAACACCTAGTCTAACCCCCTTCTTGACAATCCTCAAGATATATAATGTCTCAATGGTTTCAAGGTTTCCTCCCTAGCAAAGAAAGTTAATAATGTTTTGACACGAGTGTAATTAACGGATCACTTCTCCACTATATGAGATGGTACAATGTCCATGCCTGTACCAAATTCATTATCATACAAAATCACCAAGTAATAAATTGTTAGTTAAATTTTAATCTATAACTAAATGATTTTTTGGTGTTTGGTGAATTTTCTTTCAAAGCATCATAAATAATGTGTAGAGATTAGTGACCGTTAACGGATAATTATTCAGATATTGTGAGATGCGGTCTGGTGTGATGTAGGTATCAGAAAAACATTTTCTTTATCGTGCCAACGTTTCGATCTTTTATTGAGATCATCTTCAGGGCTCAAAGTGTTTGTCTTCTGTGTAATTGTGCCATGTCGTGTTGAGAGTGCCGAAACGTTGGCACGATAAAGAAAATGTTTTTCTGATACCTACATCACACCAGACCATCTCGCATCTCACGATATCTGAATAATCATAAATAATTTTTATTACAACTCATTAATTTCTTTAATTTTTATTACATTAAATTTAATTTGGTTTACATTAAAATAAGTATGTTGTAATAAATAAAACAATAAAAATACTTATAGTTTGAAGTAAACAACAAAATACAAGTGGTCGAATATTGCAAAATTCATAAAGAGAAAAAATTTGCTTGTAGCTGTTGTAAAATGATAATTAAAAAAACAATTGTTTAAAAGTCAAAGTTTTATATTATACTTTTTGTAGGTTAAAGCATCTCAAATTATCAAAAGTAGTAAATTTAAATGTGGGTTTTCACTAAGGTTTCCAAGAGTAGAAAAAGTGCGTTTTGACAAGAGTTGGAAAGACTGTTTAACATCAGAAGAATTTTATACCATATACAATGTAAGCTAAATTTGCTGTTTTATGTAGTGGTACAGTGTGGATTTATAAAGTAAATTTTTATTTCGTTTACCTCAAGGAAACTGCAGGAATGCTCACATCAGGCCCACTGAGTTCAAAGAGTGAACATAAAACACGGAAACGAAAAAATCTACATGTTTTACCTCATTTCCAAAAGCCAAATTTAAGAGGAGTAGATGTCGTAGCAAACCTATTTCAAAATAAAAGGATAAGTGTTATAACTGGTACCAAACAACATTCGAAAGCTGATATGGAAAAGTTAATTTTTAAACATGGAGGAAAAATAGCTGCAATGCCTGGTATATTTTGTAATTGTACAATAATATTAGCACATGCATGAGTAAAATTATTTGCTAAATATGTACTTATTTTCAGATTCAAAAACATTTTGTATTGTTGTTGGTGATAGTAATGTCAGAACGAAAAATTTCATCTCATCTAAAAAACACATTGTGACCAATCACATGTGGGTTTTGGATTGTATTCAACAGAATAAATTATTGCCTTGGGAGCCCGTGTATCTATTGGGCATGACACAGCTATGTGAAAGTGACATAATGGAAAGGTTTGACATTTATGGCGATGGCTATTGGAAATATGCGACAGAAAAAAGCTTAAATTTTTCCCTCAATTGTCCTCAGGTATTGAACAATTTCATGGGTTTTTTTTTTCTCAAGGTTTGTGGGGTGTCTCTTGCTCCCTACTGGGTGAGCTACCTGTCAGATTTACGACCTTATTAAAAAACAAGTAAAATGCCTTACAACTATTTTTAACCTCTATTCCTAATTTATGCTAATCGTGGACCAGCTTATAGGAGAATAAAATTGGTTTTTGTCTCTCCCAGTGTGACCATATGTTTTTAATTTTTATTATATGTTTATTATTTTTATTGTTACTTTTATTGTTATTACATTTGTTATTTATTTTTATAGACTAGACTTTAAAGACGAATTTAAAACTAACCCTAATCCCATATAATATAATGCATCTCTAACCTTAACCTAACCTAACCCATGCCTAACCCTAACTAACCTAATATAACTTAACCCAATCCAACCCATCCCAGCCTAACCGAATCCAACCTTGTTTATGAATTATACAACTTGATCATCTGCCCAACAGCATCTCAGAATGCAAACAAATAAATAAATAAATTGTTCACGGAGATAGAGGACAAGTTGTTATTTGTTTTATGGGATTTTCTCAAATTAAATGTAAATTTTCTTCACTTGATTATTTCATAAATGAATCAGGGAAGTAAAAAAGCTGAATTTGAATAAGAAACTAATGTTTTTTCTTCCCAGAGGTTTTTCACATTTGTTAGTTAATTGTTAAAATGTGGGAATATGTGTAATAGTCATACCGAACATAGAAAATTAATTATAATTTTAAAAAAATATTGTTATAAAAAAGGAAACCATTTGTAATGTATGTAAACATTTCTTCCAGTTGATAAAAAGTTTGAAGAAACCTGTGTCACCTGAAGATTTGAATGAAATGTTAGACTTGTTATTAGATGATGCAAACTTTTATTCTTGTTTCAAAAACTGCTGTGCTTTCTTTGCCGAAGATCGGGTAAGTATTTGTAATAAAAATAAGTCTTATTTAAAAAAAAGAAGAAGAATTGGACATTGATATTATCATCATTTTGCTTATATTGTTTGAAGTACTGTTTTAAAGTTCAGATCTTTAAATAGTGGTTCTTGTATTGTATCTATTGTGTTATCATTTTATTTTTTAATATTTTTCCATAATACTTACATAAGAAGTCAAGTATTCTAACAAAGTCGTTATTATAATATTTAAAAATCTTAAATTGACTAAATGTCATGTTAATTTTATTTGAATATATCTTGATGTGGAAGGAGTATTATGAAATGGGACAGAATATGGCCAACTTATCGTTGAAAGAGGAAATGAGCTGCTTCAAATTCCTATCTGGTACGATTTCACAGGAAGTTAATACTGACACAGACTACATTATTGTACATAAACGGTCAGTGTGAATGTTATATGTTTTAAATCGTTTCAACTATTTTATAAACAATTCCAGGTACAAAATCAACAACACAAAGTTATTCAATCTAAAAGTTAGAGGCTCTTTCTCAACAGTGATTGTCAGTAATGAATGGCTCCAAAAAAGCTGGGAAGAAAAAAAATGGCTTGATCATTCCCCGTATATCATAATAGACTCTGAAGATATGGATGTCAACTGAATTGTAAATAATCTGCTAATAAATTATTACTATTTCATTGTTTGCTTTCTATAGATATTGTGATGAGTCCTTGTAATATATGTAAATTCCATCATTCTGGCTGGTTAGCTCCTTCAGCTGGGTGGGTACCTATTTGCATCATTTCATTTATTCATCTCATTACTTGAAGAACGACTTCCTGAGGGAGTCGAAGCCCACTACTGAGTCCGACAGACCCCTGTCTGGTTTGTTCCTCTAAAGGAAAAATCTTCAATGTCATTAAACACTCAAGATTTTTGTATAATTTGATTTAAATATACTGTTATCAATAGTGTCATGGAATACTGGGATTTTCTAATTTCTTATTAGTCCAATTGTTCTTAAACCATTCTTTCTTTATCTAAAGTTTTGTAAACTGCTCACACATTACTCTGTCTACTCTTAAATATGATTTTATAATTAATTTAAAAAAAAAGACAGAGATAGTAATAAACAATAAATGAGAAAACAAATACAGAATAACAACAATAAAGTTTTTAATTTTGTTTATTTAACAAATCATGGTTGACAATAATTTAAAATTTTCAAATTACCTTTGGCAAATTTTCATTCACTATTATGATAAACCGAATAAATAGGTAAAGTGCGATTACACATAAAATCTCAATCAAGATAGACCTCAGTTAAAAATGTGTATTGTATTCTGTTCATTTTAACCAACCACATTTTTTTATATTTTAATATCAACTGTTATGCAAATGCGTTTAACCCAGTAATTGCTCTTCCAAGAATTAGGGTATGAATATCATATGTTCCTGGAAAAAATATTAACCATACACATTTTTTGTTAAAACTTATAAATGAATTTAGAAATATGATAAAACCTTCGTATGTATTGACGGCTTCTAAATTTTGCGAATGTCTTATTACATGATATTCATCGCTGATTCCATTTGCTCCTAGCATATCCCTAGCTGTTCGAGCAATCTCTAAAGCTTTGCCACATGAATTTCGTTTTAAAACTGATACCATCTCTGGTGTCAATCTGAAAAAATGTCAAATAATAACTAATTAGTTAAATCAGCTAAATTGATTAATCGGTTTACTTGTTTTCATCTTTAAGCCGACAAACATGGAGGCAAGCATGTAATCCAAGGGCGATTTCTGTCAACATGTCTGCAAGTTTTTTTTGTACCAGTTGATTAGAAGCCAATGGCTTTCTAAACTGTTTACGGTCTAAGGTATACTGTCTGGCTGTTGAAAAGCAAAATTCAGCAGCACCAAGAGCTCCCCAAGCAATTCCAAGACGTGCTGAGCCCAAACAGCTAAATGGTGCCTAAAAAGATAGAAAATTTAAATGTTTTATATGATTTTGAATGATATTATAAATATTATCAAAAATTGTGTATTATGTACAAAAAAAATTCTAATACTAAAAGTAAATTTGAAAGGTTAATCAGGTTTTTGTTTGAAGCAAATTATATTTTCAAATAACAAATATGCCGAGCATTTCTGGAATGGCTGCAACCCAAGAACGAGCTTTATGAGATGCATACCTGGCTTTGTTGAATAAAACAGTTTAGCTTTAGCAAGGAAATGCTAGGCTGCAAACTTCATAACTTACAGAGTAACAACATTCAAAGTGGATGGAATTAAGCTTTGCATACACTCTACAATCCTGTCCTTGCTCTTTCAGAGAGCAATTCCCTAATCATCCCTAAACATTATTTGCCATATTTTTCATTCTAAAATTTGAATATGGCAAACATTTTGAATTTTCAAATTTGAGATAAAAACCAAAGGATTATTGCTGATGATAATTATACACAGAACAGTTTGCTACTTAACACTGTAATTTGTAGTTATCAATACAATAGTCAAATTATATCAAATCATGCGTTCCAACATTTTTAGTGCAGGGCTGGGTAGTGTTAGATAAGGTTATGAGTTAGGGTAAGACATAGGTTTGGTTAAGTAGGTTAGGTCAACAATTCAATGTTTTTCTGCGAAATGTGTTAATTAGACTTACTCCCATTCCGAGAGCTTTGGGAAGAAAATTTTCCTCTTTAAGCTCAATGTTGTCCATATGTATTGTTCCTGTTTCTGAAGCTCTTAACGACTGTTTCCCCATGATTTTACTTGTGCTGAGCCCTTTCATTCCCCTTTCTAAGACAACTCCTTTGACTCTTTTGTCATCTTTGTCTCTAGCCCAGACGACAAAAACATCAGCTAACGGAGCATTGGTAATCCTATAAAAATAAACACAATTAACAAAAGAATTATTTATTGATTTATTTGAATTAGAATTTACCATGTTTTTGTTCCGTTCAAAACATAGCACTTGCTTTCTTTTGAATATTTCAAGTTAGACTCCATACCTCCTGCATCACTTCCAAAATTTGGCTCTGTCAGTCCAAAGCAGCCTACTAATTCTCCAGAAGCTAAAATAGATTTTCCAATGTAAGCAGCGATCTTAAAATTACCATTTAAAGAACACATGAGATGAAAATTTTTGTTTATTAATAAATTGAACCATATGTTCACTTTAAGAAACACAAAATGAAACAAGTCTTACATAAACTAGTTTCATCTGTAATAACTAGTTCACATAAAATGCTATTGAAAAAATTATTAAAACACATACAATAGTTGACATTAAGGATATTTAAATGATAACTAATTACCTAGTTTTGGTAAGAATTTTTGTTTTTGCTCCTCACTTCCATATTGGTAAATTGGAAACATTACAAGTGATGATTGAACACTGAAAGCAGACCTATAAGCACTATCGACTCTTTCGACCTCTCTGGCTAAAAGGCCGTAAGCAGTACTTGAAACGCCACTGCACCCGTATCCAGAGATGGTGCAGCCAAGTGCTCCCATTTCTCCCATTTCTCTCATTATATTACGATCGAAGACTGGAAGAAGTTAAGACAGTTTAGTAAAAAACGATTAGATTTGTAAAATAGAAAGGACTGCATTCAGTGTATACCTTCATTTCTATTAGCTTGAACAATACGGGGCATGAGCTTTTCCTGGCAATAAGATCTGAATGAGTCCCTCAATAAGATCTCCTCTTCGGTCAATTTTGATTCCAAATTTAATGGATCTTCCCAATTAAAGGAGACTGCAAAAAACAGCTACATTCGAAAATTTTGAAATATTGTGGCAATGTTAATTTTAATTATATATTTTTTTAACTTTCTACTATGTTACAAATCATGCAATATATATGAACTAATGACCTGAATACACAAAACAATGATAACCAAGAATGTGACCAACTTATATGTGGCATATGTATAGACTGGCAGAAACAAGCCTGTGCAGCTATTGCCAGAAAGAAGACGAGACAGCAGAACATGTTCTCTGTTAGTGCAAACACTTATGTAGGCTAAGATTCCTATTCCTGGCCCTGAAGGATACACATGGGAGTCCTTGAAAAAGTTTTGGGATCTGGTAAAAAGTTTTCAACTTAATGAGAAGCTCTAGACTACAATGCATAATAGACTGGTCATGGTATGCAGGTCGTAAAGAGGCCAACTCCTTCTTTAATCTAGTATCCACAGTGCTACATTAAGAATCCTGTCAGGATTTGGGCTTATTTCCTTTGATGCATTTTATTGTTTCTTTATTTTCAAATCTTGCCAGTTGGTTTTCGGATCATATCTGTGCAATGAGTGAATTCCATTGTTACTTTACTTTCATCATGTCTTCTTTGCTTATATGTGTGGTGATTAATGACTGAAGATAATCTTAATAAAGATCGAAACGGCACGACAAAGAAAATGTTTTTCTGAAATGTTCATTACACCAGACTGTATCTCACAATTCCTGAATAATTTACTTATATGCTTGTATGGATCCCTATACCACAAAAGTCATCAGGGCTTATCAGCAATGTAGAAGCTTTCCTTGTACGGGTATCTGCTTCTTTTTCTTTTTCATACCTCTATTCCTGTATTTCTTGTCTTGTCTGGGCGCTTTGTTTAAATACAAATGCCCTGTTCTTGTCCTCTCTAGGGGCCATGAGTTCTCTTATGGCGTTCTTTCTCTCAAGTATCGGTCTCACCATCATGGTGTAATCCAAAGATGGATTTCTAATCTACACCCCCAACCTGCTATCCTTCATCGTACTATTATTCTTTTTTAGTGGCATCAATATGTTCTCTTAAGAAGCGGGTTAAAAAAAATAAACTGTTTCATCTAAATATACATGGAACACATAACATCTTTTTAGAACATAGTGGAAAAAGAAGACCTTAACAATAAGAAAAACGTTATTTTTTCAAATAGTCCATAAATGTGTGAATAATTTTTACGATCAAAAATGTAAATTTTTGCATTTCAATGTAAAACCCAATTATTTTATAAAACACGTATTATTGAATCGTTTAGTTAAAACAGTGTATTAATAATTTTTAGACCCTCTGTAGCTGCACAGAAAAATCGGCCTAAATTATACTTGGGGTGTTTTAACACAACTTCCTTCAGCAATTATAGTTTCTCGTGAAATTTAAAGCGGCTCAATTACATCATCGGCTGAAGGAATGGCGAGGAATAGTTTAAAAGAGAGAAAAATGTTAAATTTGAGACTTCGACAGAAGGGAAATTTCGACGACGTGAGTTCGAGTTTGCTACACTGATGGTTAACACTACAGAAACCAATGCATGTTATGTTCTGGAAAAAGTTGTTTATATTTATTTCTTCCCTAATTGTATTAAACCAAAAATACACCTTAGTTTAATGAAATTCAGTAATAAATTAAATATTTAATTAGGTTCAAAAGTATTTAGAAAAATAGTATCGTACCGTTTAAAGCAGACGAGAACAGTCTTACTGACGTACCTGGATTTTATTGTTAAGTAGATTTGTTTTTAAGATTAAAAAAAATTGAAATATAAGTAGAAACGTAAATAAAGGATACTGTTTGCCGGCAGGCTCCTCAGTATTTTCGGGGCGAACATTGTCAGCTACGCCTTCACGCGTCAACACTCAATACTAAACTGAGGAAGATTATTTTCGTCGAATAAGGTAGTAGCAATATAGAAAAAAAAAAGAAAAGAAGAAGGGAATAAGGAATGATAAATCACTTGGGAATATGTTTCCAACACTTTAGACGTTATCTTTGATCAAATTCGTTATCTCATACGTTCTTCAATTTATTCTCAGACGTAATTCGACCTTCAAAGTGCGTTGAAGGTGGGATGACCATGCGGACAGTACATTACGCTGTTCCGGTAACACAGAAATAATAAACACGGCTGGTGAGGGTTACTGTGTCATGAATTCAATTATTTTTGTCCTATATATTTGATATCACAACCATTATAATTATGTTGGTAAACCACGCTTTTTGACGTCAACCTTGTCTTTGGGTTTTGAGTGGTTGTTTCGAAGTAAACGTGTACTTTTGAACACCTCGTTTAAGAATTGTATCTACTTTTTCTGACAGTAGCAACGAAAACCTACAGATTCATTTTTGGTGGGGTGGCTGAGTTCAATTATTGTTTCTTTAAAAGTTGTTTTATTCTTTTCTTTTCTTCTTTTAATTGATAAATATTTCTTGATATCCATTGTTTTTAGCCAAGGTTGTAATTATTTATAATTCTTTTTATAATTAGGTGGTGTTAATGGGAGTTTCAGCGTACGGTTTATGAGCCAAACGAATCCAGCAGTTTTTTGGGCCCATCTAACCTTCACCCTACCTATCCTAACCTAACCCCAACCTTAACTCTTCCTAAGTTAACACGTCTTTAACCTTAAACTCTTTTGGCAATTTGACATGCCGCAAAAGAGTACAGGGTCAATAGGTGTCCTGGATGAACTTTCTTCGGCCAATTTATAGACCTCTGCCATATATAACAAGGGGCCTAAATAAGGTCAATTTAGCCATTTCCCCCAATGGCAAACAGATTTTAAGTCAAATTCCAAACGGTTTAGGTTTTCCAAGTAGATTCTTTTGTTGGTAATACCAAGCCTTCCGGTGGCCTCCTTGGCACAGTCTCCGTTTGAAAGACAGTGTATTATATCTCAAGGCTTACGTAAATTCCAGACCGTGGTTTATTTCCATAGATACCTGATACCCATATGTAGGAGGTATCTGTATAACCGATCAGGATTTGTTCGACTAATTTGTTCTGTTTCCTATTTCTCCCAGGGCACTCACGCAACCCTTGATCTTACTTCACAGGTGAGCCCACTGCTACGATCGCACCTTGGCTATAGGAGATATTTTGACTTTTACTCCTAGAATCTTCGGCATAAATCTAAATGAACACGTCTTCTGCAACAATGTTTTGTTTGAGACATTAGTAACGTAAACGACGTTTACCATCCAATTAAAATCATTGAAAATTTAACATCAACCAGACAACAATTTGCAACATTGACTAAGTGCTATTAGTAGCAATTAAAATTTGAGGTGGAGAAGCTTTTCATGTACAAGAATCAATGATGAAATAGAAAGTGGGTTTTTGTGCGAGGCAACAAGCCGGAGTATTTAAACTTTTAAAAACCGTGCACCAAGTAAGCGAATTTATTCATACAATTCATTCTCTGCGATCTTAATTTTTCCAACTGAATGGATAGTTCAACTGAAACAAAAAGAAAAACCCTTCATACATGAATTTCAAAAGAGTTTCATGTCAAGTAGTGCTGATAACTAATTTTGTTTATTTAGATGATGTAACTGTCTTCAAGAGCGGATAATCAAACAAAAGAATCTATCACATTAGGTGAAACCTACTTCAAAACTGTAAACATCACCTGGATGGAACCATGCACGTCAACGAAAAGCAGGACGATGCACGTTTCTATTATACTTTAAAAAAATCATATGTATTCGAATATGAGGTCTGTGGGGTGATGAGCCAGTAGCTTATCATTTTTTGATCTGCCAATCCTAGCACCGAAGATGGTCAAGGGTTGAAATGTGTCTGACAGAACGAAACCCAGTTCTCTTAGTTGTTACCAGGTATGTGGTCTAAGAAAAATATTTCTAAATTTGAATCTTCGGTTAGCTTTAGGCACTTTATTGTACAAGGTTCTATAAAAGGATATATTATACATTTTGGCCAACATCAAATATATACTGGAAGGCAAATAATTTCATCCACTTCTAATATAACTTGATTTGTATATGTTTTTATATATTAATCAAAGTTTCACGTTTTTAATGATTAATAATTGAGTCGTTGTCTAAAAAAGTAGAAAATTGCTATGGAAAATGAAAAAAAAGACGGACAGATAAAATTTGTTTTCATTTTTTTAATTAATATTTCAATATCGCGTATTTCCTCCTCTTGCCTTAATTTAATCTGGAAGACGCCTTGGCATACTTTTTACCATCCTGGAAATGCCTCTTTGCTAGAGGTTAGACCTTCTTCACGAAGAGCCCTTTCAAGATTGTGGGATATATCAGAAAATGATGGACATGCTCTTATTAGTCTTATGAGGTTAACCCATAAATGTTCGATGAGATTCAAGTCTGGAGTACGGGATGGCCAACCTAAGACCCTGAAGTTATGCTGTTGAAGATACGTTTGTACTGTGCGAGCGACATGTGACTGGCATTACCGTGAATTGGAGTAGGATGGTCGCTGTTTTCATCGAGGATAGGCCTCACATGATGTTCCAAAATTTCATCCACATAGCGAGTGGCCGCCAAAGACCCTCCAGGAAAAACTCTGAACGACTTTCCATTGAAATTCCAGCCCACACCGTCACTGGGCCACGCTGAAAAGTTGGCTCTGAGAAAAATTACAGGCTTCGTTCCTTTCATTTCGCACCTCCACATTCTTTCACGCCCATCTGGAGGTCGTAGAACACATCTAACATCTACATTCATCTGTAAAAAGTACAGCCGACCAATCGTCCAGAGACCAATGGTTGTGTTCTCGAACAAATGCGAGCCATGCAACTCTGTATGTTATGGTAAATTTTGGTCCTCTTACTGGGGTAAAAGCCATCAGTCCATACTGAGTTAATCTTCTTCGAGGAATGCGAAATTTGGAGCTTGTTCAACCTTAAGATGCCAGTTTCGCAACATTCTCAAAGTCATAAAACTGTCATCCTGTCGTTCTGCTACCCTCGGGCATCCAAAACCGAATCATCTATGGTAGGACCCAGTTTATCGAAAACGTCTAACGACGTCTCACGGAACACCATAAAACATTGTAAGGAATTCCGATGGCCATGGGTTGCCAATTGGAATGTCCATCATCAATAAATGCCACACCACGCGCAACGTCCTCTACATTAAGTGGCATTTTTAAATTTAAAACTGAAATTAAGAAAACTAAACAGTTACTAAACAGCTTCAGTATTCAAATGAGACAAAATAAAAATTTTTAATTCCGTAAAAAGTAAATACCGAAAAATCCTTTATCCTTGTTTTGGATTAAGATTAAGTGGGTTTACCTCTAATTGATATTTCTAATTCAAAATATAGCATAAAAAATTAATTAATGAGACATATTAAGAGGCAGATTATTGGACTGAATTTTTTGCCTGTCAGAGTACATAAGAACAAGACAAACATTTTTGTACTTACTTAAACAACAATGACTAGAATGACGTTTCCCTCAGGTATGGTTTACATAGGAAAGAGGAGGCCGACACTTGATCAAGGAAAGTTCGATCAGGTTCACATAAGTTCTGAACCCTTTTGCGGTGAACTAAATTGTCGAAAGGTTCGGTTAGGTATGGTTATGCGGAGGGATTGGTTAAATATTGCCGGGTTAAGTGGCATTAGGGCAATAATTACGGAGATATTAGGTTACATATCCATGATTCGATTTCATACCGTCATGCGGAAAAAATACGAGACTAGAATAGACTGGACACAAGCCTGTGCGACATTGCCAGGAAGAAAAGAAATGTCAATCTATTGGTGCGAACAGCATACTGAGATTTCTACTACAGGGAGCGGAAAAGCCAAGGCTGAAGGATACTCACGTGAACCGTTAACAAAAGCTTTGGGATCTGGTAAAAAGCCTAAGCTTATTGAAACTCTAGACAATAATGGTGCTAACCAATATTAGTCGTGTTACGTAAGCTAAAGGGGAATCCTTTTAACCCTAAACCGAGTCTTTTGTCTTGTAATATTGGCAAAGCTGTGTGATTTTGGCAGAATCGTGATTTCAGGGGCACCGCTACACTACCGCAAGACAAGGAAGCCTTGTGGAGCTGTAATTCAGGGGCAACAGACAATAAGCTATTTAATTTACAAAATAACAATAAAAGGTTTAAAAGATGTTTCTTTAAATGTACAATAAAATAAATACCCTTTCACCACGAAACTTATAAGAAAACATAATTTGGCGATTCACGATTTGGCCCGTGCAATTAATATCCGATTTTAGAGAAAAAGTCATATTAAGCTTACAATATCACTTATTGTTAGACAATTTCCGATAAACAATATACGCCTTTTTAATAGCTGTTCATTTTAACGTTTTTATAATTTTTCCATTTGTTAATCAGTATATTGTAAACTCTGCGAGTTTAACAATATCAAATGGATTCTCAATGTATCACTCAACTTCAGGTGCAGCCCTCAGGTTACATATTACAAAGGTCAAATGATTTCAAATCTAAACATTTCATTTATTTAAGGCCATGATTACACCTACGTTTAGAGAACCATGATACAAATATTCCTTTTTTTTAACCTAGATACAAAAAAAAAAAAAATAGCCCACATTTGTGTCATTGGTGCAGAATTATGAATAAAATTACCTTATACCGATTACATACAATAATAGTAATTCAGACTAGCTTAGAATTGTACAGTAATATTACAAGCAATTAAGGTTTTTAGTTGAGATAAAAACGTCAATGACACCAGCGGGATTCGAACCCACGATCTTCAGCTAGATACGCCGCTGCTCTACCACTGGAGCTATCGTGACCTCCATCCACTCGGACTTCCCATCTCAACCCTACCTTTTGAATTTTCTCTCCTTTTTGCCATATTTCAAATGTCGTGTAATCGGATTGGATTCTCGGCGACAAATCGGCAACAAGGAGGGAAAATTCAAAAAGGTGGGGTTGAGATGGAAAGATCGTGTTCGAGTGGATCGAGGTCACGATAGCTCAAGTGGTAGAGCAGCGGCGTATGCAGCCGAAGATCGTGGGTTCGAATCCCGCTCGTGCCATTAACTTTTTACCTCAACTAAAAACCTTAATTAATTGTAATATACTAATTGGTCAAGTGGACCTCGAAATCAGTGAATTTAATGATTTAAAAATGAAGTACACTTCACTAAAACTCTCAGTGGCCATTTCATTTGTCGCCGAGAATCCAATCCGATTACACGACAAGGAAAGAGCTGTGAGATAGCCAGTCTGTTTATGTTATTTCATTGACGCTTGCTTGACTAATTAACACATAGACCAAAACAGAGATGCTAAATCAGGATTTGGGTGAGAGGGAAAAGTCAAATCCTCGATTTCAGGCCATTTGGCAGGGCATAAGAAAAAGTAAAATATTTAAAAAAGCATTTCCATAGATTGTTAATTTAATTTTAATTTATAAAATTATATAAACAATACATAAAGGTGGAGTTGTTTAAAAATTATAATTGATGGAATCTTTTTTTTTTTTTAATTCTAAAAGACTATCATTGTTTAGTAAGTAATGGAAACTGTAGAGAAAAAATGTTTTTAAAACGATGAAGTTTTCATTGCAGTTAGAATTTTGAAGTTTATTGCTTTGGTTCATCAATAATCATGCTTATTATACAATTGTTACTCGTTAATTAAATCTTCTCTCTCTCTCTGTCTCTCTCTCTCATTCTATCTTTGTCGTTATGGATTTCAGACACTGCTGTTCTCACTCTTTCTCTGTCTCTCCCTTTCTTTCTTACCCTTGACTTATGTATCCATGAATAAACTACATGTTGTTTCACTTCATTTTTTATTTTTTTAAAGTAATTAATTACCATCCGTACAAATTATATACCTACATTATGTAATGAAATACAATACGATTTTATCGTTTACATATATCCTGAGGAGGAATATATGTATATATATATATATACATGAAAACATTGTATGATACATTCTATACTAATATAATAATTTGATATAATGTATAAAAACAATTGATATATCAAACTTAAGTCATATATTATATAAGCCTATTAGTAATATATTATTTAATTTTAAACAATTTTATACATAGAAAAATTAAGTAAAGAATAATTTTGGTTCTAATAATAGATAACGTTAAAACAATTATTATTTTTAATTAGCTGTTTAACAAATAATAAAATTGCCATAATGGTGTGTGTCGATACAATAGAAAATAGTTTAGAATGTTAATTACATTTTCCCAGATTTAATTTTTTATTATTTTTTAAGTTTTATATTTTTTAGTTATTTTAGATCAACAGGTTTTTGTAAAAGATAATATTAATTATGCTGAAGGATTTATCCAATGTTTTAGTTCGGTGGTACAGAACAAGTTGATTACCTTTGATGCTTAGGCTTCTATAACATACATTTTTTAGTCAAATTAATCGTTCATGAAAGTAAATAGGTGTTTTTTCATTCTAATATTTTTAGTAATATTGTTTTCTTCTTCTTTTAATATGTTTAGAACTTTAAATATGAAATACATTCGACCAACGAATTTTAAATTTAATATAAATCTTATACACTTTTCTGAAGTTTTTGAATAGAATCAGTGCTCGATATATCACTCATGGTTGGTATTGAAAGTAAGGCAGTACTAATGGTTTGTAAAAGTATGTTTTCAATTCTTTATTTTTGGAATATATGTAATACGCAATTTAATATCTTCTTTAATAATTATAGCCGATTTTTGTCGAACGGACCAGATTTCGATTTGCGAAGGCGCACTTTTAAATCTAGAATTAGGTGCGTTTACTATAAACGTGAGCTTATCGGTTTTTTATCATAATAATTCTGATAAGGAATGAGGCTTATAATTATCGGGCAGTTAAGTGGTCTCTTATCTTATCCATTGGTAGGACCAAAGAGTGCAACGATAATACACACATATAAAAAAGAAAACTTGACAGAAGAAAATTAAATCACTTTTTGTTTGATAGTTACCTATCATCCTGGTTTGTCTTCCTCGCTGATTTTTGTTGCTTCAAACGCTTCGCCAATACGCTATCTTCAGTGTTTGGGGGACATATGTGAAGTTTTTGTTATGAGGTTGTTATATTGGGGGGGGGGGGTTAGCAGGTATTAGCAGTAATAGTACTGTTTGTCGGCCTGGTATAGCACTGGCTCATGCTAAAATGCATTTCTTTTTGTTGTCTCACCTCAGTATAATAATTAGCTCTTTACCTTGAAAAAATAAATAAGCATTATTTAATTTACTAGTACAATGCTCCAAAAAAATTAGACATTTATTACTGACCTTCCTTCTTATTATGAGCGTACCAAAGTACCGAAGACTCAGGAGGGTCAAATCTATAGGAAACAAGAGTAAATACGACGACAAATTAATTTGATTTGCCCCTTTGTTGCCCCTTATTTTGATGTTTGCATTGTTTAATCCTTGCGTAAACAACTTCGACTAGTGGCTCCTCGAGTTGGATTAAGTGACAAAAATGGCAAAATTTCACATAACTCCTTAAGCAATGCACATTTTTCAATTTGGAAAGAGAAATCTGATTATCTGCTAAGGAGCTCCTTTGGTCAGTACACATCCGGCCCCTAATACACCATTTAAATAACCATATTTGTTAAATTTGTAAACGATATCGGATTGTGAAGGTTAAAAATGTGAAAAGACTTTCTGATGATCTGATTTGCAAAGATAGCATTTTTAGCTTGTGAATGCACTGCTTGTGGATCTGAAAATTAAGACAAAATAATGAAAACTGTACCAAACAAAAATTTAGGCTTAGGCTTTTCTATTAATGACTTTTGTTTTTATTTATGTGGAATTGGGTGAATGCCGAGTAAAACATTTGCATTTAAACTTGTGTTTCACTTTCGCATATTTTGAACGCTTTATGAAAAAATTGAATCATGAATATCCCTAACCATATCTTTAACCAATCTTAACCAATCTTTAACTCTAACACGAACTCAGCCTAACCATACCTAACCTAATCAACTCTATGCGATTATTGTAAGATTTTAACTTTCCTCGATACTTGTGTGTAACATTAAAAAATGTAGTTTGGTAGCTAACGATCAGTTTGGTTTTCCTGCCCTGCAGTTTGGAGCTGTCAGACAAATTTCTGTCTCTCGGCAAACATCAGTGTTGCATTGAAAGTTGGGTTTGTTATGACGATAGGATTGTATCAACTCAGCAGTATAAGGTAGAATCGCATAGCTAGACTTAAGAGGCAAGACTGTAGCAGAAGACCTTTAGGAAGTTAAAAAACCAAACAACAAACTGACCCCTTTTATGGAAAAAATGCTGAAAACGAAGAAAATCAACGATTTGAGACCGTGGTGGCAGAGTGATTAGGGCATCCGGCTCATATTTACTGCGTTAGCGATTCTGAGTTAGAATATCCGGAAAAAAAAATTGTAGTTTCTTGTACACTCGTCCATGACGACACTCAACAATTACTTTATAAGGCCGATTAAAGCTTGCATAGGTTAATTTCAAATGAAATCATCAGTGCCTTAAAATATTGCCAGAATGTGAAATAGTTTTGTCGATTTGGATTGTATTCCAAATTAACCCCAGAGAATAAACTAATTATTTAATTTTTCTTTGATTGGCGAAATTAATTTTGTGATAAATGTTTTAAGATTTGTGGAAACAAAATTAAATTATTGGAACAATAGTGCTTAGGATTACGATCAATTTGGGCAAATCATAATAATGAATCGGACTTTTCCTAGTGTAAGCATAGTTAGCATTCAAAAATTTACGTAACTTTCTCGAGACGGACTGATTGGTGGAAGGAGAATAATTCAGACTGACCTCCGGACAAATTGTTTGTCGGTGTACGAAATAAATGTGCGGCAAACATTGAATCAATTGATTCACATTCGAGGAGTTTCACCGGTATCAATGGCACATGACACGAAACACCGAAGTGCTCAATTCCACCTTCTGGTCAAATCCTCGGGGTTCCAATAAATGAGGACTTCACTGTAGCCAACTCTCGAACGTTTAATTATTTTGTGGTTATTCCTGTTTTGGATTTTTTAATTCAAAGATGTATTGTAAAATATATTACCTAATCTTCGCTCTCGCCTCGGTTGTCGCCGTACATTTACCAGAGATAAAACTTGAGACGAAAGACGCCTTTTCAATAAAACGTGAGTTAAACTGTTATTAACTTTTTTTAGAACAGTAGGTTTTTATTTAAAAAAAATTAAATCACAACGTTGGCCTAACAAAAGCAAATTGTCTTATTTTTTGATATCGGTTATTATATCAGCAAATTCCAATTTAAATATATCATTCAGAAAGAAGGTCTCCTTATCTTTTTGTTTATAAATGAAATAATCCTAATCTTTCAACATTATATTAACACCAGTATGTTGTAAGCACGGGCTTTTGAGGAAATGGTTAAAAATGAGAAAAAGTTTTACATGTTTGTGATGTGGGAGGCGTAATCGTTTGAATAGATTTTTCTTTGTCTGATATACTAAATTAAACATTTTATTGTGAGTTGTTTAAAAAAGGGCTCAGTGTTATTAAAAACAACCAGTGTTAAAACCAACATCTATTTTCCTAACGGATAATAAGATTAGGTATTTTAATTCTTGATTTTCAGTTAGCTCACAAAATAAGCTATCCTCGGACCAAAGGATATTTCGGTCACGTATATGTCAGACATTTTAAACGTCAGCGAGAGGCCCAGGGTCGCTAGTGACTCCAGTAAACAGCGAAACAAGCAGATTTTTTCAATCGGCGTTTAAAACCGTAGGCATAGGAAAGAAAAAGAGAGAGAGGGAGGGAGAGTAAGAGGAGAGCGTGAGAGATTAGGAAACAAAAAGTGTGAGAGAGTACGATAGAAAACGAGAGAAATTGAGAGAGAGGGAGAGAAAAAGATAAATAGAGAAAGTGAACGGGTGATGGAGAGGGAGGGAGAGAGAGTGAGAAGAAAAGAAAAAGTATGGCGATTGCGAGTGAGCATAGTAAGATAGTGAGAAAGAAAGAGTGTGAGATGATGGGAAATTGCACATAGTCGAAGTTAGAAAGTCACAACTCACGTTAAATAGGCCAACAAGATTTGTTAACACTATGAATATGTCATCTGCCCTATAAATTATGTATTATTAATATTTTACGTTTATTTGCGTTGAATAGTAAACTTTTGATACATGATTATTCCGCTTAGAGTTGTGCCTAGTATTTCCTACTATTTCAAAGGACATCGACCAAACAGGCTAGTTATACCCGTACTCCACACTTGCTTTCCCAACACAACTTTCAAAGGAGGAGGGTGTATTCAACAGAAGGAACTTTATTTGCAAGTAGATTTTAAAATTTTGGGGAGTTGTATATTCCAGGGGGAAAGATGAAGAAAACTGAAATCGATACGGGTCTAGGTTGAAACTTTTCTGTAGCAAAACGTCAAACATTTCTACCTTTAATTGTAATTCTGAATGTTTCCCATTTAATATTAATTAATGTTTCAAATATATAATTAAATAAGCATACTTTTTAATATGTACTCACCAATTTAAAATTATCAAACTATGTACGTGTTGCATATAAAATGGGAATATCGAGAATGTGAAAAAACGATGAAAACTTACAAGATGAAAATTATATTCTCTATTTAGAGCTGATTTTATATAACAAATTTATTTTCTAACGCATATTTGAAAGAAAAAATAGCACAGGTAGTTAGTTTTCGAAGGATATTTCTGAAGCATGTATTGAATCCGCCTACGCAGAATCCTTCCTTATAAAATGGAGAACCCTCAAAACAAACCTGAAAACCTTTTAATTTATGTTTAATGAAAGTAGGTAAATAATAAGATTTAAAGGAATCAAATTAAAATTCTTTATGTTGCACAATTGTTAAACCTTGGATGATTGATTTTTAATCTTCCTAGTATCCGGCCTTAAAAAATATTCATCATAGATAATATTATAAGATATTTTATTGTGCTTATATGTAATCTACTTCAAAGAGTTAAAGGGGAACATGTTAGCTATTTTAATCAATAATCGTTCTTTACCTATGGCAACAGTTATTTTAACTCTTTTTTTTTTGCTTTTTTTATTCTACTACCGCAATATCAAGATATAAGGGTTGAAATATATCGGACTGGTAGAAACCATTATTATCTTTTTGAACAAAGCTGGAGAACTTTTGTAGATATCGATTTCGGTGTTCGTCCTTATCCCAAGCAAATCCTTGTCCCAAACCCGTATACCTGGTAACGAAGGGAAGTCCACAGTTTACAGTCAGACCAGACCTATTTGTTATAAAATAAACTTTTTCTTAGGCCTTATGGTACATTTTGTACGCAACGGTCGGCTGTGATTACTTAAAATGGCACTCCACCGGAAGTATATTACATATTTGGAAGGATAAAAGAGGGAACTATTTGGAAATTATAGTTGGTGAGTAGAACTATCCTTGCCAACCAGTGAATTGATAAACTTATTCCACCAAAATTATTTCTATAATACATGGAACCTTGTGTTCTATTAATTATTCCAACTAATAGTTTCACCCATTATCCTAATTCGATAGAGTTATCAAAGAAATTACGACTTGAAATATAGATTAGAAAGTCGTTTTCCTTCTGATAAAGGAAAGACACGTGTTTGGCTGGTGGGGCTGTCAAAATTGTACCTTTCGGTCTGATAATGAAATGTCACCTCGCCCACCAAATTCAAAATCATAAAATTTAACATCAATTCAATACAACAGGACAACCCGATAAATTGTTTATTCCTTTTTATTATGTGCGCGCGCGCCCTGATAATTGTTCAAGTTGTCCGGTCGAGAAGTAAATAGCTTAAATAATAGCGTTTCATCGGTTTAATTCCTCGAATCGTGAGAACGTCGTGAGAACGTTCAGGAGGATTGTTAGAAAAAAGACAAAAAAACTACTGTTAAACAGGCCTCAAATTTGTCTTCAACATGGTCAATTTGCCTTGATAATGTGTTTGATGGTGTAGTTATAGTTAAGCCTAACTTGAAACCAGGCAAAGGAAGGTTAGCGCTATTAATAATAATTGAAATGAATAACAGACAGGCATAACTGCTTCTATTTCGGATTACATGAACTATGATGAGATGCGATGGTTAAATCAACAAGTCAGTTACAATGAAAAGCGGTGGACATCGGAAATGTGTGCAATTAATGTTTTGACGCCTTTCTCGTCCAACAATTATTAATTAAAACCTTATAACCTCTCATTAGATTGCATATACAGAATAATTCGGGGTTTTAATAGCACGTCAATCAAGAAAACTTGTCTGAGATGTGACGTTTTGCTCGAAAAGTATATTTGTTTTATATGCCGAAACCAAAAGGCAGATTATCGTGAGGAAGGAATAGACTCTACATTCCATTGAAAACAGCTGAGATTATAGACCCAGAAACAAGCACCATCAAAGTTGCAGGTTGATTTGGTTCACTCTACTTACAAGTCATTGTTCAAGTTCCGAAGACCTGAAAATTCCTCGTCAGTTATCGGCTTACGAAGTATAAGATGTTAAGCAGCATTGATTGATGGTTCTCAAACAAGTACCAGAAAACTTTCCTATACATCTATCTTCGACACATCTTAACCGACAATTGAGTTTCATTGGAAAGGATAACAAGACCTGCGAAGAAACGCCCCTCATCAATTATCGCCTGGGCTGACGACACACTGGAGTGTACAAGAAATTAATGAATAAAGGTTTTTAAAGCTACTCATTCGCTTGTGAGATATTTGAAGTCTTAGGTTGGTTTCAATTCATCGCACGATTCAAAAATTCTAAGCTATGACGAAGCAAATTTAGATTAAACATTAAACATATGAACAGCCATATTTTCATAACAGCTGTATGCCTCAATACAACCAGTACCAGGAAACTTTGACGTTAATTAGATTTAGTTCATCACTCTACTGCATGACGATTAAGTACTTCCGTTGTATCAGTTCATAAGAGCTGCAGAAATCTTTTTCGCGATTTCAAATTCTTTGCCTTAGCCAGGCATACGTATGGTTAAAGTGTAAACAGGTTAACTCTTACCTCTCTTATGAAAGTATTCCGTAATCATTTTCAGCACTGAAGTTTACCAACTTCCCAAGCACATATCCTTGGCTTCTTCACATGGTGTCCAAACCGGAACGCCCCCTTTTAAAACTTCCATCCTAGGTTCACGTAGGACTTCAACCGGTTAGGTTCAATCATTCCTTCTCACAATTCGGCTTCTGTCCTGATCATTCCAGTTTACAGCAAGTTATCAAAGTCGATGACACCATTTCCTCCGTACAAGGGGACAAAGAATACTTATTGATGTTTCTGGATGTGACACAAGCTTTTGTTCTGGCGCCCTGTCGACCTTAATAAACTTACACTTCCTTCACCCTTTGTTATCTTGTTCTGTAATCTTATTTGACTGACCGCTGCTTCGGAGTGACTGCAACATTACTCACATATCAACTAATAGGCGTCTCACAAGGGTGCATTCTTGGTAGCATTCGTGTATAACATTTACACAGAAAATTTTCTTATACATACATCCTAACACCATCATTACCTGGGTCACGGCAATTCTGTCTTCTAACCCGAATCCTATCCGAGCAACCTCCAACATTACCTTTTGTTTACTATAAACTGACACAAAAGTAAAGGACAATATTGAATTAAGAAAAAATGTATAGTGTACATTATTTTCCTCTTTTTATCAGCAACAAGGAATTTTTGACTTACTCTACTCATACCTAAGAGACCTAAGAGAGAACGTTAGAGAAGACATGAACAACTACGAAGAATTTTTGGATTAAAATTTATTTTGACAGTCAAAACAACTCCACTTTATTAAGCTTTGGACATACGGAGTAGGATTATTGTGTTCTGCCAAGACGCTTACTATTTAGCTCAGCCAATCCTTCCAATCATAAGTCCACCAATTATTGACAAAGCTCCTGACTACGTCAGTAACTTCACTGTCCACCACGACCTGTTACACACCAAGCTTTCGATCCAACCTAAACTGTCCTTACTCAACTGTCCTCTATTTTTCTTACGGTTAAGTTTCAACGAATGACATGTGGGTTTTATCCAACGAGAGATTTGCCAAGAACAAGAAACCTCTTAAATATTAAATTAAAATCTCAAATCTCAACATTTTACATCTCCAATCTGGTTGTCGTCCTGGTTTCTCAAATAATGCCGCTATTTTAAAAATATCTACCGATTATTAGAAGGCAATGGATCAAATTAAAGTTATTATTTTTAGTCCTTCTTGACTTTTCGTAACCCTTTGACACCCTAAACCATTCACTTCTTTTTTTATAAACTCAATTTCCTTTCCTTCTTCTAGAATGGTCTCTGATGGTTTCATTCCATCCCCAAATAGTCCTCATCCCAAACAAGAATATTCCTAATCTCCTTAAATATTGCAGTTATCACCTCTACGTGGATGACTTCTTAAGCTAAGTCTCCTATTCATTTCCTGACCTTCAAATGACAATCATACGAATCCAAGAAGACGTAAAACAGCTACCGGGCCATTGAAAATGAACTTTCAATATCAATAAGTCCCAGGGTATAGTGTTTGGATCCCATCCCCCTTCTCCACTCTTTACCTTCTATACCTCCGATCTGCATTAATAACCAACCGTCTCTTTTATCCATCTGTCAAAAACATAGGGATCGTCCTTGATCAAACGCTATCATGGAAATCCCACATTTCCCAAATCTTCCCTCTGCCTATTCCGCCATTCAACTTTATCTAACTCAATGCTTTACATCTTTAGGTCCCGTCTGTTTGACTATCCCCTAATTTAACGAGGATGGTTAATTTTCTGTTAATCTTTCTCCTATTTATTTAATTTAGTGCGTTTCATTTAATTTTATGCTATTACATTTAAATTTTTATTTAGATATTCATATTGACATAAGTTGTACCAAATTGTGTACTTCTTTGTTATTTAACTGGTCCCAAAGCACCAGAATAAAATTTATTTTCTTTCTTTCTTATAAAAGTGGAATAATGGTTTTGCTGTGGAATGCTTTGTTATTAAATAGCAAAATAGGGGTTAAAAATTAATTGAAGTTGAATATTATCAACCGTAAAAGGATTACGATTAAACAAAATTATGTTATGATAATGATTATAAGAAAAAAATATTTTAATGATGTTAAGCAAGTGACCTTCATACGGTATTTAAAACCATCTAATTTTCCGTCACTCAATCTAACCCCATATGTCAAAAACACTGGCAACGGTACTGGGAATAAACCGAAGCTTCTATCAAATGGATCCATTGCTTGAAATTATACCTCCTCTACGACGGGATTAAGCCGTTATTTGAGAATGGTCAAAATAGGTGGAAGTTCGCCCAAATACAACAATTCTTTCTCGGCTTGGGTATTTTCTTCTTATTTTCAACCAATTACCGTCCTTTGAGGTTAACTTCAAAAGGTTCACTTTTTGAAAAGAAGATTCCTTATTAGTACCACCTCATTAAGTTTACGAGATAAAAAAATATAAACATAATTTTTAAGTATGGGATACAATTTTAATACATTTCTTAAATATAATTAATATAACTTTTATTTTAATCCATGCATGTTTAGTAGTCATATTGATCGCATTAATTATTTTAATTAGTTATACTTTTTATCTAAGGTGTTGATCGAGACGAAAAAGCTAGTTTCACGAGCGGGACTCGAACCCACGATATTCGGCGCTCTCTCAATTGAGAAACATCTCTCAATGGCACTTGCTTTTTCATCTCATCAGATAAATTTATTTTTTAAACGTCTCTAACTGAAATTTATGCGAGTTATCTTGCTTCCTATCTTGAAGTGCTTTACGACTTTTTGCGCAAGCCGACTAAGTTCGTATTTTTGTTCAAGACATGAATGTTACTTTGTTGTTTTGTTATTATTATTGATTTGTCGTCGTATAAACCAATTCTATTACATTCAATGTTAAGAGAAGTTTCCCCCCTTCCAGAGGCTTTAACATTATGTAAAATATTTTTTCAGAGTTATTTGAACGTGGTAGAACTGCCATTTTATTTTATGCTAAAAAAAGAACTTTGAGCCTAATATATGATCAATTAGAAAATAAGGAGTTGTTTCACGACTTCACTGGATATTTTTGGCTCGTTTTGCTGCAATATTGTTGTCTCGTTTCTTTTTATTTTAATTAAAGCGGAGAATTGGTTACTTTTTCCGGTTGGAATATTCGGTGATTTTCCACACAAATAATATGTTGTATATAATCACCCATGGAACAATATACTGTGGTCATGAAATGAACTTCGATCTTTCCGGAAACTGGAATAATATGAATTTAATTTTGGACGAAATTAACGATTTAACACTCTGTGTTTTGGAATTTACGGATAATTGTTCTATTTTCAAAATAAACTCCAGAGATGATTTGTTTTCTGAAAAATTGCGCAAAATAAAGCTGTTGGGAGGATTGCAGCTTCGTAATTGGGCCTAATTCTTACTGAACAAAGTCATTACTTCTAAGTATCAAATAGTGTTAAGAACGAATGAGAAAAAGAGGAATGGAAGAGTTTGTTGTTTCGAACACCACAGGACACCTTACTATCACTAATTACATCGATCCTGTCGATCATTTAAAAACAGACTATTAAGACTCTACGTGATATAGAATCGTTGATTGGTAATGGTAAACGAGAAAAAAAAAAACCCAAGTGCTGGTGATCAACTGTTGGACTGTATACGGATTATAAATAGACTATAAATGACCAAATGATAGATTTGGATTGTAACCAAACGAAAATATAGATTATTTTTCAGAGCGTAGACATTTCTAATGAGAAGAAATGAATTATTTCTTTTAGTTATTGGGCCAAACCAATCTCCGAAAGCCGTTTGCCAACGAAGAGGCACTTGTTAAATATGCCTACTACTTTTGACTTTTGGTTTTTAATTAATTTCTAAAAATATACAAATTATAGAGAGGAATATATTAAAATGTAGCAAATGTCTATTGCCTATATGAAAAAAACTTCCTTTAATATAAATTTTTTTATAAGGGATAAAATTCTACTATAAATGTGGATATTTTTTGTTTGGGGGGGGGGAACTGGATACACAATTTTTTTACGTTATCATTTTTGTGTAATCGATTTCTTGTAACAGGGCTGTGCGCATGGTTTAGGTTGGGATAGGTTAAAATGAGTTGGTTTGGAACAAGTTAGGTAGGGTTGGGTTAGGGTTTAGGATGTTCCAAGTTTCGGTTTAATTAGGGGTAAGGTTACGGTTTGATTACATATCCAATGTTTTCCGCGAAAAAAAATAAATACGCGAAGGACGTAAATAAATTTTTGACGTTCCTATATATTAAATGCAGCCTGAGTCGAAAATATTATCAATAAATCATTAAAATAATAATAAATAGTAATATTTACAAAGAGAGCATATACAAATTATCTAGTGGGACATAAATACTCTCTCTCTTTTATTGGGTTGTCCGGAAAATAATGCAGGATTTTGGTATTAAACAAAAAAAAGAAACTAGTTACTTTAAAGCAATGTTCTTTAATCAAAATAATTTCCCATACTCTCAATACATTTCTCCCAACGTGTTGGTAACTTATTAATTCCGTCTGAGTAGAATTCAGAATTTTTAGAATTGATAAAGTCAATAAATGCATTTTCCAGTTCCGTTTGATTTTTGAATATTATGTGTTGTAAGTAGTGGTCCAGGTGTCTAAAATAATGGTAGTCAGTAGGCGAGAGGTCCGGAGAGTAGGGTGGGTGAGGCAAAGTTTCATAGCCAAGCTCCAATAATTTTTGTGACGTTACACGTGACACATGTGGTCGAGCGTTGTCATGCAACAAAATGGGCCCTTTCCGATTGACCAAAGAGGGCTTCATTACTGCCAATTTCTGATGCATGGTGTTAATTTGGTTACAGTATGATTCAGCATTGATGGTTTCGCCAGGATTTAAGAAGCTGTAGTGTATTAAACCAAATGAAGCCCACCATACCGTAACCATTACCTTTTTTTCACTTTTCCAATCGCCTTGAGGTGGTCAGCGACGGTCGTTTTACTGACTTTGAGTTGCTCTGCAAGTTCTCGAACAGTTGTTTTGGGGTTTTCTTCCACCACTGATCGCAGAACAT
>CM077100.1:16178068-16198991 GCA_039619505.1 Cimex hemipterus
CGATTGACCAAAGAGGGCTTCATTACTGCCAATTTCTGATGCATGGTATTAATTTGGTTACAGTATGATTCAGCATTAATGGTTTCGCCAGGATTTAAGAAGCTGTAGTGTATTAAACCAAATGAAGCCCACCATACCGTAACCATTACCTTTTTTTTGATGAGTTGGGGGCTTTGTTCACTTTTCCAATCGCCTTGAGGTGGTCAGCGACGGTCGTTTTACTGACGTTGAGTTGCTCCGCAAGTTCTCGAACAGTTGTTTTGGGGTTTTCTTCCACCACTGATCGCAGAGCATCATCATTAAGAGAGGAAGGCCTTCCACGACCTTCTTCATCTTCAAGGCTGAAATCTCCCTCCCGAAATTTTTTAAACCACGTTTGCACAGTGCACTCATTAACACAACCCTCGCCCCAGACTTGGTTAATGTTTCTAGCCGTTTGGGCTCCGCTTCGGCCGAGTTTAAACTCGTAAAAGAAAATCGTACGAAATTCTCGCTTTGACATTATAAGGATGACTGAATGCTACAGAGGTAAACAAACAATATCATTTGGAAGAGGATTAATAAGTGTTGACATTCATACAAATGAGTAATCCTGTAAACGTAAACAGAATATTTTATATAGATTTTTTTTAAATGAAAACTTAAAATCCTGCATTATTTTCCGGACAACCCAATAGTTATCGTTGTTCAACGAGTACACAGAATTCTCTTAAGGCCCTTTTACACGAGTAGATCTTTTGATCTAAAAAATATAACAGGATAACATTTTTCGATCAAGCCTTGTTCAAACTAATGTATTTTACCTTACACGCCAGGAAAGTAAATTGCAGTTTTGAAACCAGAAAGGTTTACACACCCACGATTCATTGTTTTAGAGTTTTGTTAGAAAATATACGGCTACGAAGCGCGACTTTTACGATTAAGTGTCACAACTAATCATCTCTCTCTCTTTCTCTCTCTCTCTCTCTCTCACTCGCTCCTTTTTGTCTCTCACTCTCTATCTCTTTCTTTCTTATTTTTTATCTCAGTCCCTCTTTCTTATTCTTTCTCACTCACACTTCCCCCTCTTTCTCTCTCAATCTCATATAATATCTAAATATATGTATATTTTTTTGTTTTCCACAGTAGGAAGCAAAGAGGTCCAAGTGTCCTTAATTTTGCGTGATGAAATAAAACTTATCTTTCTATCTCTCTCTCTTTCTTAATACCTCTCAGGCACTCTTTTTCCTTCCCCTTCACTCTCTCTCCCCTCTCTTTCTTTCTCTCTATCTTTCTTTTAATCTCTTTCTCATTCTCTCTCTTTCTCTTTCCTAATCTCTTTTACTCACTATTTTTCTCTTTGTCTCCCACTCTATTCTATTTCTCTTTACTTTTTCTTTTCTCCCTCCCCCCCACCCTTTGGACCACAGCTAACACATATTTTTCTATACGATTACCTCTCATCCCGGCCCTATGTTAAAAGGTTCGGGCGGAAGTGAGTTTAATAATCGGTTTCCGGCTTAAAAACAGAGAAAACTAACGTGAATCACGGCGGCGTGAGTCACATAGAATGAGTGAACGGTCTTACATTAGACAGTTTGTCCAGATGTTTCTCAAAATTTTATTTATAGCTTATGGGGGCTTACTGATGGAACGACATCCGCCGTCTAATACCTCAGACAACCCAAACAAACTAACTCCCTTATCATCAAACAAGACCGGTATACAAAACCAAGGTTCACTCAATCGGGCATTTTTTATTCAACCGACGAGATGTTGGTTTTTGAATTCTTACATTTATCCCGCCCAAGAGCCAGTCTTTGAACCCGCTACTAAATTATTTTAGTTAATAGATTCTATAGATTTTTTAATTTATCACGTGTTATAAAATCTGTATTATATTTCATAAACATATAAATCTTAAGTGTTATAAAAGAAATGTATACCAATATCTAGGAAACATGAAACAATCTTTCAAAGAATATATCCTCATTCATCAAGATTTTAAAACTATAAGCTAAGTCATGTGAGATTTCTCTTGGGGACTGCGGAGTGAAGGACTTAAGGAGGGGTTTCGTTGATAAGAGTTTCAAATCGAAAAACACACCTACCACTACTTTCTAAAAAGATCCTTCTCGCAGTAAGTGGTAAGTGGTAGTTAGTTAGTTGGTAACACCTACCACTGTTTTTACCTTCCATAGAAGTTGCCTATGAGGTTCCAATATGGAGAACAAAATTTTGATATACATTATTAAGCAAGAATATAGACCAAAGAGTATACTATACTTTTCGCCATTTGTCTGTGTTGTAGCCATTGAATTGTGATTTGTTTATGGCAGAAATGAATTCTATAGAAGTAATGAACATGGGGGAAGAAAGGACCTAATGATACGATCACTAGTTGGTTTAGTAGAATCAAGGAGGAAATCCGGCGACTTCTAGATAGATAATTTCGATGCGCCAATTAAATGAAACTACACTACGGTAATGTAAAATAGGGCGGGAAAGGTTCCAATAAATGGAAACCCCGGCGAAATGAAAATCAAGGCACATATGGCTTCCTTTTGTGCAGACTACGTTTACCAATGAAATGCAATTTGGACTCGATAGTGAACGCAGTTTCAGGCTGGAAAAAAATACTATTATCAACGAGAAAAATTGCTGAGGAATGATTGTATTTGGCGCAATTACCCAACTGGAGAGATTCTCTTTATACCCTTTCGAATATGTCGACATCTTAGATTACTGAACGGCGAACTGATTATGTTTATCTGGAAGTTTTTCAACGATGTAACATGTTTTTAGTGTCCTATTCTTAATAGTTTCCAATTTGGCTTAGTACTTCAGCATGAGGCTGCTGCATTTGTACCATGGTTTGTCAATTTTTGTTTGGCTATCAGACACTGTGCGGTAGTTGTCGGTTGTAGTGTTCCATAAACAAAAGGCACGCACCAAGAAAGCACACCGACCAACTAACTACACAACCACACCAGTAGCGAGCCTTGGATTTAGGCTCATATGTTTCAGCACATCGCCAATTTCGGAATAAACAAATTTGTAGAAGCCAAAAGTGGGTATTTTAAGTTACTACCAATAAGACTTAAACAACAGAAATTACTCAAACTACACCATTGTTGCTGGCGAAAAGCGTATGACAAGCTAAAAGTGCGAAGGTCAAGACAGACGAAAAATGAACCGAAACGACAAAAATTTCAAATTCGCTTGGGATTGAAGTGGACTAGATGGAAGACGGATGACTTTTTGTTACTTGATTCTGCTTGATAAAAACTGTTTCTTTTTTTTACTATGCTAAAATACTAGGATAGACAGACGAAAAAATGACCTGAGACGACCAAGATTAGAAATTTGCTTAAGTTTAAAGTTAACTAATTGCACAGTCGATGCGTTTTGTTTTGCATTATTCTGCTTGATAAAATATGTTATTTTGCTTTTTTGCCGTGCTAAAAAGAAACTTCAATAACAAAAAAGCAGAATAGGCAGACAAAAAAAAAATGATCTGAAACGACCAATAATACAAATTTGCGTAGGTATAAATTAACGAGGTGAACAGTCGATACGTTTTGTGTTCCTCGATTCTGCGTAAAAAACGGGTTGTGTTGATTTTTCACCATGCCAACAAGGAGAATGAAAAGCAAAAGAGCTTCATAGTTATGCTATCGAGAGAGAGAAAAAAAATAGCAGCATTTTTTCCCATCCGACACGCAACTCTTTCCGAGAATAGTCAGAAGATTCGTCAACATGTAAACATTCCTATCCAACATGGACACGATGTTTGTCTTGGTTCTGATCAATAAGTTAGATATAATCATTAATATTTTGGCCGGATATTCATGTCTTTGTTTTTAATCTTATTTGAGGACCAAATTGAGGCGGATAAGCTTTTAGTGATATCATATGGTAATTGGCGTACATTCGTGGGTTATTCAGCATCATCAAAGTAGGTGTTAAAACGTGTGGACTAAAACGCTTTAGGACTATTACGGAATTTTTTCAGATGCTGCCTTAACATCAAGACCTTGGTCACTAGCGTGAAACCTAGTCGTGGGACGGGTGAAAATTATTTGTCCTTTTAAGGATTATAGGTGTTCCTGGATGCACTGTATGTTTCCAGATGGTTTTAACGCCTAATCCTATACTCCCTCTTTAGTGAAGTAATGGATATTAAAAGTAAGGAAATGACACCAAAGTTAATCAAATAATTGAAAATAGGAGAAAAAATTCAAGGATATGCCCAACAAGGATTATTTAAATCAGCACGGGGCTTTACATTATAATACTTAATACTAATAATTCTAATCCCTCGCCCAGGAAATTCCGATATGTGTCATATACTTTCTAGTAAATTTGCTGGGTAGGATGTAGATTGCTAGGTTTTCGAAAGGATTCCGTGAAATTTGACTCGAGAAATACATAAGATGCGACATCTTGATCACTCATTTCTAAACTGCCTAGTTACCGACTAGTCTATTATTTTCCATTGAAAACATTGATAGCAAATTAAAATTATACGTCTTCAGAGCAATCTATACTGAAAATATTTTTTCTTTACTGATCGTTGCTAAGAAGTGAGATATTTTTGCTGAATTGTTGACACGGCAAATAATCACTGATAATGGAACGCAATTTATAAGAGCGCGTCCTCCGTGTCACATTATGAAGATTGATCATGTAACTCATCGTTCCAGCCCGGCTAAGAAAAGGCAGTGATGATCTTTTAAAAAATTATATCGTAAAACAATACAATCTGCGAGCTGTCTTATTTTTCTCCTGCACAACGGATATGGGAAATATTGATCAAATCTGTTATTCAATCACAGCAGAAGTGCCACAAAGGTAGCATATTAGGTCCACTTCTTTACTTGTTCTACCACAGTGATTTTCCTAAAACAGATGGAGTCAAAATTTCAATGTTTGCATGACACAACGGTAACATCAGTAGGGCCGACTATCTACCATTCAACCAAAATCCTTCAAAATGCTTGTAATAAGATAAACGAATGGAGAAAAAATGGAAAATAAAGTTAAATCAGTACATATAAACTTTACAAACAAAAAGTGGACCATGTTCTGTCGCTCACAATAGGTGGACCTATTATACCATAAGAACTTTTCATCTTCATAAATCAGAGGTCTAGTATATTATCAAAAATTTTCCGAAAAAAAGAGCTTCCGGATACGACCTTCTAACCTCTCAAATCCTCGCTGTCCTAAAACATACCCTCGTTACGTTATCCTTCTTCGGGGTCACTGATAATTATAATGTAATTCCCTTTGTGCCACTGCGTTCTGAAGTATCGAATTGACCATTTTTTATTTCCAAACCTTAAAATTGTTCAACACTTTACTTGGCCCCCCTTCACTTATTTTGTATGAGTTAATATCGCAATCACTTGCAATATTGCAATCACTTAGAACAAATTCCGATGTCTCTGCTTTTCACGGCATGTCTGCCTCAATTTCTCCAATTTTCTCAAGGTGGAAATTAAATTTGCAATAGTCATTGTAAAAATGTATTATTTGCCTTAATTCTCTCCTGAGACAGGTAGATTTTGTTTTCCTGGAGGTCTTGAGGTCTTTGATTGTTTTGCACTTGTGCACATGGTCATTTGTTCCTCCGTTTGTTCAGTTAGTTCGGTTTTAGGTTTGTGGTGTGCCGATTTAAGGTGTGAGGGCTCCTGCTGACCGAAAGTCAGAAAACTACAAATTGGACTGGTTAAGATAGCACTACATCAGTTAATTTTCAAATGAAAAAATCTGTGTCAACTGAAATAAACTATAAATGTTCTTTACTGAAAATAAAACCCAATAGCGTGAATTAGGTTTAGTGCACCATATTCAACCAATTTCTCATTCGCAATATTCAAAGGATCAACGTAATGGCAGAGCTGAATTGGAAAATTACCATGGGTGGTATTTAGAACTGTGATTAAAACAGATTATTTAGTGGGACGTTAACAGTGAAGATTGAGTTAATTCGGGAAAATTAGGGCCAACAGCAAGAATATCCGGACCAGAGATACACACTTCTGATGAAATTATTTTGATGAAAAGCGCCAGTAATTCTATTAAACAAAACCATCAATCATCTCATCTGGTCGTAGTAGACGAAATTCCAATTTGAATATTTTATTCGTTTTTTGAACAGAATAGGATGTATTTTCAACTGTTACAAACATTTTGAAATTAACTTGTCGCTCTTTTAATGTTAACATCGTTTTTTCGACAAACCGATAAATCAACCAACGTTTATAGCCGTTCCACTAAAAGACTCATTATGCTAAAGCAAATTTACACTGGGATACTCCGTATTGGACACTTCCCTAGTAATGAAAAACGCCAAAGTAATAATATAGAAAACCCTAGTCTGCCCAACATAAAAATCATTTCATTTTATATTTTAACTATAAACCTTAGAATCATTTAATTTCTCCGCAATTTCTCCTAAAATCAAGAGCCTTGCCCGGTGTTTTACATACAAGGTGACACTTACACTTTTTCTATTCTATCAATAAAAAAACCCCTATTTTGTACTTACATTTACACATTACTTAAAAGACTCTTACAACCCCCGTTTATATAACCTGCGCAAAAATGAATAGAGTATTAGAAAATTGCTTATTTTGTAAACAGACCCTTTTCTAGCCTTTTCTCCATCTTAATCCAGTTGAATTCTCTTTAACCGTGGAAAGCCATCATCATGAACCCGAAGTTCGCAGTATTGTAATGGGCCGCGTTTCTGTCCTTATAGTGAGAGCAGAAGAACCTGGAACTCCCAGACAGAAACGCGACTCATCAGTAAAAATAAAAGCATTCCAATTGTTGTTCTCTTCCAGATACTCGCTGCACCACAATCTCCTGAGTTGCTTGTCTCATACGGCATACATATGAGGGCAACATCCCACATCATTTTCCGCCGCCTAACAAGGATTTGTCTTAGGCTCTTTCCTTTTTGAAATACAATAGGTCTGCTCAACTTATATTGTAACTTCACTAATTTCGTGGTCCGCTTGACCAGTTTATTACAATTAAAAATGGTTTTTAGTTGAGATAAAAAAGTAATTGATACGAGGGGGATTCGAACCCACGATCTTCGGCTAGATACGATATTTGTCGTTGAGAATCCAATCCGATTACACGACATATGAAATGTGCCAAAAAGGAGAGAAAATTCAAAAAGTGGGGTTGAGATAGGATGTTGATGTCCGACTGGATCGAGGTCCTGATAGCTCAAGTGGTAGAGCAGCGGCGTATCTAGCCGAAGATCGTAGGTTCGAATCTCCCTCGTGTCATTAACTTTTTTTATCTCAACTAAAAACTTTATTTAATTGTAATTATATTCTAACCTAAAACCGAACTAATTTTTACTTGAAAGACTCTCACAACGAGCGTTCAAGTTTACATTTTGACACTAATCCTTCGAAACAATTTATTTCATTGTTCCGATTGCTCCATTCTTATGCTAGGATTAATATAATTATCCAATGTGTCATAATGAAGTGTCTTAGGTGAAAGTCAAGTCCTTTTTGAAATGAGTCTCCTCAACTTATATTCTGAACATAAAAAGTGAACTTATGTTTTACTTGAAGTCTTATAACCGTTCACGGATCGTCCGTGCCCGCAACGGTTAATGCGTAGGCAGGGCGCTCATTGTTTGATCCAGCGGCCCTTCTGCTTCACTGCTTCATTCGTATCCCAAGATTAAGATTACTGTCTAGGGTCATCTGATCACCAGAGATTCAAAGTCAATCCCGTCAATATCACTTTTTTGGTTGGCCATAGCGTAGTAAGTTGTGCCAATCACATGTGGCGATGCTGAGATATTTCACATGAGCACTTAACCCACCTTCCAACGTTCCGCAATGAGGTTTTTTACTAGGAAGTGTAAAACTTGTAATCCACGGCCTAGTCAAGCGCTCGGTACGTCTTGATGGAATTTTCGAAACGATCTATGGGCATCTTGACCACCATATACAAGGATGAAGACTTATTAATAAAATCAACAATAAGATGGCCATATGTATAATGAACTGTCGTGGCAACTATTTACGAAAATTACTTCTGTTTTATATTCCAAACAGCAAGTATTGTGTCTTAATAAGACATCGACTGGAATGAGATTTCCAGTTATTTCCGGACTTGTACAACAAAAAAATCGAAGCAGGGAACGTATTGGATCCGAGGAAAAAACGAATTTGGAAGTGTCAAAGGCACGCGAAACGGTTGTTAGGGAGTTTCCAGGTGAAATATTAACTGAAATGATACATCCCTCGTTCCGTTTCAACACTGTGCGATGTTTGAAATCCAGCGAGACCTTCATCTTGATCTTCCACCTCGATTGCGTGATATCTAGACGACACAATAATAGAGCGGAAACTTTTTTTTTCGCTGTACTAATGATAATTCACTTAACTTGATAATCCGGCATACAGATGGAAGCACAATTCTCATAAGTATGCAAGGAAAATAAAACGCTCCTTCGATTTCCGAATTGTTAGAGAGCTACAAGACACGCAAGCATTCATACACTTCTACTCGTCTTAAGTGCGTGAAGTCGAGAGGTTTTATGAAGCAAGCGTGCGTAAATTCCTTTTAGCTTAGACTTTGTTGCTGCCTAATTACCAGCATTTAATGAAAATGTTCAGAAAACAATTTAAAAAAGAATAACTTATCGGGAAAGGAAACCTCAATTTTTTTCAAAATCTACAATATTTTTAAGCTTTACAGCAACACTTATAATAGTTGGATGCAAAGGTTTTTATTTAAGAAAGTGTATTATAAATGTAAAATGTATTAATTTAATTCAATGTCATGTACAAAGCAACTGATAAAGAATAAGCATTTGTTGAGACGCGTCTTTAATTTCTGCCAATAATGCATTTCTTCCAACGGTTTTTGCCATGAGATTAATATTTACGTTTAACTCTTCTCCATCAGATTGTAGGATTAAATTGTTTCAGTAAAAAATTTAATTATTTTGTTATTCGTAGAGTACATGGATTGTAATTGGTTTTGCTGTTTATTTTCATTTGTTTTTATGTAATTTCAAATTTGTTGGAAATATTCGCCACCAGAGTTATTTAGATACTCCGTAATGTTTTATTAAGTGACCAAACCCGTTTAAAATCAATCTCTCGTCTGGGTTTTGTTTTCGCTTCCGCTAACAAGTTATATATTATACTTCATCTTCAATAATAGTTCTCTAATAGTTAATTAAATTAAAGTAGGGTGCAACTTTGTTTTTGCGTTTTTGGAGGAGGTGGATAAAAAAAACCATTTCAATATTAGAACTATAGAAAGGACGACATCCTTTCCACTCCCTGGTGTAAAACGCGCCCAGGTTCGTACCATTCACCCGAAAATAATTCCAAGAAAGACAACCCTCGCTGAAACGTATCGAATCATGGCGGCGACGCAATTTCTGGCTCGATCCGACACATTCCCCGGAGTACAGCTTTAGCTAATTCTTAATTACATTAATTACGTAACTTTCGGGTTGAACAGAAAAAGTTAAACCACTGGCACAACTTATAAAACATTAAACCCCTGGAGAGAATAATGCGAATTGATCGAAGATAATTCGTTAAGAAGAGATAGCGGGCTCGCTTAAGCTGGGGGGGGGGGAAGAAAAAAACAACTACTTTTCGGATCAAGCGTATGAACTATTTCCACATGTACTATTAAACATTCCGCCCACCAAATTTTAAAGAAAATTTATACTTCTATAGCAATTAAAAAGAGAATATTAATCTAACAAGGATAGGTTCTGGGAAGAAAAAGAAAAAACTATATGCAAGGAGAAAGTAGATAAGGTAGAGGAAGTACAAGTAAGTTGTGGATACGTCTTATAAAAGATCTACTGTAGTAAGATCTCCTGTACTCTCCCTATGGCCCAGGAAAGAGGAGAGCTATGAGTATTTTTGAGGAAGACAACTTCCCCATGTTTTATGTAGGGGTGGCCTGCCTTTATTCCGCTGCAACAGCGTGTTAAGGTGTTCAGAAGACCATGTCCTCCAAATATTCGGTGTAAATTCTTTACTCATTTGCAACGAGTAAAAGGGCAAGCTGCTCCCATGAATCTAAATGGCATATGAAGCAAGAGTACAGCTCTTCGTCCCATCGAGGAATCACTCGTGTAATATGGGACTTTTTTTTAAGACCTTAAATGTTGCATTCTATGCCATCGAGTGTTGCAGTTTCTTTTGACGTAGCAGTAGCATCCGCCTTCTAGAAAAACTATCCATCGCTTGCTACCTGGAGACAGCCTTATATAATACCCTGCAGGCGATCTATGTATTACACGTGACAGTGCCTTTGCGGTCGACCTTTCGTAAGGTCGGCCTGCTTATCTCGGCCACACCCCACTAGCAACACCGGCTGAGAAAGTTGTTTTTGATGAACATTTTAGCCACCTAGCATAATATTTTGGAATACTAGTGCATTAGTGCATAGTGATGAGTAGGGCATTCACTACAATCCACCTCTCGTCCTGCTCAAATAGCCATTATTCAAGAATTAACATTTTTCATCTCTGTGAACATCGTACATATATTTGGAAGTATTTTCCGAATCACAGGGTCAATAGTGAGATTCAACATCGCTGATCCAGTTCCTTTATCTTATTTGGAACCGTCTATATAAATAATGGCGGTAGCTGCGCTCCTTCCTAATTCATAGTACTCTTTCACCAAATCCTGCATGTTGTGAAGGTTTATATGAAGTTATTATTGTTAGGGGTGTACGCGTGTTATCTCCACCAAGAATCCGGCCGTTAATATCTGCTTACCAAGACAGAATTCCTTAATGGGCATTATTATGTCAAGTAGGAACAGCCTTGTGATGTTGTTGTAGTTGACGGGGATGTTTAAAATTTTCCATGAGAGCTTTGATAGCTGGGTGTGAATCCTCGTTAATACGATATGAGAGGTACTTCGCAGGCAATTTAGCGCTCCTTACGTCCCTAGTGGAAACATACCTGCTTCCGATAGAAGAGCTTTTATAGATATGGATGTCATAGCTATACAGCACCTAGCTGCCGGGTATTGAAGCCGGTCTACCAGGGACAAGTGAGATTTCACGTCACTTCCGTAAAATACACATCCGTCATCTATTCAGGATAATATTCGCTACTTGTACATTAACAAACTAATTTGATTGGCTTGGATGTGTACCATACTTCACTTTGGATACACTCCAAAGAATGTTTAAAGACTTCTCACATTTTCTTTCTAAATATTCAATGTGAGGTTTTCACCGAGGCTTCTTGTCTGTGGGTTTGCCCACAAAACATGCTGCACCAAAATGCGTATTATATTTAATTTTAAATTCATTTCAAGTAAAAACTTTTGTTTTGGCTGAATAAAAAAAAAGCTTAGGATTTGGCGTGGTATATAAAAAAAGGAATCACTGAATGAAGTGTCCTAGCGAGGTTGGGACTCCGTAACAACGACGTAGAACGACCATGGTTCAGAAAGTGAAGGAGAGGATGAAAAATTTGGGAAATATTAAATCAAAATTTAAGGGACAAATGAGAGGTGCTCGTAGGAGAGGGTTTTTAAAGAAGAAGTTTTCGTTCACAGCAGATTCGGACTGGTAGACAGAGAAATCGGAACCGCTGGAAAAAGGAAGAAGAGACAGGTTTAGGAGAGGACTCAAGGTGTAGGGCCTCTATTTTGTTCTGGCCAAAACAACTATTTAAAAAACATTTTTTTTTAATTTTTATATATTTTTTAATTATGAAAATTATTACATGCTCTTACTTGCAAAATTATTATGCTCTCGCTTTATAATACTATTTTTATTTTTTACAATTTTATATATATTGTTTATTCTTCGTCTATGTAAACAAATATTTGTTTATTTTTTATTAATTTTTAATTTTTTTTCTACATGTTTCGTCTCTTCGTGAGATCTCTTGGTATTGTTTTTGTTGACGTGATGTGGACCTATGGTTTTTGGTCTGGATCTGATTCCAAACCTGCCTCGTACATGGCAGCGGAGAAGATTTTTAACACCAAGTTTGGGTCAGACAATCTGTAGGCCTTTTTGAAGTGATCTTTTTTATTTTTCTAGAAGTGTGTGTGTTTTTATTAGCATTTTGCCCCCTAATCTCAGTCTTACATCTCTATGTGTTTTATTGTAAAACTTTGTTTAAGACATATGCTTTGTCTATTTTAAGGTCAAATCCCACATTTCGCCGGCATGCTTTGGTTGGTTCGACATTGAAACGTCCCATTCTAGGTTTAAAGGTGTGTTAAGCTTCCTCCCTAGAAAGAGTTCTGAAGGTGTAAAACCCGTTGAGGAATTGGAGTTCGAAGAAGTTGGATCCAGAGACCATTTGGTCTGTTTTTCTGCAAATTATGCCTTTAAAGAGGTTTTTAAATTACGGAGACCTCCCTCGGCTTTGCTGGGGTTTGGGTAATATGGCATTTGGAACGAGTTGTTAATACCGTTCGTGAATAGGAAATCCTGAAGGGCTTTCGCTTTGTAAATGGAGTGGTTGTCGGTCGTGACAGTTTTCCAATACCCAAAGTAATTAAATATTTTATCCCTGAGGCAAGGAATTATTGTTTTCACGTTTCAATTTTTGATTGAGAACAAAAAGGTGAATCTTGTGAATTTGTCTACTGCAATGAAAATGTATTTGGCGGTAGAGAGCCTGCTAAGTCCGTCAATAAACGCTCTTGGTGTTTACTGAAAAAAGCTGGAAAGATTTCCTTTTGGCTATTCTGTTCAGGCTTACTTTTGTGACAGGGCAGGCAACGTTGACGTTATCGGTTATGAATTATCGCATATTGTTAAAATGAAAGGATTCCCTGATTTTCTTTAGGGTTCGGTAAATGCCCTGGCCCTATCAATTCGGTATGGCAATGTTTAAAACTCTTGTTTCTTAGTGTTTTCAACGCCATCATTCCCCCCCCCCCCCCAATAAAAGAGTATTTGAGAGAGATGTTTAATTTCAATTTGTCAGTGATTTATTTCAATTCGGTGGTCTTCATATTAGCCATCAGCAAATTGTTGAAATGCTTCGGAGAATCGTTTTAATTAATTTACTGCGGCTGTAATTGATTCCTCATTTTGCGCATAGTAGGGAATGCGGGTAAGGTAGTAGGTTTGGTACCTTTTAATTGGAAAATATTATATCTATATGCCAATATTCTAGTATCCAAACGGGCGTGTCTGCCGCCTTTATTTAGAAGGGGTGTCAACGCTGTGTGGTAGGCGTATAAATTAAACTGATTAAATTCCAGATAAATTTGGAATTTCTCAAACGCAAAAATGACGGGAAGTGGTTTGGCCACATAGGCACTACAGATTTTTTTTTGCGTTCTTTTGTTTCCTCGACGCGATAGAAAGGACAGTATGCTCCGTCTTCTTCTTGAGCGAGACAAGCTGCCACACCGAGGGTCGAACCATTAGAAAATGAAGAAAATGTTTCTTCAAAATTCGAGGTTTTGAGAACAAGCGGGGAGTAATACGGTCACGGAGGGGTGTGCCAAGCTTTTTCTCATTCCTAAGCCCATAGCATAGTCGAATCGTCTTTTTTTAGTTCCTAGTAATTAATTAGAGAAATAAATCCAAGATATGGGATGAAATCGTACAAAAAATGCTATGTTACCGAGGGATTGTGTTATTTGTTTTGGGGTTTCGGGCCTTGGAATCGTCAGGATCCGTTTTATTCTGTCTTGATTTACAGAAGTTTTTCCCGGTTCAATTATATAATCGAAAAAACAAATTTTAGTGTCCGCTAACTGGATGTTTTCAGGATTTACTGATAATTTAGTGCGTTCGACGCGCGACAAAACGATTTTTATGTGATTGATAGCTGTGCCCACGTTTCGCTATAGATAAAAATCTCGCTCACATAAAAATCCACATGTATGGTTTATGTCCCCCAGTATTGCTGTTACCAACTGTGAAAACACATTCCTGGTGTAGTCCAGTGTAATTCTAACAGTCAAATTGTGTAAAAAATGCAGTTGAATTTATTTTGTAGTGTGGTGTCAATTACATTTGATGGAATGCTGAATTTAAGTCCATCATTGTGTAATACTCTTGTTATTTATTTATTGGTTTGTTTATTTATTTATAATAATGTCTATTTCTGTTAATATTAATAATAATGTCTGTGTCATTCCCTGACAAACTATCGCTGCATTGTGTATTCGATAATGCCCCCCCCCAATAAAAATTTATCGATCATACGCGCGGATCGGGCCTCACTTCGCCCAAGTTTAAATGCATACAAATAAATTTGACGGAAATCTTGTTTGGACTATTCAATTTCCCAGGTCCTCATTGTTATAAAATTCAATATAAACTGAAATGTCTTTTACAAAAGTTCACAGTTAAAAATATTCATTATAATCCAGAAAATTAGATTTGACGATTTAGCTTTGCTTACATGACAAGCGTCTGCGAAAATAAAACCAATTTTAAAAACCTGCACAAATTTTGAAGCAATCCAATATTTCGACGACGTTTTATGTTGGATAAATCGATATTAGGTTTAGTATTATAATGGGATTTTTTCAATTATTGCGTTTTTTAGTTGTTTATTTATGGTCTTGACGTTTACTCTTTCGAATTTCAGTTTCAATTTGTTTTCCTTTCGCTTATTTCTGACAAACACGGCTTGTGGTATCCGATCGGTTTTTTTATTCCTTTTACTAATCACCTCCTCTTTCATGGTCATATTTCTTTCATTAATGGTTTTATACAATGAGTTTACGCTAGCCTTGTATACTCTAAGATAATTATTGAATAACATTGTTTCCAGACCGATATTTAAAGGCGATTCATTTCCAATGGGCTCATCGATAACTTTTATTGGTTTTAATTTCATCACAGATGGTGTTGCTCTAGGGAAAAATAGTATAATTTAACTTAATAATAAGTTCTTTAATTGTCGAATTGTCGCTAGTTTTAAGGAGCCGAATGTGTTAGTGTACAATGGAATCTTGCGATGTTAGATTCCGGATGTTGTGAAGACGTGAAATGAAGTTTGGCTAAAATATTTAATTCATTTGCTGGCAATTTGAATAGCTTGGCTTGACTTAAGAGAGTAACCTTGGGCATACTTTGGTGGTCAGTGTGAGAAATTTGGTATTAGATAATTTAGAACTGGTTTTATGCCATGGTGATTCTAATTGGTTTTATTCCGTTTGGCGTAATCCTATTCTTTCCCGTTTTATCATTTTGAATTTTGAAATACATAAAACAGACAGACCTAATCGCAACCCTTTAGAACGAAGTAAGACCAACGGAACATAGTATCACTAAAGTCAAATTCTCGGAGTTTAGAAGTAATGCACTGAGGACAACCAACTCAAAGGCCTTGGAGAAGGCGGTGTATGCATCAATTTGGGATTTGATTTAAAGGCCGAAATGGTAAATTGCTGGAAGATCTGGAAGATAAGGATTGGTAGCATCTCCCTTTGACGAAATCATGTTGTTCATCAGAAATAAGAGGTCGGATAGATGGAGAAAGTATGTACAGATTGTAGGTTGAGATAGGGCCATAGTTTTTAACGTTGGCTCGCTCTCCAGATTTATATAAAATAACAATGTCACTGGTTTTCAAGCAATTTTTTTTCCTTTAAAAAGAGAAAAAATATGTGAACTCATCTACCCTCCAGTGCAGTGGAGTGATTAATGAGCGTACACATTATTTGAGGATAAATGGAAGGAATCATGACAGGTCCAGGAATTTTATACCGTTCATTAATTTAAAAAAATTTAATTAACGTTATAATATTATAATGATATAAGTTAATATTAAAGTAATATATTATAATTAATATTAAAATAAAACATGTACCAAAAGTCAATTGGATTAATTGTGAATAATATGTACTACCTCATATATGCGGTTCTTGCTGGATGGAATAGATTTTAATTTAACTTTGTTGAGTTCAATAATGTGTTGGACTTCAACCCCCTCGCACTGGAAATAGGACTACCCCCAATTATAACTTCAAATTAACATGCTAGTCGAAATAATCGCGTATTATCTTCGTATTATTTATTTTCCCATATTATAATACACCACAGCGGGTCTGGTTGAATCGTATTACGAAATCAGACTTGGAAACTTGCAATTTAACTTAATTATAAAAATCTCTTTTTTCCTCGGGCTGCTATAAATTTTTATCTTCACAAAATGGCTGTACGTGGTGTAAAAGAACAAAGGCAATCAATTATCCAGTGAAGCTTTTTTTAAATCAATATTAGAGGACTAATAACTTTAAAGAAAAATTACTTAATTGCTTTTTATAACCTATTTGTGTCAAAACATAGACACTATCCCACGCTTTCTGGCCATGTTTTTCTTTATCACTCTCATGTTGCAATAAAAATTAAATCGAATTTTTTGATAATAACATAAATTATTTAGAAATCGTGAGTTGTGGTCTGATGTGAAGTAGGTTTCAGAAAAACATTTTTTTTATCGTGCCAACGTTTTGATCTCTATTGAGATCATCTTCAGGGACTTGTGTCGTCTGCATTTCAACAAAAAAGTTGTCTGGTTGATAGCTGATGCGAGTTTCTTCTCATTGTTGGCGATGTCCTTCAAAATACGTTTAGATTTGTATCCATAGGTAGTTGAAATGGCGCTTCAGAGACAGCTAGCTTCACAGTAGAAGGCCAGGACAAAGATGTATGGACGAGAGAGATTCACCCATCAGGCTCCACAAAACCGCAGCATTATGGGAAATGTGATAAGAAATCTAATAAGACAAATCCGAAAAGGTTCGATTCCCTGTTTCAATTCGTGTGAATTCGAGATTGGAAGATAGGGGACGAGATCTCTTTACAGTTGAGGTGAGTTGGTCTCGAATTCTCAGATGAGGATAATTTCACCTTGAAACGCTCAGGGGATATGTACGCCGCATGGTGTCATTTCATTCTTAGTGGCACTTCTTTGGACGGCCGTACCGAATAGGTTGTTGTGGGAGGAAGATCTCAAACTAACTTCACAGAAGTACAGAAGAAATAATAGAAGAACATGTAGTACCATTTGCCCCCCTCCCCCACATGGGTAAGAAATCCTTGCTAATGCAGGATAATTTGGTACCCCATGGAGCACGTATTGTGGATAACCACCTGAATGAGGTCGGAATTGAGTGCTTGTTGTGGCCACCTGGAAGTCCGACGGCGAAAACCAGGCCATAACTCATTGGAAGAGGTAGAATTGGTTGTTCTTGATGGAACAACCTTGGGATTTTATCAGAAATCTGTTCCAAAGGATGGAAAGGCGTTTAACGGACAGGATTCTACCAAAGGTGGAAATATTCAATATAAAATGGGACAAACAACTTTTTTTAAACGTTTTTATTTGTTTTTGAATCTCATGTTTTTTCTTCTTTACCCAATAATTGTTTTTCTACGAATTGTGTAATAAATATTTTCTTTTTAAATGCCTTATTTTATACAACCAAACCTATTGTTGATATGCAAAATATGAATAAATGTAAATACATTAAAATTTAAGGGTGGTGCGTTAATTTTACCCATTAGTATATTTCCATTTTAAGTCGTCCAATTGGACACAATAAATTGTATTAGTTGTATATTTAGTTACATTGAAATGTTTTAAGCGAATGATATTTTTTATCATTGATCGGGTGATTTGTTCTTTTTTTCAGTGGCAGATGCAACCAGCGCAGGGCCGAACGGGCTCGTGACGGGCAACATGTACCAATTGGGCTCGTTTGATCAATGCGTACAAATTGACGTACCTGAGCATGACATCAAAGGGCGATATTTCATGGGCCGGCTTCATTTCGCACCCACCAGTACCGAATATCCGACATTTTTCAGTGATGTGAAGGAAGTTTTCGAGCTACAGCGGCAAAACTCTTCCATATGGGAAACCTTCAAGGTGAAACAATTGACTTAAGTCGTAGTCAAAACGTGCGTGGTTGTACGAAAGTTTTTTGCTTAACTCCGGATGGAGGATTGCGTTTAAAAAAATAGTCATTAAGCAATTAGATTTGATAGCGAGGGAAGCCACATCCTTGGTGAGGTTTGGGGTAGGCTTTAGCTTTAGTGTCCTCTGCCTTACAAAGAGTACTGCTTGCGTTTTTAGGGATGACCCATACCTTTGAATGAATTGCTGACACCAAGAAGTTCTCTTGAAAGTAAACCCTGCCCACTCATTATTACCTAATTCTAAAATCTTATCCAACCGATCTTAGCTTCAAAGTGGTACAGCAATTCCCAGTCCGGTTATATTGTGATCAGCATTGATAGATATCTCATTTGTGTTCCCTTTTGTATATATTGAAGTGAAGCATTTACTCGCCTGAAGGAATATTGAGTACCCATCGACCCTCGATTGAATAAGTTATTTACGAGTGAGCGATAAATTTGGATACTGATTGCCTTGGAGCTGATATGACATAGCTGTAGCCTTGGACATGTAGGTAAGATCGAGGTCTGACCCCGGACTGTCAACATTTGGGAAGGTGTTTCTCACAGCCTGTAAATCACAAAAGCTGGAATTGCTGTTGGCGTTCGAGAAGTTATAGGCTCAACTCTGTACAAATGTACTTGTATGTACATCCGTGAGCAGAATTGAGCTTATATATAAACCTTATGCTTGCATGACTTTAACTTCACCTGTTGGTTATCTGTTGGGATTCGGAAGGAAACTTCAAAGATGATAAATTAGTTATTTAAATAACTCATAACCACACTATTCTGTTATTTGCAGCATAACACAGACAAAAGGACTATTGATATGAACGTGGCACAGTTCGCAATCTGCGCACCTCACTCGTGCATGGAAGAAGACGTGAAGACATCGTTGGAGGCTACATTCTCGTCGTACAAGTACGAAATCCAGGTGGACGTCACTGTCAACAAGCTCTTCACTTATTCTAGAGCGGATTTGGAAAAGTCCGGCTATCCGATTGGATTTTACATCTTCGTGTATGTATTTTTCTTTGTATTCCTTCTTTCAAATTAGCCTCTCTCTTGTGTATATGTGTGTATGTTTGAGAGAAGAAGGTGTAATACAAAGTGCATGAAAGGGAGTGAATATGACGGCATTTGGGCATCTTGAGATCTTCAGTGGTCCATCAGCCTCTTATAATCGTAGGCGATAGTGTAAGTTTAAAAAAAAACAAGGTCAAACCTGAGATATAGGAGTGTAAAAATGTTCGACTGAAAACAATTTATAGATATTTAAAACTTAGCAGTCACGTGAACGCTGAAAGTAGTTTATCAAAAATAGATCCCTTCTTCGATTATGACTCATGGATGGCATGAACATTTGCAATAAATATTAAATTCGACTGAAAAATGGCTATCAAATACACATATTTTATTTGTAAGTCAGAATAAATTATACATGTCAGTTGTTTGGGAGTAGACGCCACCACATGTTGAAAAGTGCGTTAATTCATTAGAATTGGATTTAGTGGTGTAGTTTAGTTTTTATTTACCAAGTGGTATAGTGATTATTGTTGATTATCTGTGTTCGGCCTTCTGTCTTTGTCAGAGGCTTTACGCCATTTTCAATTAATTCCTTTTGTTTCATGTTCTCCCTCTCCCCTTATACAATCGTGAGAAAGGTTAATAATAATGGTGCAGGGGCTGGTAGTGACGGGGCGTGGATGCCTTTGATGGTACTGAAGCACCGTACTGGAATTTTTTTTCTGTGTTATTGGTCTTAATTGGCCATTAAGCACGCCAGTTCGTTTGAGTTTACAAGTTTCGTGGTGTTCCGAAAAGTGTAAATTGGTCGAATAATGTATTTATTCGTTTGTTTAATGTGTTTCCCGGTAATGAATGTCCTTTGCTGGTGTTAAACAAATAAATTTGAATAAATCATATTTTTCGAATACGTTCGGTTGTCATCACATTCTTTAAACCCGGGCGTAAAAAGAAAGACAGTAGTGACAATCCCGACCCACTCGAGGAAAAATCTGTTAGATAGCTTGCCAATAAGGTGACGAGTACATTAGTCGAACTGGCAAGACGAGAGACAAGTTCAATAAACAGACCGGTCAAAAATAAAGACCGATCGGACCTAATTACGCGACACCCCTACAGATGAATCATCACGGACCTTACAAATACAAACAAGTGGGAGGAGGATAACTAAACAGAGACGAGCCGACGTATACAATAACACAAATTCACTCCTAAAAGCAGGTCAAAGACGCGTTAAAAAACACCCACACCGGCAAACGTCCGTTTTCTCCGTGGGCTTAAAAGGACGGAATAGTCATGGACATTCACATTCAGTAAACCACTACCGATTAAGAATATCAAGTTATTTGGTATATAAAAATGACCAAATCAATGCAAACAAATAATATCCCGAATCTCAGCTATATTTCCAATTAGATTTCCACCTTGCTTAACGTAGAGTAATAGTGATGTTTTGTCATTTGTCGTCATCGTATAATAAGTCGTTTCAAGAAAAATAATGAGAAAATGGATAATCAGGCAATAGAAGGAAGGAGTCACTTTCCTTCTTCTATTATTTGAAAATACAAAAGCTGAAACATATGTAAAAGTAAGGTTAGCAAATTCGTTATTTGCAATTCAACCAAATCAATCCTACCAAACGGTAGAAGATGGTTTCATAGAGTCCAGCCGCCTAAAGATACGCATCTACCCAAATTATAGGGAGATAATGAGAGAGATAAGTAGATAGAGACATACAAATAGATAGATAGAGAAAGAGCTCAAGATTGGGAGTGAATAAGGGGGTGTGATAGAGAAATAGAGAGAGCGAGAGAGAGAGAGTCAGAAACGTTCAGGTAAAGAGAAAGAAAGAGTGATGGAAAGATAGGTGATAGAAGGATAATATTGATTCTTTATGTACCTTTCTTGACAAAATGAGAAAGAGAGAGAGAGAGAGAGAGAGAGAGAGAGAGAGAGAGAGAAAGAGAGAGAGAGAGAGAGAGAG
>CM077100.1:16199410-16261827 GCA_039619505.1 Cimex hemipterus
GGAGAGAGAGAGAGAAAGAGAGAGAGAGAGAGAGAGAGAGAGAGAGAGAGAGAGAGAGAGAGAGAGAGCGAGCGAGATAGGTAACAATAAAAAACAGAGAAATAAAGAAAGACAGGGAGACGAATAAAGTGAAAAAGTGAGAGTTAAATGAAAAAGAACGAGTGAGAAAGAATAAGAAAGAAAGAGAGAGAGTTAGAAAGGGAGAGAGGGAAAAATAGAGAGTGAAAGAGTATAAAATATGAAACAGACAGTTTATAAAAATGGGAAAGGAAGAAAGAAAAGAAAGAAAAATTAACAATAAGCAATAAGAAATAGTAAAGAGTGAACGAGCGAGGGAGAGAAAATAAACCCTGAGAAATAAAGAGTAATGAGAAAGAGGGAGAGGGAGAGGGAGAGAGAAAGTAAGAGAAACTATGGTGGAGAGAGTGATAAGAAAAAGAGAGAGAGAGAGTAAGAAAGAAAGAGATAGGGAGAGAGAAAAAGAGAAATAAGGCTGATAAAGAGTAAGAAAATAGAGTTAAAAAGAAATAGAGAGAAAAAGAAAAAGTGAGAGAGGGGTAATAGTAGAAAGAATGAAGAAGAGAGTAATACAAGTGAAAGCGAGTTAAAAATAAAGAGAGAGAGAGAGAGAGAGTGAAAGAAAGAAAGAGCAAGAGAGGAAAAGTGAGAAAGATAGAAAGAGAGGGAGAGGGAGAGGGAGAGTGTTAGGGAGGGATAGGGAGAGAGAAAGTGAGAGTGAGAGAGAGAGAGAGAGAAACATTTACTATCTGCTGTCGTCATTTTACCTTCACGTATGTAGGACTGTTCACTTTTTGACTGCTTGCACTAAAAAACACATGAACAAAAGAACTGATTTTTTCTAATTAACCTGATAAATGTTATAATTTTGCTATTTGCTGTCAAATCATTTTGTGATCTATTTGCTTGATTTATGGCACATCAGACTTTCCCGTTTGTCAGACTTTTTACTTTTTGACTGCTTGTTATTCACACGATTTTTAAACATCGTTTTTCAGCATTGACTGCACTACAAAGAAATTTGATTTTTTTAAATTAACCTGATAAATGTTATAGTTTTGCTATTTCCTGTCAAGTCATTTTGTGATGTATCAACTTGATTTATGGCACATCACTACCTCAAGCGTTTTCCACATTTTCAAAAATTGTTATCAAATAACTTTCGTATGATGGTTAAAATTGTCTGTATGCGTTATGATGGTGTCGTATTAAATTAAACAAAACGTTAACTAAAATTGATAGCACGTTAAATGACCTTCCTAGCCCACACAGATCGGTCAGAATATTTCCATCCAAAGTAAGCAGCGTTGTTTATTTATCCAAGAGGATTTAGGTCATCGAAACAACTTTTGACTAGTGTATATTTTAACTAGGTGCATTCTCAGGTTCTATTTATTTTGGAAGTTTTAAAATTTGCAGTTAAAATCGCCTTGTTTTTAGAATGATTTGATTTTTTTTAGCAGGCCACAAATGGATTTCTGCGACAGTAAACAATTTTGAAAAAAATGTTTCAGGGGGACGACTGTAATTTTGGTATTTCTGGTAACACTCTCGACCGTGTACGAGCTGTGGTGCTGCAGGCTGGAGGACACGCCGATCGGGAAAGGTAAAAACAAGAAAAAGGAAAAAAATCCCATGCCTCTCCATCCGTCTGGACTAAACGAGTATTGCAAAGTGGTGATGCGGGTTTAATCTATTTTGATTTTACCGTGGCGCAATCTGCTTACATTTCATGCATGGATTGTTTGATATAAATTGAAACTGACCTGTGACCTTCTCGAGAGCAGATAACAATCATCGCATGGACAGAAGGGGTCAAGTAGAAAGGCTTTTCCAACCCCCGCAGCACTCTTCTGACAGTCCACTTCCCCACTCTCAACCTTCCACGGCGTTATTTCATACAGAAAAAACAAGTAATTCGACAGGCTTTGTCAATTTTAAAAACATAATTATTCCCTTTTTAATGTTCACTGTATTAATTCTATTTAATACAGAGAAAAATTGCTCTGTTCATACAAAGTAATATAACATTCCATAAGAGTTCAAGACACAGTCGATACTATTAAACAAAGAGCGTACAAAAGAATAAACAAAAGAATTATGATTCAAACAAATCTGTTTCATAAACTAGTCATATAAATTCTAAATTCGAGAGTAAGTATAGGAGAATGCACGCAATCTAACGCAACCAACACTAATGACACTAACCTATTTGACAGAAAAACTACATGTCCAATAAACACTATGTAATAATGTGTAGAGATTAGTGACCGTTAACGGGTAATTATTCAGATATCGTGAGATGCGGTCTGGTGTGATGTAGGTAATCAGAGAAACATTTTCTTTATTGTGCCAACGTTTCGATCTTTTATTGAGATCATCTTCAGGGCTCAAAGTGTTTGTCTTCTGTGTAATTGTGCCATGTCGTGTTGAGAGTGATGTGAGTTGTTGACTCTCAACACGACATGGCACAATTACACGATATCTGAATAACTATGTAATAACAAAAGCTATAAATATAACAACAAAATGAGAAAATTGGGTGTATATAAAAGACAAACGACATCACAGAAACATATGAAGAGAAACGCACAAAACAATAGCTATAGGCTTTTCCAAAGGGGGTGCTGGTCCTCCCTTTCTTCCACTACGGTCCAAAAGATCCATGGTGAAATTAACCCCATCTCTAGTTCTCTAGGTGATCTTTTGGAAGTGGCTGGGCTCATTTCTTCCTCCATTAGCAAATTATACGTTGAGTTGAAGTCGGGGGAACGTGAAGGGCCTCCAGTGCTGCTTGACTGTCTGAGATATTTTAATCCTTTTTTTATGTATTGTACCAGTGTTTTCTATTCCATAGCTTTCAGCTGAAACCAGCTCTCATGGTGTGAGAAACGTTTAAGCTGAATGATTTTGACTACTGCCTCCATGTTTTTTATGACATGCTAAGACATGCTTTACGGCTTTCGGCAATCTGTATAAATATATGCAAATATCCTGAGAGGAGCCAGTAACCATTGTTGCCCCCCCCCAACCTAGTGTTGTTATTAGTATTTTTGTATTTATTAGTTTTTAGGTTGAGCTTCCTACTACTTGAATGGTACCGGTGTGGTTTCTAACAAACTGTGGGCACTTAGCGTTTGAGTTAAAACAATTTCATCATGTCTGGCCTTTATTATTAATTCATCTATCCATCAGCAAAACATTTATTTCGTTCTTTAGCTTTACAATTTAGCTCTACAGACAGGTCATCAACCACACGACCTTTGAGGGCTTGTTGATTGTTGCTTCAATCTGCTTTTATTTTTCGACTTTTTAACATTGACATTATCGAGTTAAAAAACCAATGATCAATGATATCTACATCAAGGATTTGATTTGCTTTATCCATAAAGCAGCATAATGCTATTTCTTTTTTCTCAATATTTTAACTTTTCTAACAGATCATTTTTCTCGGTGATGGTTTCTTCAATTCCATGGTTCAAATTCCTCGATCCATTTTGGATCCATCTTAATATTTTGTTTTTATTTGAAACGGTAGGTCAAATTAAGTAATTTCTGTAGAAAGAGTTCAATCGCTTGGACGACTTCTTGAAAAATCTTTTGTCTACCTAGGACCTTTCTAGAGCTAAATTTGGGCCTAGCACATCAAAATATGAATAATTCTCAAATGTAAAATATGATATTTCATTTTGTCAGCGTCTTTTATACCCATCTCGTTAAGTTTGTATCCTATCGACAATTTTGACAATTTTGTTATGCCTTTCTTTTTAGATAAAGCTTGATTTCAGTAGTAGCAGAAGTATATATACATATATATTTAACGATTAGAAAATAAAAAATTAACTTATTAAACGATGATCTCTAAAAAAGTGTTTCTCCGTTATGACATTTACTAGTTTGGACAAATACCGAGACAAAGATAACAGTGACAAAATAATGTATTTACCTTTTACAAAAACGTCATCAATCTCGTTCCTTTCGGTTACAACTTGTTCATACCCGTGGCTCTAGTCTTTTCTAATTATTCGTTTAATAAGATAACAAGGGTACGCTCATAAATACAGAATTTCCTTTCACCCGGATATTTCTAAAATTGAATATGTCACAATTAATATACGATTGATTTATTGGAATGAACATGGTTAAATTATAATCCATGTTATTTCATAATGAGGCCTAGCAATAGCAAATAATAGGTTAAATTTAATTTAACGAGGTTGAGGACAAAACAGACAATATGCAAATGTACCGAAAGCTTTTCAAAGTAGCAAAATTTATACTGTGTATTGTCTGTTGTAAAATCAATTTTTCTCATCTCAAAAGTGTGGAAGTGTGGATGAGAGGAGAGTGGATGAGAAGAAAAAATATATTTCTTGGGTGCTGTGTGTAAATAGGAACCGACAGGAATCCAGCATAAACGTTCATTGTGAAAGGAAAATCATTTTCATTGCGGTTTTCCTTATTCTGGCTCTTACTATGATTGCATACCGCTAAAAACCCAGTAATTTCGATTGGAAAATTATAAATATAAATTTCGAAAGGTTTCGATTCACGAGAGAAAGAGACAGCCGATAGGAATGAATCAAACGAAGTTTTGAAAAAATAAGTCTATTCTATATGTCTTTCTGTATATCACATTTTGTGGAAACATTGATTTGTTATTTTTAAATTACAATTTTATCGAAATTGCAATTATATTTTCGGAATTGAAAATACCACGAAGTTTGACAAAAAGAATTATTATAAAAATAATCGTTTAAAGCTTACCAAGGGTTGATTCCATTATCGTGTTGATTATTCAAGACGAAGTTTACCATCTTTAAAATTTCTATCCCAATGCTCTCAAAACCAAATTTCCTTGAAATTTTTAAACCCGACGCTCTCAAAACCAAATTTCTTTGATATTATTCATCCCGATGATCTCATAACACTCATAAACAACCTTCCAACTAAAACATCGATTTTTTTTCTTTTTATATAGCAATAATCGGCAAACAGTCGTAGCGTGCAGTCGTTAAATAAACATCCAAGAGCGGAGAAATAAATTGTATTGTATAAAAGAAAAGTCGGAAAATTTCTCACAACTTTACGTCCCTTAACAAGACTCCCCATTCCTCTATCTGTCCTGTTTAAACCTTTTACTCCTCCTGACGTCAAATACCCAATTAAAAGTTCTGGATTTGAACTCTTTGCCCCTTTAACACTCGCAAATTACAACAAAAGTTCATCTAGCCTTTATAATGCAACTCTTCATACCATTTATTATTTCTCAATGTCCGCTGCAGGTTGTTAATCAACCTCAATATCCTTCCAGCGGCTTCCTGCTGTAGGATCTTGTTTGCGGATTTTCTTCTCATAGTGCAAGAATCTACACTTACATTAAAACTTATAACGTGTTCTGCGGTTTATATCTTTCTTCTTGGTCAGTATCTGCATGGTGGTTCTTCCGTCTGTATACCTATGCCTGGGATATTCTTCCACCAAGTCTTGGCCTCATTATCGATCCATTTTTGGATGTACCATGTATTTGTGGAAACGTGCTAGGCCACAATAGGTCAGATCATCGGTGGTAGTGGCTTCAGCTAGGGCTTCCATACAATTCCATACACTTTTTGCCTTTACCTCGCATGAGGCTAAGGCCTTATGTTCCCCCTGACTGTCGGAAAAAATGTTTTTTTTCGGCTTTTATTTCTCTGCGCAGTGTTCAATTTCTATGATTTCAGAGTGGAAAACGGCATATTTCCCTAAGATTAAAGTCCGTTTGAATTCAACCGAAAGACTCCAGCCCCCGTAACGAATATAGTATTCGTTATTGATCCGTTAGTACACCCACCAGGAGGAGTTGGCATTCAGAGGTATTCCTTGGGCCCACTCTTTCCATTCTGGTATGAGTACGTTGTACCTTTTGGTGAAGTTATATTTTGAAGTAGTGACATCGACTGGCATGGCATGTGCCTCTATCTCCTTCCTCAGTTTCCATTGTTCGTTTACATGCCCTATCCTTGCAGATGGTTGTCCATTTATGATCGTGTTTCCTGCTGTTCTGGCTTCTCCTTGGATTAAAATTTCAAGTGGTGGGAGGTTTAACAAAACTTCTAGGGGTAGGAGTCTACCCAGGCATTTAACCCCTCGGGTCTTTGTCGCCCGTCCTGCGTTCCAAAACTTACAAGGTCGCTGTTGGCGTTGTACTCATGGCACCAATGACTCTGAAGCAAGCTTGATTTGGGTGCCAGTTAATAGCCTGATCGCCTAGTTTGCAAAGTCTTGGTTCACTACACCACCGATCCATATGCCTACATTGGTTTTATCACACACGTGTAGAGCCATGGGGTCATTTTGGGGTCTAACACCCAGTTTATGATGCTGAGCGTTATGCACCTCCCCTAGGCAATTTCAGCTCTCTAGGTGCATTTAGCTACATGTAGATTTCATGTGAGCCGCTAGTCTAGTGGGATCCCTAGATATTTAAATGGAATCGGGGTCCCGTTTAGTCTTGGAGTTTTAGGTTTCCTATTGTCCTCTTCCTTGTAAATGGAATCATTATGGTTCTGTGGGGGTTAATAGGTAGCTCCTCCCTTTTGCACCACCTGTCAACCTGGTTAATGGCTCGTTGTATATGATCCATTACGATGTCTGTATGACGGTCCTTTACCATTAGGGCAAGGCCGCACCTCCCAGGGTGGATCTGTTTAGCCTGTTTCTTGGACCTCTTCCACTCACTGGTAGATGTTCTCCGAGATTCCCCTGTTTTTGATTGCTTTATATAGAAAGGCTGTAGTTAAATACACCCTCTATAAAAATGTAATTATCTCCTTGTCGTTTATAGACTTGGTTATGTGTTTACACAAGTCATCCTGGGTTAGTTCTGTGGATCTCCCCGCATGGTATGCGAATTTTTGCTCTCTGAGTGGCTGTTTCTCGAATGTGGTTCTCTACTAGTCTTTCTAATGTTTTTAACTTGAATGATATGAGAGTGATAGGTCTGTACGTGTCTGCCTTACAGTTGATGGGTCGACCTACCTTTGGTATGTACACCACTCCTATCTCTCACCTACAGCTCGAATGTTGCTCCATGTTCGGCACGTTTTGAACAATCTCACTAAATGAGGCGTGAGGATCTCTTGATCCTTTTGTAGAAGCGTCGGCGATTATTTGTGTTAAACTTCTCAAGTGCCCAGTTTATGGTTTTAGGATGTATAATGGTTGCCACCTCCTTCCACTCTATTCTTGCAAGTCTTTTTAGTTTTGAGAGGTCAAGGATTTCGTGGGTTATCTCTGATCCTGTGAAGTGATTTTTAATCAGTAGAGAGAGCGTTTCCTCTTTTGCTTGTGTAATGCTTCCATCTGCCTTCGTGCGGAAGCTTACCTGCCTCCCTGTACCATACTTGGCTAGTTTTGTGTATGCGGGCACATTGAGGTATTTCTGTGATTTCCTCACAATATCTCCGCAACTGGTCCCGCTTAGCTTTACGGATTTCCTTGCTGTACTGGGTCAAGGCGTGGGCGTTTGGTTGAATAAAGTTCTTACTCGTGATCTCAGTCTTTCTATACGATTGGGATAATTGGGCCACTGCTGTTTTTGAAACTCGTCGAGGTACTCTCTATCCATTGAGAAGGTTGGTCGGTTGGAGGATTTTAACTTGGCTAAGAACTACCATCAGTCAGTCTCGTATTTTTTTGGAACCATATATATATATATATGGTACAGTTTACTCTTCAGGATATCTTGTCCTCATCAGAGTCTATAGAACCCTTTCATGGACTTAGTTTGGGAACGGACTTATTTTTCTCGCTTAGATTGACGTAAAATCTAAATGTTGTTAACATAGACTATAAGCAAAGATATTCAGCTTTAAAACCTTTCTAATAACGTTGAATTTAGATAAAATCCAGAGGAGATATGAATTGTTGTGGACGACAGAACAGCAGAGAAAGACAATTTAGTTACCCTGACTAATGGAGCACAAAAGCTTTAACAGCAGCTGAAAAGTTTTTGAGTGAAAATCAATTGTTAGTGCACCAGGTTGCTACTTTTTGTGAAAAAGGGGATAACACAATATCGTTAAACAAATAAACCGAGTGCTATGTACAGTTTAAATTTATAGTGATAACTTCTAATTACCAGAGATTAAGTAACGTAAAGGATTTATTTCCTTTTAAAATAATGAAAATGGCGGTGTGAAAATTTCGCCCATCGTAGTACTATGAGATGATTTACTTGTGATAAACACATAAAATGAAATATTAAACTAAGAATTATTTGCCAAATTATTGATACCCGAATATGCCCGAATGTTCTCGCTTTCACACTTTCCTCCTAGGATTTTATTCGTGATGAAAACCGCTCGGAAAATATTTGTCCAAATCGTTTGCGCATTATTCGAAGACATGTCGTCCGTTCCAGTTACATTAGCTGTACAAACAAGTGACACTTCTAACGGATCAGCCTACGCCTTATCGCATTCAGGAATAGAACATGAGCCCCCTTTTTGTGTGTAACTCAAGTGGGACATGGATTTTATTTTAATGGCCTTATGAACTTTGCATATTAGCCAAGTAACGTGATCATATTTTTATGCAAGGCTTATTTTTTTTTTGGGGGGGGGAGCAAAGGTTACATGAAAAAGGGAGAGGGGCAACGGCGGGAATCGAACCCACGATCGCGAGGTCTACGAACCTAAATATTGTCATGTGACCCAAGGATCGTAACATTAACAAACCCCTGGTCTTCTTTACTAATTACAATATTTAAACAATCGAGAATCAATGTAATAATTAACGTAGTACATATTTTATTGTATAAATCAAAGTACAATAGTTGTGCGGGTTAATACTACTGTCTAATAGTATTTGTATTTTTTATATTTCCAAGCTTAATTGTTTTTGCTTCGATTTTATCTATAGACAAATTTGAATTCTTTATTTTTCAACGTCTCTTCTACACCTCTGATGTCCCGTCTATAACTAATTCCCTCCTTGCATCCTTTGTCGACTACACAAGGGTACGTAGTCGTAGCCGACTATCACTGAACTGAATTATCTCTTAAAAATAAACATCTATTTATTACTGTGTCAAGTCTACTATTAATACCTAGGTATTATGAAAAATAAACAAATAAATTCAAGTGGGCGGTTGTTTTTATCTTCGGGTTTTTGCCCCTACAAGACTGCATTGTTGTCCATCTTCTTGACTCTGAATTCTTGGGGGATTTCATATCGGTTTGCTGCATAGGTATAGGTGTGAATTATACATGGCGAAAAACCCAACAGGCCAAATCAGCCAAGTTAGGCACATCAAAATAATAGAAAATTACGAAAACAACACATTATCAGCCCGCATCTACAAAAGAAATCTCACACTTCTGTCTATGATAATTAATTCCATCTGTATTATTTTTTTACATTTTGTTTAAATAAATATTATTACAATGATCACTTGTCAAAGGATAGGTTACGTAGAGTTAGAGATCTTTGGATCTCTATTAAAATGTTTTATTTAGGCTTTATGACTTTATTATAAACTGCTTCACTTTTCCTCTATTTTTCTTGTACTTCTTGATTAACGTTCCTATTATTTTTGATTAGTGAACCACTGTGATCTTTTTCCCCTCCTGTGAATTGCATATGCCTCATAACACTTTTTGATTTTAATGTTAACAATTTTAATGTAATTTAAATGATCAATGCTTAGCATCTTGTGTTTATCTTAAGTGTTCTGAGTTATAGTTTTTTCAAACTTAAAAAAAATTAAAACATTAAAATTAATTGATTATTAATGATTGCTGTTAATATATTGGGAATTTTTGAACGGATATATTTTAGAAGGAAGGAAATTAAACCCACAAACGCTGCGACTTAGGATAGGGGGACGTTGACGTCAACCCGCCTTCACCGCATTTATTCATTCGTCAGCCGATCAGAAACAGGGTGTTCTAGGTCGGTTTCCACTTTTCGGGATGTTTGCAGTTAACCGCGGATTAAACCGACCCAAGTTGAACTTTTCATAAGGTAAACGTCAGAAGCAAGCAGTGGTGGAAAATCGGCTAATGAAGGTCTCTATTCTAGAAACTTATGACTTGGATAAGTTTATACGGATCACTAATTCAATCCGTTTGCTTCCGATATCATGCCGGGTGAAATTCAAAACGTGATAAAATTAAACATTTGCGACTGACCCCAGGCAAACGTTAACAATGAACAATGACAAAGAAAATTCAAGGAAAGCTGTAACAAAAAAGAACTCTTCGGTTTAAATGGAAATAAAGAACGTATTGTTTAAATTTTCACTGTGGCAATTTAAAATTGAGACGGGCTTTGGACGCAGAGGACGCGCTTTCTCGGGGAGTTGAGAAGCTCGGCAAGTGAATAACAAAGGGCGGATGTTGTTTAATTGAAACATGGTTGTGTTTAATTTCATGTCGACCTTTCGACTTTTGTACTACTACAATCAGAACAGATTTTCGCATTTTATTGAAATCAGTTAAAAGGAAACGGATAAAACAGTAGACGGCGGGCTTAATAAGCAGAAGGATTTTATTTTTATACGAGGAAAAGTTGGACGGTAGCGTGACATGTAATAAGTGTTGTTTAGTGTTTAAAAATAGAATATAGGGAACCATTATTTATGTATTAAGGCGGAAAATAGTACATTCACGTACGTAATATATTAGCAATAGGCTAATGGATATTGTAATGTTTGATGACTTTTATTATTGTCTACAAATTTTGGTTAGTTTCTAGCACCAAACAAAACAAGTGCATTACTAAATTACTGTATATTATATATATATATATATATATATATATATATATGATTGAAATGCTTCAAATCCTAAATCTAATAAACTTACATTTGTACCAACCTATTGGACCTACGTTTCATACCAAAACTAGTGATTCAATTCAAGATTATGTATATTATAACTAAAGATATAAATAATATATAACATACATTAGGACAATTCTCTTGCCCAAATATATCTTATCATGACTGACATCTCATATTGCTTTGTAGATATCAATTCTCCAAGAAGTAAAACCAAAATAATTTACATTAGACATGTATATTTGTGTGTCAATTCTTGCGTACTTTTTTTCTTCCTGTATCGAACGGAACCATTTTCGAGTCAATCGAGCCTATTGAAAGAGATTTTTTTTCTCTTTTGTTACTTATTGCATGATCAACTGGTGTCGTTCTTTGCGGAGACTTGCATTGTACTTTACAGTACCTAATGCCTAAGCAATCGAGAGTTTCTTGTTTTTTTTTTTTTTTTTTTTTTTTTTTTTGGCAAGTAGTGCTAGTATTCAAACTCAATAAAACGAAAGAAAACCAGTAATCAAGGGGAACTTTAACTTGGGACCTCAACTAAACGCTCCAATATCCGTATAATCCATTTATTATAATCATATCTTTTCAACGGTGATGTTTCGGTTTGCGAGGAATATGCACTCTCTTCCATCTTCCCAGTAAACGCTGGTATCCTTCGAGTAGTGCCCTATGCGCTATTATTTTACACCCAAGACGTCTCTTGATTGATCTCGTCCAACAGTTAAATCCACGTTTGCCAATAATACAGCTATCCCAAATTGGAACACACTGTACTAAGACGACTGGAACTGGAATAAAGTATGGGCATCCTTCCCTTATAACACTTTATTCACAATGGTAATTTTGAGGTTTGCGAGAGATTTACACTCTTTCCCATCTTCCCAGTGGTGTCCCCCATGTTTGTATCCTAGGCTCTATCCCTACTCCTTTTTACGCGTGATATCCCTGCATTTTCCTTCTTGTCAACTCCCACCGAAACCTTCAAACCAACTTCCAAGAAAAGTAAATATTTAAATTTTATGCTTCGATGGATCACCTTCCACCTCTCTACAGGAATATCATTCTGGCTTGAAAAACCAGACAGGTTATCTTAGCTTTGCGACGGATATGCACTCTCTTCCATCCTCCCAGTGAACGCTGGCTTCCTCCACGGTTGTATCCTAGGTCGACTATTCTACTCAATTTACATCCACGATATCCTTTTTATCTCCTCCAACATTACATCCACATTTGCTGAGAGTGCAGTCTTTACTTGTTTGAAGAGTGATATAAAACATAGAAATAAAAATTAACTAGACGAAAAGTAAATGTGTATATTTTACACTTCGACGTAAAATGATGTCGCACTATCTCCTATAATATTAACAGCATCTTTCTTCCCTAAGATACCGTAAATGCATTGGACTATTTCTGAGCAGGCGACTGACTTATCCCCATACTGGATCAATTGGAACTAAATAACAGTTTAGTTGTCTGTCATTGACTTTCGAAGGTTAAAGTGACGGTTTGTAATAAATAAATTAAAATTTAAAAAGTTTTCAGCAAGCGTAGACAATTGCCATATAAACATTTAAAACGTGATTCTGCCTGGTCCGAGTTGGTCAAACATATGGGAGAAATAATCGACCCACTTCTACCACCATCGACTCACTTCTATTATTCTATGTAAATAACAGAGGGAAAAAGGACAAATTCTGTTATTTACTGTCACTGACCAACACTTCTTCCGTACAAGGTTGTCATCATCATGTGCATGCCATTCCTAAGGTCTCACATGTAGAAATAATATACCCACAGGTTGTGCAGAAGTTCCTGAGGTTTGTGACAGACCCCCCCCCCATATACACCAATATAGGAACTGCACACTGCGACATAAGTGACTATAGCTTGGTCTACAGAAACGTGTACACACACAACATTTTTATGTGTACATCCCGGTATAAGTAGGGATTTCTCGTTTGGCCTATTTTGGGATGTTTTTATTATCCTGTAAATACTACTGGTAAAATATAATGCTGTGGCAAGAAATTTTATATGTTATAGTGATTTTTCCCCATTTTCTCTGTGCGGGTGCCATTATTTTTATTGTTGCGATTCTGAGATTGATCTGAACTGCCCGATATCATTAATGCATTATTTATAAAAAATGTATTGTGTATTTACTACTACTAATTTTTTTCCAGATTCTTGGCATTCTCATTTTTCCATTATACGAAACATGAGAAAACTCGTGAATCCTTCTGTGGGAGAGTTCAGCTCATTGTGCGGCCTAAAAGTATTATCTATGTTCTTTATAATATACGGTCATAGATGGATGACGACTGTCTTCGGACCTCTGTCCAACTTGGTGGAAGTAGAATTGGTAATTTTTTCGTAAACCAATTTTTATACTTCTAGCCTAAAGATTTTCCTTTTTAGAATTCCAGGCGTTTCTTGTGGACGATAATGACGAACGGAGCGATTGTTGTAAACACGTTTTTAATTATCACTGGATTTCTCACATACTACAAAGTTATGAAAGATGTCAATAACGAAGTGAATTATAACGTATTTAAGTACATTTACAGAAGATGGGTCAGGTAAATTTTAAAAATTCATTTAAATTCATTTATTTACCCATTCCTTCCACAGGAATTTACAGTTTCCAACGGATCAGTACCATGTTTTTAAAACACCAAGAATTGTCCTGGTACCAACTGTTCACACGAGATCAGAACTTAGATGTGTCTTCGGAACATGAGATCAAGGGAATTTAGGTGCGAGAAAACAAAGCCCCTTTTACGCTGGGTTGTTTTACGGAAATGAAAGTCGAATAACTAGGTTGTAAGAAAAGTCCTTGAGCAACAAAACCGTTATAGCAAGCTATAGAAGTCATTGCATTATCATTCCCTCTTCTTGTTTCTCGTTTCTTTCTTACATAGCAGTCGGAACTCCTACGTCCAAATTTACCACATTCTTAACATTTTCCTGCAAACTGTGGTTACCTTTTAAAATTGTTAAAATGTCCGTTGTTTTTATATTTGTAACCAATAGGCTGTCTTGCTGCTTTAGTATATAAGGCTTTATTATTTATATTTCTAATGTCCAATCGTCCGTCCCTCTTTTCTTGTGACGCTTCTTCTTCGATTAATTTACCTTTCAAATTACTGACACTTCGAAAATCGTCACTTGATTCTATCAAGACGGCAAAATTTACGTATTCTTCAGGTCACGATCCATTCAATGAAATGCTTCTTTACCAATAATGTTAAGACCAGAATTCATTACATACCAAAATGCTGTTCATTTTCAATTCCCACGATACGTAGTTCAGTTTTTCGATATTTTGCGAATCGTTCATCGTGGCCATCTTCTTTTCGGTCACGTAAATCACGAACCCTCGTAACTTTATTAAAACGCCCTCGCGCACTTTAGCTTTACTGCGCAAGCACTCTCTAACTACTGTACGAGATGGCAGCGAGAACATACATAAGGCCATCTATATAATACTATTATTTTACAAATAATACATTGTGTCGATTTTTTAACAAACAGTAACCTAAGATGTCCTTAACTTTAACACAAACCTTACCTAAACCTGATTTGTCTTTAACCCTACCCAACATAAACTAAACCTAACTTTAAGCTACCTAACATAACCTAACCCTACAGAAATGATGAAGGTGGGGTGAGTGTATAGATTCACTTTTCAAAAAAACAAACACTTTTTTGACAAAAAGGTAATCTAACCCTAACCCGCACCGTAACATTTCTTAACTTAACCCTGCCTAACCTAATCGAACTTTTTTGGCAGTTCAGTTTACCGTAAAAGGATTCAGGGCTGATAGATGTCCTGATCGTACATTCCTTGGACAATTTATCAATCTTTGCGTTGCCGCTTATTGGACATTACGACCAATGCTGTAGACATCTTTAGTTCCGCCTGGCTGTCCGATACCCAGCCTTTTAATCTCTCTAGCTTAGTGTTCAATAGTCAAAGTCTCTAGCTGAAGACGTTTTTGGCCTAACCTAAACCTAACCTTACCTGGTTTGACAATTTTTTTATAGTGTTGCGGGGGTTTATATAGAATTATGACAATCCTTTTCTCCACTGCCACCTAAATAAATCTATTGTGGAACTCCTACGAATTACAGCCATTCCTTGGAAAGTGTGCTCTTTCTTATAAGGCTAAGCACTTTCCTTGATGCCTCTTCGCGGACCTCTTTTGGTGTGAGAAATGTCCTACTGAAGAGGCTGTACCGTAATTTTCCTCAAATCCCGTCTGCTGAGAGGAGTTCTTTTGCCTTCAGTTTGGATAGATTTATAAATCTCTTAGCTTGTCTCTTTGGCAAGTTAATATGCCGCAAAAGACTTACAATTCCTTTCTCTTTTACAGTCACAGTCTTCCTATCAATTTTTTACATTCATTTGTCATTCCTCACGGCTAAAGACCTGACCAGTTGAATTTCATTTATTTCTATATTACTAAGCTGTTCTCTTCAATGGCGCAACAATCTGATTTTTTCATTCCTGCAAACAAAATGCATCAAGCAAAAATTATTTTATTTATATTGACGTGACATCAGCAGTCCGTGAGTCGCCGAAGTTACAAAATCAAATGACCGCGAGGTTGATTGATTGATTGATTGGAAGTTTTCAGGGTGTGTATACTGCGCCCGTCAAGAGCTATTGTATCCCCCGTTCTTTGCTTAAAGCACATCGGTGAGTCCTACTTCGTCAAGGAACTTGATTATTAGGCCCGGTTTTATTGGTTGAAGCTCTTCTATGGTCATATTGTACATCCCAAAGCACTTCCTCCTGCGGGCTAATGTTGCTCCGCAGTTTGTTAATAGATGTGTTGGTGTTTCTTCCGCCTCTTTGCAGAATCTGCATGTGCCATCTTGGTTTACTCCGATTTTCTTTAAATGTCCATTTAGTCTGCAGTGTCCTGTTAGGAATCCTGTTAGGATTCGCAGTCTGTTCCTGCTACCTTTGATACATTCCGTGATTTCTTTCTTTCCAAAATTGGTTAGAAAATTCTTGGATTGTTTATGTCCAATAAGTGCAATCCAGAGTTCCCTTATTTTCATTTTGTCCTTCTGTCTGAGATAATCATTGATAGTGAAGTTGAGCATAACAAGAGTGATGATCGAACTGTATAGTGAGACAGTTTGGCATCAAGGATGCTGACCGCGAGGTTACAAAATCATCTATGAAGGTGGGAAGAGAGGGTTATGCTGAAAAGGGTGTGAAGTGTTTTAAGAGAAGCTAATGGGTTGCTGAGGTATAAGGACTGCTAATACTTCGAACTTGACTCCTTTTTCGTTTCTGTTCATGTTTTCCTTTTGGTTGTCGTAGGTCTTTAATCTGAAGATGTTGTAGTGATGTGCGTCTCTCCCGCTTTTACCTTTTCCTTATGATGCTCATACCATTTACGCAAGCTGCTGGTTTGGTAAAATGAATATTCTTGTTATTGTTCATGTTGTTATATTCCTCTAAATTTGAAAATCTTGCACGGGTATCCATCCGTTGGAAGAGTGTCTTTTATTTCATACAGTACTGTTATCGGGTCTATCGATATGTTATATGCAGCTCAGTAATCAATGTGTTGACCATTGGATTTCTGTTGAGATCGTGCAATATTTCACTCCAGAAACTTGTTTGGGAGAAATTCAAATGGTTGAAGAGAAACATGAAGTTGTTTTATGTTTATGTCATATATATCACTGAGCACCATTTATCACACGAGGGACATTATCATAATGAAATTTTTTTGTTTGTTTTAACTTTTGAGAAATTAATGTAGACATGATAGAAGTGACTATGAAGTAAGGATCACTGTACAACTAGTTTTCCCATGCAAACCTTTCAACGAAATTATTTTTATAAAACGAAACACCTTATGGGTATTTGACACGTATTTGACAGTCCATGCCCAAAAGTATTGTTAGTAGGGAACGTTTCGACGCCCTTTTGGCTAATTATATTCTTTTTAAAAGTGTAATACTTTCGTCCCAATATTTTATTCGGATTTTATTAGGAAACACATTGAAAGAAAAAAAACTCTTCCCACGCAAATCGTAACATTTTTACCGGCGAGATTCCGTAGCCAGGCGTAAGGCAAACTCTCTTACATCTTTGCCAAATTTTTCATAGCATTATTGAATACACACATGGATTGAATACTACATACATCAAGTTTTAATAAAATCATGTTGGACATAATGAAATTATTCAGCACCATGTAAAAACATTTATAAATACTTTTAATAGCTATTTGGGTTGTTTCAGTTGCGTTGATTTGACTAAATGTTTGGCATATTTCCAATCCGGTTTGGCACAGCAAAACATTTTGTTGGTTCTCTCAAATAACTCAATATCACATTTTATGAACTTTCCAATCAAGTTTTTTTTAAGAAATGTTAAAAAAACTATGTGCCTGTAGTTGTGGTTAAAAGAACAAAATAGTTATCGATCTGCAGTAATTAAATAGTTACGCTGGGGTATCTTCGTAAGTTCTTAACGATGAAAATGCAGATATTTAGGGTTTCACCAAGTTTTCAGCAATTTATCACTTCCTGCTTATTGAACAATTATGTTAAATAAAATTCTTTGGTATTGGATAAATTGAGAAGTTTCAATGTTTTTGTAATAGATTTTATTTAAAGCCTTACTTTACCCATTGATGAAATTGAAGTCTGACCATCATTTTACGTTAAAATTAAAGTTTTGGCGGATTTGGGTATGACTGATGCATTTCAGTAGGTGAAGTTGCAGTTACCGTATGAATTAAAACTCTTGGTAAAATTATTCAGATATCGTGAGATGCGATTTTTCAGGTGTGTTGTAGGTATCAGAAAAACATTTTCTTTATCGTGCCAACGTTTCGATCTTTGATCATCTTCATGGCCTGGGATTTACAAACATAGTTTACATTTAGAAAATACATACAGGATGTGGAAAAGAGAATTTATACAATGCAAAATATATTTTATATTCTATGAAAGTATTTCTACTCATTCAAAGTTGTTTAATTCCTCTTGGTAAAATAAGTGGATGGCTTAATAGATATCATAGTCAAAAAGGTAAACTCGTATCACGATTCGGTTATATTTACAATAAAGGAGGGGGTTGGATGGGAAACTACCGTATCTGGCACCTTGTTATTGAAAAAAGTGAATTTAACCGACAGACAATTGGTACAAGAAGCCTACAAGGTAGATTCTTTGACGTCAACTTCTCTCATTCTTTTGCTTCAAAATTTAATTATGCTAAGAATCTGGTCGACCGATTTTTTTTTTGCCTCAGCAATTCCAAATATTTAGAAAAAATTATAGCAAAAATAAACAAGTTATTAAAGATTAACCATTACCCTGTGGCATTGACGAGGTGGCTAACGAATGCGTAGCGAAGGCAAGTGTCCTCCCAATGTCAAATACTGAGATGAAGAGAAATGATAATTCAAGTATCTTTAACTCATTTCCATTTATACCCAGAGTTAATTTTTATTTACTATTAATTATTTTTAAAAATAAACTTGATAAAATTGGTATTATTTACAAACACAAGAATAATCTACACTCGAACTAGAAAGCCAAGGAGCCCTTGAGCTCACAATATTGTGTACGGGTTGTAATGTGAAATATGTCGGATAAACGAAACAGGAAGTAGTCATGAAAATGAACCACACAGAGTAGGTGGCAAAAATGGGACGAAAATTTCAATCTTGGCGACTTATGCACTGAAAATTCGTCATTTTTTTTAAATTTGGCTCCCCTGAGATCTTCGGTAAAGAGATAAACTTGGACAGGCAGACTCGCGGAAAAACGTTTTGTACAAATAACGCCCCATACCAGTAACTTTGGAGCGGATAGACTGGGCTCCATCTCGGTATACTTGGGCATTCTTAATGTATACAAAAATTTTTACAAAAAAAAATTGAAACAACAAGAAAATATCGACAAAAAAATCCAGTACTCTTTAATATTCCCTCTTCTACGCGAAACGTACTGTAGGTGAAATTTGAACAATTACGCTGCTAAAACGGAAACGTAAGTAAAATTACACTTTTTTTTAAAGAGCAGGAATAATGGTGAAACCATGCCAGAAATTATCTATATATAGAATTTAATTGCTCGATCCGCGTGCTCCTTTGAAACTACCAAGTAAATTTTATTTCCAACTTGAAGTTTATAAAAAAAAAAAAAGTAACGATGCAGAGTTAGGGGGAAAACTTTGTTCAGCAGAAATATTGTAAGTTTAAAAATGAAACATGGAAGTGTTACAAAATTTTAACACAAAAAATGACTTACTTAGTAATGTAGAATACAGATCGGTCTCATTAGAGTTAAAAAGCACTGGGGTAGATATTCTAATCGAAATAACAAGATAACCTGAATCCCAGGATAAGATTGCAGCTGGATTAACATAACTATCGCTTGGTTTTGTTAAATTTTATTGAGCATTTAAAATGTAAAGTAAAAGTTAATTAAAAAATAATTTATTGCTAAGTATTGTTATTATGTATCTATTATTCTTTTAATAATTTATAATTAAAAATTATGTAATACATGCTGATGGGCACAATAAAAGAATCACCCTTAAATTTACGTTTATTCATATTTTGCATACAAACAATAGGTTTGGTTGTAAAAAATAAGACATTTAAAAAGAAAATGTTAATTACATAAGTGGTGGAAAAACAGTTATTGAACAAAGAACAAAAAACAATCTTTTTAAAAAGATTGAACAACACACTCACTCCACCATTTATATATTCTACAAAAAACATAAAATTCAAAAACAAATAAAAATGTTTTAAAAAAGTTGTTTGTCTCCTTAGTACCGTGTATTTCCGTCTGTGGCACGAATCACGCCCGTTAAAGAGCTTTGCCTTCCTCGGAAAAGATCTTAAGGAATTCTTTCCCATTCATCAACAAAAGCCATTTTCATCTTTTCTAGGTTGTCAGGACCTGGGTTTCGCCGTCGTACTCACCGCTAAAGTTGATCCCATATGTGTTAGATTGGGTTCAAATCTGGACGTCGAGCTAGCCACACCAAACTCAGTCATGTACTCATCCACAATACGTGCTCTACGGGACCGTGCATTAGTCTGCATTAGCAAGAACCTCGTGTGAAGTTAGAGATCTTCGTCGCACAACAACCAATTCGATGCGGGCGTTCAAGGAAATGCCAACCCAGAACATCAATGTCTACCAATGCCGCCTGACAAACCGTACAGCATGGGGTGTACCTTTCTCATAAGAGTCTCCATACAAAATTACGCCCACACCATAGAACATCGATGTGCGTGGGCAAATGGCACTACGTGTTCTTCGATTATTCTTGTAAGTACCTGTTTACGCACGATAATGCCATTCCCCATAGAGCACGTATTGTGGATGACTATCTGAATGAGGTGGGAATTGAGTGTGGTGTGACTAGCTCGAAGTCCAGATTTGAACCCAATTTAATCTACATTTGGGACCAAGTTAAGCGACGAGTATGACGGCGAAACCCAGGTCCTGTCAACCAAAAAGATATGAAAATGGAATTCTTGGCCCGCACTTGTTTAGGCCCACCATGCGACCCGGTCACTAAACTTATAGTTTTGCTTTAACACGTTATTTTTGTGGTTGGTTAGAACGAATAGAAATGATAATTAATACGCGAAACGTGTAAAACCAACATGTCTTGCTCAGACGCGAGTATCAATTTCTTCTACTTATATAAAAAAATAAGAACAGGTTTGATTCTGTTCTGCGATAATGTTTTAAAATTTTATCTCTAGCATCGTATCTATCGTCTTGGAGAAACGTTCCTTTTCTTCGGCATCAATGTAGTAGAAAACCCACCGAGCAATTCCTTGATCAGAAAGAGACTGTGAAAGGAGTTACAGTAAAATAGAGTATTAATTTTACCCGTCCGGATAAAACCTTTTCACGAAAATCATATTGTAAATTAATATTGTGAACATCATTCTTCTGCCTCATCCGTCTGGAAATTCAACCGCTCAACTTATTATATTTCCAAACGATTTCAATAATTTCGTACGATTTTCCAAAAGATCATTTTTTGTAATTTGTGTAAAATTTTGGGGGGCGATATTTTAGCAAAGGTACCTAGAATATTTTTGAATCATTGGCTCTCTTTCTGCCTCCCTTTGAACCTTTAGTGTCGGGACAAAATTATCCTTCGTTTGTTCCCATTTGTATTCATAAAGGCTAAACTAAGGGTGAAAAAAAGTGGTGAAAGGTTGACCCGACTCGCTTAATTCGTTTTCTATGAAACTCCTTTTTCCATTTGGACTATTGTAAGTTGTTTTCGTTTTCGTAAATTGCCAATTATAAAGTTTTTCACTGACGTCTCCGTACTTTGAAATCGTCCTGTAACACTTTTATTCTCGTTTATTCCATGATGCTGAAATAACTTCATTTGGTGTATTCATATTTTTAAACATTTAATTTGTTCATATTTTAGACTGACACCTGCTTATGCTTACGTAATGGCTTTTGGTGTATTCATTTTTCCTCATCTCGAACTCGGGCCGATGGCACGTCATGTCATATGGAGGAATTATTGCGACCAATATTGGTGGACGCATATTTTGTACGTCAACAATTACGTAAATACGGATAAACAGGTTGAAAATTGACACAAGGCATCTCGTGAAAGATGGCACAAATCGAAAAAATGTTAATGTTTCAGTGTCTAATACCTTCCTGGTACATGGCAGTGGATATACAGCTCTACATATTCTGCTCAGTCTTGGGATACGTGCTGTATAAACACAGAAACACCGGGATTGCGCTTCTGCTCGTCTCGGCCGGCGTAGCGTTCGTCGTCCCAGGATTGCAAGTTATCATTAACCGTTACGACAGCGTAACAGTTTTTTATGCCAGGTAATTCCATTCGATTTATTATGTCATTTTATATATATAATGGCCTAAACTGGATAAAGGAATAAATTTAAAAAAGAAAAGTAAATTAATTTTACTTATCTTGGGCGCTAGGCATAAGCCAAAGAAACGAGAAAGGAGAAAACAGAATACCACTGACCTTAGTTTACGTCCTAAAAGATAAGAATTCATGCTCACGTCCAGCAAGGTAGGCGAGGGTAAGAGTCGCGTAATAGCAAAAAAAAAATAGTTAAACAAGGAAAGTAGAAAGTAACATAGAATAAGAAAATGAGGTAAGAAACAAATTTGTACAAATCTCGTGATAATCAGTAGTGGAGTGGGCCTGGACCGTCTAGTCTCCAGATGTAGATAGTTAAGCTTCGCTGGGCCCTCCGCTTGGTCGGGTGGGGAGAGCCATGTCTTGGCAATCTAAGCCATTTGGTGTAACATATTCGAAATAAAGTGCATTTACCGAGCATAAAAACAGCCTAAATCGCCCCATTGTTCAGGTTCACACTTCGAATTGGAGTTTATAAGATTTATACACTTTCTTTACATTACAATAGAGAATGACATCCATATGATGGTTTTTATCCGGCTTGTTTTTGATTTTCATTTGCATGTCATTGCGTTTGCGTACCAATGTCCATGGGCTGAGTTAAATTAAATTAGGCAGGACTATGTGTAGGTTTAGAATAGGAGTCGGATTAAGTTTGTGTAAGTTATGTAAAGGTAGGTTTAAGAACTGGTTAGGTTATGGTTAGTGTAAAGGATAGTGATAGTGTTAAGGTCGGGCTATGTAACATATCCATGATTCATTGTTTTTCCGTTAGCGGAGAAATAGGCAAGTGCAAAGTTTTCACATTTTTATTTTCAAAACTCCAGGAGTTATTATGTACAATGGCCCCGAAAGCTAACTACCTTCCCACTTAACAAATTCGTACAGTCCTTTTTTTCATGTGATTAAGCGTAAGAATAGTCAGAAACGCCCTTTCGTTTCGATGCACTCTTTCAATTGAATTTGGAATGGCTGGAAAGCCATCCATGTGGAATGGCTGTTGTAACATGGATATGGTTTTGAGTTAAGGTTGGGGACAGGTTAGGCAGTGCTAGGGACTGTTACGTCAGGTTAGGTTAGGTAGTGTTAGGGTTGGGGTTAGTTTAAGAGGGGGATTAGGTTTTAATGTTTTTGCGTGAAGCGAAGAAATATGCAAGTGCAAAGTTTTTATTTTCACAACTCCACAAATCACTAATCAGAACGAACCTGAAACCCGACAAACCTCACCTAATGTATTTATATGAACCGGAATTACTTTACGTTTGTTTTTATCCAAAGTCCAAGAGAAAATTAGACCTGTCTATCTAGTCCTAAACTCCAAAAACATAATACCAAACCCCAAGTTGGTTTCGGTTCACACCTCATCACCTTTCAACAGAGCCATATAGTTGTTGACGCCATCTATTCCAGCTTTGAGCAAGGATAGTATCATTATGTTGAGTATTCTCTCGAAACAAAAGGCTCTACTGTCTTTAACCTAATACTGAGTTAGGTACCAAGTCAATCTGGTGCAGAATTTTCCGTTCTCTTCCTTGTCAGTGCTGGATTATCGCAAAGAAGCATTCTTAATCTTCTGCTACTTATAGTATAGATACATGGCGATCTCGCAGATTCTCTACCCGAAGGTGCCATCCATATTGAAGCCTATCTAACGAAATCCAACAATGAACCATCAATCAACTACTACTCTAAATAAACTTATTATGTGGAATAAAATTAGAGGTAACAAAAAACCGACTTTTGTTACAACTGACTTGCTTTCAGGAACTTTGAGTTCTGGTTTGGAGATAAGCAGTTCATCGAAACTTACATGCACTTCGAAGCCAGAGCCCTGTCCTACATAATCGGGATGTTCGGTGCCTACGTCTATTTCACGGCAAAGCCCAAGAAAATTAAATTTACGCAAGTAAGTTTTGACCAAAATTTCAATGGAAAAATGTATAATCATGTGGGTACGTATTCTAGAAGACGCTCTATTTGATAACTGTGGTAATGAACTTCGCCCAAACAGTAGCACTGCTGGCGCCGTGGCTCCTGTACCTGCCAGGAAAGCCATACAGTATAGTAGGTCACTTCATGTACGCAGTCACACATAAAATCCTGTGGGGGATACCTGTCTGTTGGTTTATCATCATCGGCAGTCTGACAAACTTCCGTAAGTTTATCAAATATATATATATATATATATATATATATATATATATATACCACTTTTCAAAAAAATGTAAGTATTTATCGCGTTGAGGTTATATAAACCAAACAATTAATATAAAAGAATTGCATAAGAATGTCTCTGAAGTCATAAGCGTTAGATTAGTTGTCGTACCAAAACAAAACTTAGATATGTATTGTTGTAAAAAAATGTTCTAGCCTTAATGACTTTTCTTTAATATGTCAGCTCTTAACACCAAGGATCGTCATCAATATCAAATCTTAACATGTATCAAAATTTGACAAATGTTTTACACAAGCAAAATATGCTTTAAGCATTAATTGCGTCGTATATTTTATCGAATAGGATTTTTAGATTAGGTTAAGTAGGGTTGGTTACGATAAGTAGGGTAGTTTGGGTTAGATTTGCTTAGGTCGAGCATCGTACTAAATTTGCTCGAGAAAAACGTCTTCCTAATTAGTGAAAAAAGCCTGACAATTTTTTTCCATGATCGAGTTACATTTTTCTAGAAAATAAAACAACATAAAATATATTATATAAATTACAGCCAACTGTTTTTTAATTCAATCAAAAATATAATTAGTACTCTTGGTCACGGTTCACCTTAGGTTGGGTTAAGGTTATGTTTGGGCTAGTTTAGGTTGGTTTAGAAATGATGAATAAATTTAAAAAGGATTGTTTGGTTAGGTTTAGAATTGACTTAGTAGCGGAAAAAATATGCGGGTACGAATTATTATGTTTACTTTAAAATATTTACCTTGCTTTTTCGTTCATTTACTACGGCTATGTGCTCTCATATCAAATTTTAAAAATTTAATCACAAAATGAAACAAAAATTTAAAAATATTTATAAATGTATGGCTATTCCACGTTTTATAAAACATTTGCTTCCAACCTGTCCTAGCTCCGAACATCTGATATTAGGGATAATAAATAGGGTTGTGTTAGGATTTCAAAGCCAAGCCCCTTTCAGTTGTTCAGCGAGTATGACACTGACACGAGGTCGGTTGTTGTCATGGAATGAATGATTAATGAACACAACATACTTATTAAAGATTCAAGCCTGATAATGCTGTACAAAAACGTCCATTTGCCAAATTATACAAAATGAAAATACTGGGACAACTTCGCTACGAGGTTGTTGGGACAAGAGGTAATGAAAAGACGGGACAAGGGATTGGGCTCGGCGGAGAGAGAGTGGAAAGTAATTCCATACGTTGGAGGCATGGGGAAAGGGATGAATAAACACAATAGTTTTGGGTTTTTAGAGGTCAAAAAGGCGGGTGCGAGTGTGACGGACGTATGCAGAGGATTTGAGGTGAGATCATATCTGTGTGGTATGACCACAAGTCGGCGAAGAGATCTCTTGGGACCTCGTTTATTAGCGGAGGATAAAACTTACAAATAATTCCTTAGACGTTTAAGCTTATCTTCAAGTTCCCTGGTGAGATCCCCGTACATAACATTGGGGGAGAATAAGGGAGGAAACTAGGAGTTCACGCGAAATAAAAGTGTGAAGGTGGCTGGCACGATGAAACTAATGGCCGGAAAAAAATCGGGAAATCTGGGAGATATGATGACGCTTCCAGGACAAGTCTGATCAAGAAGTTCTTGACGGTGGGACATTGTAAAGGAGAGGAGGTAAGGAATGTAAGAGGAATTGGATTCAAGCACAATAGACAACTTATCTACGTCCTAATTAGGTCGTCCAACAGGGACGTTTCCTGCTCTTCAGTGCCGGCCGATTTGTGATCCATTTTGGCAGTAAGTCATTGTTTCCTCATAAGCAGGAAAAAAGGATGATCACCCGGCCGATTAACATTTAGTTTTAGCACTTGACTGAACATTCCAACTGATGATTGTCAAACGTGATCCAACTCAAATGGCTCCATTTTTTACGTTGAAACAAAGATAAACAAAGCTTATGTTCATTCATCTCGTGCACGACGTAATGAGCTTTTTAACGTTTTAAAGAGTCTAATTAAGAGCCTGGGGTATAGGATGATGGTTATGGTCAGTCGAGTATATATGTTTAACCGCGTTGCATTTTTAATAATCGTCGTAGAGGCTAAATGTGGAAATATGGAGAGGATGAAAGCGCCGAGTGTGTTTTAATATCAATGAAAATGTCAGGGGAGGAGATACGAGTGGGCCGAACACATGTAGGCGGTTCGGCAACTACAAAGGAGGTCGATTAGCGTTAAAGCACCATAATTAACCATAACTCCAGAATACGGTAATGAGAAATAAGTTCAAAAGTTGTTATACGGGTATGACTTTCTATTATTGGTACATTTTACATTATACAAAAGAATAATCGCTTTATACTATGATTGGGTAATACATACGTTCTGTTTAATGTTTAGCAGTAATTAATAATCTCTTATCGATATTCAATTGCGTTTAATTGCAATTTAAAAAACTTAAAGCTATGGAAAATCAGTAAAACCTACTTGCAACTTGACATATAAAACAGCGGGATGAACACAAAGATCGAACTAACAGTAAACCTAGGTAAATATATATTACAGTTTTCCAGTCTGAAATCATATCGATTGAACACGGCGCCAGGGAAATAAAAAGGCTAGAAATACATTCCCGGAAGATAGTCATCTCTTCTGAGAGTCAGGTAGTACTAAAAGTCCTAGCACCTTGGGGTGAAGGAAAAAAGTGTTTGGAACTCCATGGAGGCCCGATGGAAGTTAATGACAATGTCCTGACCCTGGCAGGGGGAGTAACGAAAAGATTAGCATGCTGGCCAAAGAGGGAGCCAACATGGATACCTGCCACAAAAAAGGATACATCTTAAAATGGATCCTTAATGTGGCCAAAGCCTAGAGGAGCAATACCACAGGTATGAAGCATGCGAAGAGATTCATAGAAGGATCATCCGCAAAACTTACAAAAGAATTAAGGCAACCGCAGCCGAACCAGGATTCTGATTGGACTCCTGCCAGGCACTGCCACCTAAGGAAGCACATGCACATGCACTGTATGGAAGTCAGACAGAAGAAACACTGTACAGATACTGCCAGGAAGGGGAGGAGACCGCAGAACATATTTTATGTTTCTGTGAAGGGGAAGATTCTTGCAAGTAGGACAGAAACAAACGTATGTAATATTCTACACTAAGGAGCCACTAGCAAACCTATGAAGGTGATGACCTGAAACCGAGCTTTAATTATAAAAACAGGGAAGGACAGTAGATCTATTTAGGTCGAGGAGCAAAAGGCCTTGTGACCGCCTCTTTTATCCCTATCCCTATGCAAGATGACAATCCGTGATTTTCGCGTAATTTCGTTTTACGAGTTTAAACACGTTCGTAACTATGCCTAAACGGCCAGAAACATTAATGAAGTATATGGCAATGGCCATGTGGTGAGAGCACCGTTCAGAGATGGTTTAAAAAATTTCGAGAGTGAGACTTGGCCTTGAAGACATAGAACTTCGTGGAAGGATTTCTTCCCTAGATGATGATGTTCTGGGGGCTTTGGCCGAAGAAAATGCCAGAATGTTCGAGAACTTGCAGAGAATCTTTCACTGAGCAAATCGAACGACGCTGACCAACTTAAGGCAGTTGAACAGGTGAAAAAGCTCGAAGTTAGGTTCCTCTTAAGATACCACCAAATAATCATCGTTATCAAGCAGAAATAGTAACGAATCTTTTCTGGATAGAATTGAATGATGAAAAGTGGATTTTCTACGATAACAACAGACGTTCTGGACAGCGGCACCATATTTTCCAAAGCCCCCAACTCATCAAAAAAGTGATGGTGACTCTTTAGTGAGATTCACGTGCTGATTGTCTTCAGCTTTTGAATCCTGGTGAAAAAAGGCCGAAATGTTTTTCCGAAAGGCTTTCACATAGAAGCAAGCACCAGAAATTGGGATTATTGAAGCCATCTTTTGTCAATTGGAAAAGGCTGATTCTGTTACACAACAACGCTCGGCCCCATGTCTCACATGTGTCAACACGAAAACTGTTGGATCTTGATTATGAGGTTCATTCTCCATGCTCGCCTACCGACTACCATTTTTTCAGCCACCTGGACAAGGGTTTACAATGTACAAAATTTATTGATCAAAAGTCGTAAGAAAATGCGTTTACAGAATTTGTTAATAATAAAAACTTAATATTCTCTTCAGAGGATATAGAAAAGTTGGGAGTAGTCCATTGAAAGTTATGGAAAGTATTTTAATTTATAAAAAATCATTTATGTAATTGTATAATCAGAAACGTGCATTATTTTCCTGACAACACAATAGTAAACCACTTTTTTCAAATTACCTTTTGACCGAAAACAGTGGAACACATTACACAATATTTTGAATCTAAATTGTAATTTAGATTAAAAATAAGCTATCTTGAGAATATAAAAGGATTTTTTTCAGCTCCACTTAAGTTTATCGGGACAAAACCATTCCGTATCCTGAACCAGCTGAATTATAGCGCCCTTTTGGTTCATACGCCGGTCCAGCTCTTTCTGACAGGAATGCAGAGGAGCCCGGCGTACTTCTCGCCCGTGCTTTCGGTTCGGCTATACTTATAAATTGTCACATGTCTAAATATTTATAATCCGTTTTATTTTTCAGATCTGGAATTTCATCGGCGACTTGGTCTTGTCTTATCTCGTTGCATTATTCCTTTATCTATTCGTCGAAGCGCCACTCGCCTGGTTTCAGGACTGCAAGTTCGACTGTTTTAAAACCGTCGGATGATGAAAACGAGCGAGATAGAGGAAAAGAGCCAAATTTTTAACCCTTTTGTGATTCATTTGCCCATTGTAAATTTTGAAAGAATTGAATAAAAATACAACAATGTGTGATTTATACATGTGTTCCCCCAATAATCATGATTCAACGTAATGTATATTTTATCAACTAGTCAATAACGGAATGATAACACGGCTCCCCTATCACATTGCAAGCACCCACAACGATCCGCTGATAACAAATAATTAAATGTTTTTGTTAATTGCAAATGAAAAATAAAAGACAAATAATCATATTATGGCCCAAATAAACATAACCCATAGCAAATCTCAACCATAACAATTTTTTTAATATTTAAAATTTCACTCGACATTTTAATATTGCTGGAAAACAGCCTATTTTCGCCCTTGTAAGGGACGTTTTACGTAACAGGATTTTAGCCCCCGCTAATTGTAACATTTCCAATTTCTTATACAACCAGCTAAGACTTACATAATTATATATAATCAACTTCTTTCGTCTAAAATTCTCTTTAACCTATGTGACAACCCGAACAAACACTAGCGAAGAAGTCATACGTGATAATCATATTCGCATGATAAAAACAAATAACCAAAACTCTACTGCCACATGGTGTGCAGAAGTATAGCAGGTAAGACCGAAGGTTAGATTAGGTTGCTAACCTCTTTACGATCTTACGATTATGCAATTTCCGTCATTTTTTAACCGTTAACCTGATGCCAAATACTGTTAAAAGTGTGCCCTTCAGGTCTTGGCTTTTCCTCTTTCAGGAATAGGAATCTAAGCTTGGAGGCCTGTTCACCAAGAGGACATGTTCAGCTGTTTCTTCTCCGCGACAATATGAGGCAATACGACAGTCTTGTTTCTGCTGTTCCGCGTCAAAACACATGCCTCCTTAGCCTGCTGTACCATTCTAGTCCTGACGTTCCCTTCGTAATTGTGCCTGGTGGTCCTTTAACGAGCATTTTTCGCACTCCTCTGAGGACTGAAGCTGAGGACTTATTATTAATCCATTATCTGAAGGGTTTGCTTTTTTTTCGAAATATGACACGGAGAAATGGCACAACCAAAATAGACGATGAATCATAACCTGACAATAATTTGAATGCTGGGGCACAGCACACAAAATTTTGGGTAATGAACAAATAGACAAATTGTCCAAAGGAGTCCAATCTGCAAGTTGGTCAAGTCCAGAGCCTATAATTGAAATAAAGGATCAAACACATTTAAAAGCTTACTATTTCTATTTTAAACTGTTCTATCTCAGAATCTGTCCATCCATACTATAGAGGTGCCAGACGTAGTACAGAGTATGATTAAAGAACCTCGCCATATACATTGATTCAGCTAGAAAGGGTAAGACGCAGAGTAGTAATAGGGTTATATACGTCAGTGGCATTTGAAAAAGTACCAGCACAACATGGATGTATTCAATGATGGACCCATTTGTAAGTGATGGATGAGGGCGAAGAAACCACCCAAACGATGCCATGAATGCGAAGCGATGGAGGCATAAACAAGGGTGCCAAGATGACCCAGAAAAAATAATAGATCCAAAAGGTTCAATGATCTTCCCTCGAAATAACAATAAAATGAATCAACTCAACTAAGGAACTAGGAAAAGTAACGCATTTTTAGATTATTTGGAGATCATGAGATGTGTCTGGGGTGACGTAGGTTTCGAAAAGCATTTTCTTTATCGTCCCAACGTTTCGATCTTTATCGAGATCATTTTCTGGCCCTGAGAGTCATTAACATTATATAAATTATACAAATGCTGTAAGATGTGAAAAAATGTATATATACAATCATAGAAATTTTATACTCAATCAAAACATTTGCACTTTGCAAAGTGTTTGTTTTCTGTGTAGATGTGTCATTACTGTGAGTCATGTTGAAAGTGCCAGTGAGTTTTTTGTTTATACACGTTGGATTTTGAAGGTGTGGGAATGGAAGGAGGGATAGAAATCCATTTTCCTATGAGGAGTCGGTTACATCACTAAACACAGCGCGTAAACCACAAGGTACTATTGAAATACCAAACTCCTGCCTCCTTATAACCTTATCAACATCAAAATATTCGAGTTCAAACAAAACAGACCTCTTAAAATTCAAAAAAGAGTAGGCATGGAAGAAAATCTGCTCTATAAAGCATGGTAAACCATGTTACTTCACATATCTGGAACATGAAAAGGGGAAAGAATATTTTGCCCCAAAACCAAATGATCAGCACCCTTAGCCTTTGTCTTTCAGAAGACAATGCAATTGACATAAGCGCAAATCCAATCTGAACTGACGATACAAAAACAAATATGTCAGACAGACAGCAAGCATCTGCTGAAATCTTCTGGTTTCAGGATACAGGGGAAATGGAATGAATATTAGCAAGGAATGGAGCTGACTGCTTCAAGGACCTGAATCTGACGTTTTTCTGAAAAATATAATCAGGACGTGAATCTTCCACTGGATTTGAAATTTATATACGCTAACAAACTGCGAACCTACACACAAACATGAAAAAAGTAAGTTTTGGTTCACTGTGCAAAAGTGCTGTTAACAGTTTTTACTTACCAAAATCGTGGCTATTATTAGGTAAAATCGTTGTTTTAATTAATATTAACTAACCAAAAGCTAAAAAGGGCGGCAAAGCTGCATATTTATTGTGAGGTTAACATGATTTTTGTCGTTCTTTTAGATTGCCAAGGTTAGTATTGTTAGTAGGTACAGTTGATGTTTATGTAAAATATTTTGATTAAAAAAATTTCTTATCTACCCAAAACCAGGATATTATTAAGTAAAATTGTCCCTTTCAGAAGATATTTTCTTTTTAAAGGAGATTGAGGAAAAAATTTTGAGCTGTATTTTGGTTTAGATATTGTCAGTTCTTATTAATTAAAAATAGTTGGAAATAATTTGAAAAAGGTCTACATCTACCCAAAGCATGGTCATTATTCAATAAAATCGTTCTGTTTGGTTGACACTAGGTTTCTACAATTTTTACAGAATGAAATAATACGTAAACTAGCTTTTAAAAGTGTGCAATTCAAATAACTTCCAGCAATGAAAAAAAATGACTGTAGATGTGTAGATGCTGCAAAGATGGTTATTTATTTGTCCAGACACCATCACTTAACAGAAAAGTACCTCAAAGTTAATCACACCTTTGAAAATCAAAGTTCGAACGTTTTGACATCTCGTTGAAACCAAAAAAAAAAAAATGCCGATTTACAGTAGTGTGTGGAACTTTTAGAAACGCCTGCATGATTTCTCGTGTTTGTTCCCAGCTATCAAGAGATCGTGGACTGCTGATATAACTTTACTTTCAAGGTTCGTGTTTCCTTTAGGGAATTTTTCAAGCCCGGCTCTCGGCAACAAAGCTCGACTTAACTTTTTTTACAATCTACTTCGCAAAAGCAAACAGTTTGGGGGTTGAGATTGTAAAGTTATTACTAGTCCGGCGTTGAAAATTCTCGAGTAACTTTTGAACCTTTAAAAACACTGAAATTATTATTCGGTACAATAATACAAGAGAGCAGTTGGTCCATACAACTTTGTTACGATTTGGCTTATAATGTTAGGGTACAATATATACTTTGAACGACCACAGTTTAACGACCAAGTTTCAAGTATCTTTTTTCAGTTTGCGATTGAACAACCGTCGAATATTTACACAATTTAAGATTGTTGCTATCTTTTCCATAAGAATTTGTCCTTTCATTTATATTTTAAATATACTGCCAGTGTTAATAAGAAAAGTGTTATATTCGGTTCTCTGAACACAGATCCTGTTCAAACTTTTTACAAAGTTTACAAGCTCCTTATTACGACGTTATTTTTTTCTCCAACCTTATAAAACATTTTTCCTCTTGGAGAACGCAATTTATAATTTATATTTATTCACAAAAACTGCCTCTCTTTATCCTTGAACGTAATAATTATTATTGCACACACTTGATCGTATTTTGTCGTTAAAGAAAACGTGTGACTTTTTTCTTTTCTTTTTTTCTTTTTTTTTTCTTTTTTTTACAGTCGTTATCAATTGAATTAATATTTAAACATGAAGGTAAGGTGATAAAATTTGCGAGGGACGTCGGTGACGAACGAATAAATCCGGACAAAATAGGAATAATGGATGAGAAACGTCGTTTGCGCTGCTCCGAGATAAAGCCCGGAGATCGTTGTACTCGAATGGATGAATATTATGAGTGAGATAAATTGTTGAATGAGGAATACAATGCCATAAACTTATAAATATTTATTCAAACGCGACAGAGAAAGATTAAGTAAGGCTGGAATGTTAAATAAAAACGCAGCATACGTTTCAAACATTCACTTGCCCGTTAATGGCACCACCCACAAGGTTTTCAACTATGCGAGCATTACAAAAAAAATCTTACGGAGAAAAAAAAATATATATATCTGTTTGGTAATTATTCAATCAAGAAAAACGTTATTAGTTATTAGGCTGCCCAGACATCTCACCCAAAAAAAGAAAAAAAAAACAAAAAAAAAACGAGAATAATTATAAGGCGGGGATGAAAAGAAAAAGAGAGAGAGGAGAAAGTGAAAGAGTACGAAATAATGATTTAAAAAGAAAGAGAGAAATAAACCGAAAAATAGAGTGAAATATAGAAGGAGAGGAAGGAAAGAAGGGAGAGAGAGGGGGGAAAGGAGAGAAAGTGCGAGAAAAAGTGAGAAAGATAAAGGTAGAATTAAAAAAAAAGAGGGTGAGCAAGAAAGAAAGGGAAAGGGGAAAAAGAGATAGAGGGTGAGAAAGAGAGGAGGAGGAAAGAGTGAGTACGAAAGTTAGAAAGAAAGAGAGACAGAGTGGGCAGAGAGAGAGAAAGCGAAAGAGTCAGAAATAATGATTTAAAGAGAAAGAGAGGGTTAAAGGGAAAGATCTCTATCTCTCTATAAGAAAGAGAGAAGGAGAGGAAAAGAAACGAGTAGATATTTGATACTCGTACTTAACAAGTGTACAACGTACGACACACATATCCTTTCTTTCTGCGGACACCGCTATTTTTAAAGTACATCTATCTCTTTTTAATTTAAACATTTAATATAACATGCTTAAGTATGAATGATTTATAAGATTTTACAAAAGCTATTATTAATATTTTACACAGTTCATTTTGACATTCATTAATTACCAAATATGAATAAATAAATATAATCGTGAAATAGATACATCTAAACATGTATTTGTAATGCAATGTATTTTATTCTATGTATTGTTTTACCAAAATTTAATGGATTTTCAGTTTGTTCAATGTCACGGACTCCTCAATTTTCATAGTTTTCGAGTATGATTTATTCCTGAAGCTTGTTCTAGAAAGTGTTTGTTATTTACAATTTATTTATTTATCTAGTGTTAGGAAAAAGAGTCTTTGACTTTGCTCGTTTGTTCCGTGATGATTCATTGTTCACTATAATTTTTGAGATATTTTTATCTTTTAAAATACCCAGATACTTTGAATGACGAATAATTATGGCTTTAGACTTATTTTGATTTATGTTTAATCCGTGTACCTTGCACCAGTTTAATCTCGTTATTCATTTTACTATTAATCATGTTTCATTAATCTTACAAGCAATACATACTTGAAGATCATCAACGTATAATATAACTTTGCATTCACTAAAGCATTGAATTAGCTAGCACTACTGATAAGAAGGATAAACAATAGGCTTGAGATGGTCGACCCTTGTGGGATACCGCTCCTTACATCTTGCTTAGATGACATGTTACCTTAATTTTTAACAATTTGTAACATGTTTTTCGAGTGAGATTTAAAAAAACATACTAAAGTAAAATCGAGGTTATACGATTTGTGCACTGGTAAAAGCAGTTTGTGATTTATCGAATCGAATTCATTTGAAAAATCAAAAAGCACTAATGGTAATTTCTTCGTTGTTTATTGCATACCTTGCATCGCCAAAGAATTTCATTATTTTATATTAGCGCTACTCCCAAACGAGTACCCTATTTGCATTTTGTTTATTAATTTTTTGTTTGCAATGTATTTTATTAATTTATCGAATTTAATCTTGCCTAAAGTTTTATTAGAAGAGTACAGAATGTTTGTTGGTCTGTAGTCAGTGATTAACGTTGGACTTCTGGAGGGAGTGGTACGATAGATAATACTTTCCTTAGATATATTTGGATTATACATACATATACATTGATAGTATGTAGGAAGTATTACACAAGCATCTTTTTCACTATCCTACTGCATCTGAAGATCGCTTTTAATACACCATCCGCAGTGACTTCACCCATCCCTTAAATTTTTCGATCGTACATTTAGATGCTAGATCGGTATATGTTTTTAGGATTTTAGGAAGCAATAGTTTTTACAATTATTTCATCTACGCAAGGTATGGTCGACTGCAGGACTATTTACATACTATGCCGTACTTGTATTTTGGACTGGGACGAGTAGACATGGTGCCAACATTCAATGACATAAGTCTCTCAGATCGCTATGTCAATATTCTGTAAAAATTTAATTAATTAAATATACCAGGCAATACTGCAACTCAGTGTAGTGATTGTTTTAAAAATGTCCCTTCGCGACAGAAGAATGAGAAAGACGATGTCGGGAGAGTGAATGAATGTAGTGAATTAACATGTGGTGTCACGGATATAGGCTATACAGATTGTTATCAATTTAGGACAGGATCGGTTAGTTAATATTAGTTAGTGATGGTCTACTGCACTGACCGTTGTACAGTCTGAAATCCATTTAGGTAAATCGAGCACACATTGTTTATTTGTCATCAGGCGTATTTTTGAAGGCGAATATGCCCTTGAAAGCAAACAGTACTTAAACATAAAAGTCTAATGTATCGGGCTATTTTAACGGGTATTTCTTTTTCAACGCGTGCATTGTTAAAATTCTGCTTTCATATCGATGAGTAAGGAAAGACCTGGGTGACATGGCGGCCCGAGGCAGAAATGGATCTTCCATCCGTACCGTGGTGGGGCGTCCTACCCGAAAATAAAACCATTAAACTAACACCGGGTCATGGCTGTGACTAAGGAACTAACGATAAAAATCTGTTTTACCGACATTGGGCGTTCATTAGATGTTAATTTGTTTTTACGTATTTTCCACTTGAGTCGAAACCGGACTTTCCAAAACCATTTATCAATTGTCGAAAGAAATTTCAATTAGTCTTCACCACAAAATTTACTTTATTAACGATGGCCTTTTGTTTGTTCGTTCAGGAGAAAATGCCAATAAATTAAGGGGGGAAAATAAAGATTTTCTATTCGGTTAATTGTTAGAATCCTTAAATTCTCGACTGACTATCTGAATTTCCAAACTATGGCGACTTCAAAAGTAGAAAATACCTATTTGAGAAAACGTGCTAATCTTCATTAATTGGAACTGAATCTACAGAGATTATTTTTAGCGGGGCACAATAATAGCCTTCATGTTAAGTTAGGTTACGTTATATAAAGCTTTTACATGTTTATGTAAGACTTTTGAGCTGAAGATGGCACTTCGTGAAGTATCGAAACTTACACTAATAAGAAACTAAAATAGCTGAGAAGAGTTTCAAATAATACTTACCACTACTGATCAACATTGGTTAATTCGTTAGAAAATTGAAACATTTAGATTTAAATTACGTTTATGTTAAGATAAGCTTTAAGTTAGGTTCGTATGAGGTGGCTGCAAAACTTTTATTAGCGTCCTTAGGCCCAATAGTGTTGCCTCAGTTATATTCGTTGGTCCATGAGTGGAAACATTTGCGGTACACAGCACTTGGAAGTACTGCACTGAGTACTGAGGTTTCCTCTTCTTTTGGCAGAACCAACCAACACAGGCTATTTTCTTATACTTCTAATTTTTATTCGTGCAGTTTGGTCCTGGTTTGGTCGTTACCGAACATTTTGGTCTGTCTAACTTCGCTGCAGTCGGTCAGGCAGCGCAAAATGATCGGTAATGACCAGTACTACTTAAGCATCGAGTGTGTTTGTTTGCTGTATCCAAATTTCTGAAAGCACTGCTCGAAGAAGGTTAAGTCAGTATGACTTTTCGCTCAGTAAGAAGTACCAGAATTTACCAGTCCGATCCAGACTGAGTGCACGGCTCGCATTTGCTCGAGAACCCATTGGTCTTTGAACGATTAGTGTGCTGTACGTTTTCCAAATAAGATAGATTTGTTCTACGACGCCAGATGAGCGTGAAAGAATGTAGAGAAGGCAAAATAAAAAGTACAAAGGTTGTAATTTTTCCCAGAGCCAACCTTTTCATCGTAACTTAGTGATGGCGGGAATTTCAATGTAGAGTCGCACAGGGTAGTTCATGGAGGGTCTTAGGATAGGCCACTCGCTACGCGATGAAAATTTGGAGCATCATGCGTTGCCTATCCTCGATGAAATCAGTGACAATCCTATTCCAATTCACACCTTCAACAGCATACCTTCAGGGTCTTAGCCTGGCCAGCCCGTTCTCCAGACTTGAACAATCGAACATTTATTGGGCAACCTCATAACACGAATAAGAACAAGTCCATAACTTTCTGATACACAACACGATCTTGAAAGGACTTTTTGTGAAGAATGGGCTAACCTCCAGCAAAGAAACATTTCCAGACTGGGAGAAAGTAAGCAGAGGCGTCTTCCAGATGTAATTTAGGCAAGATACGCGATATTCAAATGTTAATTAAAACTCTAAAACAAATTTTATCTGTCCGTCTTACGGTTTTAGACAAAGATTCAATTATTAAATGTTAAAAACGTGAAACTTTGATCAATATATAAAAATATATACAAATCAAGTTACATTACAATTGTGGGTGCAATTGTTTGCCTATCAGTGTGTATTTACTCATGTAATTCGTATTTGTACGTTTGTTTTCTGTATAATTTGTGAATCAATAGTTCGAATTGCGCGGGTGATGCTCAGCCCTTGATTCCAGCTAGTTCCGACAGAGCAAACCGTCCTGTGTTCTCTTTTTCATTTGTTTTATATTATTCTCATTTGTCGTCTTATTTTAACTTTTGACGTATTAAACATCGATTAGAAATTTCCAGCTGTTGGTTTATTCAAAGAAGAAAGAAAACACGAAAGACGGTTCGGTTCTTAACGCGATGCCATGGATCTACTTTATATCCCAAAGTGTTGCGAATTTAATTATTCCCAATTATTCGCATCCTTTATTAATCTTTTAATCATTGCTGAATTGTTTTTTATAAAATTGTTTATAGATTTTTCGCCTCGTCGAGATCCAATTTAGCGTTTTGTGGATGACATCATGTGAGAATTCTAAAATTAGAAGGACGTCTGAACGCATGCGCCGTGCTCACTCGGCATACGCTCTCATTCATGTACCTTCAGTATGTTTTTATGAGTTGCCTTAATTACTTCTTTTGTTCCTGAAGCGAAACCCTTCAGATTTCGAACCCCCCGATCGTGGACAAATGTTTCGAAAATAAGTTTTCAGTTCGCCCAATTCAACGAGCACAGATGAAGATAGTAAATCCCCGGGACTTATTTTAACCGCAGTTTTGAAACCGTTATGCCAGTTTACGAGTAGGTCTCGTTTTCCCTCGTCTCGGACAAAAGGAGCCTTTTCCATTTGATTCACATGCAATACGAAAATAACCGCTAGACAGGTAACATTTATTCATTTTATTATTTTAACAAAAAATTGTGTTTTATTTTAAATTGTCAAAAAAAAAAAAAAAAAAAAGAATCGGTTGAGCGGGGAAATGTGCTTTTTCGTATTTTCGCGTTTGTTTAAAATCTATAAAAGGGGCATAAATAAAGTCTAAAAAAACAAAAACAGTTTCACTTTTTCTTTTCAGGTAATACACGCTCGCGTTCGTATTTTTCAACGCGTTCCTGACTTATATACGGATCTAATTTCTTTCTCGTTTCTTTTTTCTATTTATATACAATTTTACAAACTTAGCAAGGACGGGGAAAAACAGGTCCCTTCGGTTTCCTCGTACGATAAATACGAATCCGGGCAAATTCGCCTTGAGAAAATAGAAGGTTTTTTTACACGCTATTTACACGTTTCACAATTTGTAGGCGGTGATCGAAATTCGACTTTAGTCAAAATTCAAAAACAACTCCAATATCTGCTTTTCACAATTATTCAATTCTGTATTTTAACTAAGAATGTTCAATAACGAATGGAGTTGCCGGTAATGGATTTTTTTAGTTACTTAGTTTAAAGCCGTACTTAACGGTTGAGTTCTCAAGTTTCGAAAATTTAGAAGTACGAGATTTAAGAATGTCCCATCGAATCATATTATTTTATTCGGCAGTAAATCTCGTTTCAAGTTAAAATAAATTAACCGTTACGATAAAAGTGTTCTATTATTTTGAGGAACTATATTGATATTCTCATTGTTGAAACTATGACAGTGCTTTATTTAGATTGAGTCATTCTAAGTTATAAACAAATACTGATAGAGCTCGTTCAAAAAAATTAAAAAAAAAAAATAAAAAAACAGCAGAACCACATATTTGGGCCTGATATAGATAACAAGGATAAATTTCGCTTTGTGGTTTAGATTTTGTTTGTATACATTTTCTAAATTATACATACTAAATTGTATGTATGCAGTTGTGCCAAATCACAAAAAAAACTGTTTCCTTCAATTAGTAGAATCCTATATCTAAAGATTTACACTCCTCAAAGAAGGCGATAAAACTCCAATCTTATACAATATAGTAGGAGTTATTAATATGTTATATTTGCTCTAAATGTGGCTACCAGCTCGTAATAGATTTTGTTTATATACATTTTCTAAATAATACATACTAAATTGTATGTATGAAGTTACTTGCAGGACTGTTTCCTTCAATTTCTATCATTTGCAAAGTTTCAGTTTTACCACACTTCACATGGCTTGAAGGTGGCAGTAAATCTCCAATCTCATTTATATGATAGCATAAATCTGACTAAAAGCTTACTGCAGATTTTGTTTATATACATTTGCTAGCAAATATGTACAGAATTGCATGTACACAGTTGTGCCAAATTAGAAGTAAAATTCTTCCCATCAGTTTCTATCGTTCCTAAATCTAAATCTGGCCAAGTTATTTGAGCGAAAATTATTTTTTCACCAAAGTATGGAAGTATAAAAAAAATAAACACCAATTTCATTTTCTACCTAATACCAAGTAAATGGAATGTATGTACGATTTTGAAATTGTGCCAACTTACAAGGATAACTGATTTCTTTCATTGAATCCTAAACCCTGAATCTGGCCAAGTTTTCAGTGAAAATGTTTGTTCAACAAAGTTTAATTTTTTTTAAATAAATTACTTCAATGTGATTAGCAGTTTATTATTGATTTTGTTGTACACTTTTCTTACCGATACATACTGACTTGTATGTAGCACTTGTGCCAACTTACAAGATACCTGTTTCCTTTAGTTTGTTGACTCCTAAATATAGATCATGCCAAATTATTTGAGCAAAAGTTATTTGTTTGATACATTTCAGTTTTATTCTGTTCTTCAACTACCTGGGTTGAAGGTAGCGATGGAATAGCAATCTCATGAATAAGTTATAGATGTTTACATATGATTAATGGTTCATATAAAATATAATTTTGACTAACAGCTTACTGTAGATTTTATACATTTTCTATATTTTGGAATTTACTGAATTGTACAGTTGTGCCAACTTAAGAAAAACTTTTTCCTTCGGTTTCTAATGTTGCTAAATCTGAATTTGGACAAATTTTGAAGGAAAATTGTTCGACAAAATTTAGTTTGTATAAAACCATTGAAACTCCAATGAAATGAATACATTAAAAAGCGTAGTTTTGGCTAACGGCTATTATTGTTGAACCCTTATTCCGAATCTGGCCAAGTTCTTCAAGGAATAATTATTATTTGTTCAAAAATTTTCAGTTTTCCCACATAGTTTACGTGGCTTGAAGGTGGCAATAAAATAGCAATTTCATCGATGTAATGATAAAATAGCAATTTCATTGATGTAATGATAAAATTGACTAACAGTTAACTATAGACTTTGTTTGTACACATTTTCTTACCAATACTTTCAGTATTGCATATATGTTGTTGTGCCAACTTACAAGTAAAGTTGTACATGGTTTTCATAGTTGAGTCCTAAATCTGAATCTAGCCAAGTAAGTTTTATAAATATAATTGCCAGACTAATTTTAGTTGTAAAAAGAAAAGCTTTGAAACTCCTATCTCGCACATTAATACATTTGAAAGCATAAATTGGACAGTGTTGATTTTAGGTTTTTTATGATTACTTTTTTCTTATTTATTTACTTTTTCTTTCTTTCTTTCTTTCCCCCAAATAGATTTGAGTTATATTCATTTTCTTTCGAATTGGCATGAAATAATCTTTATGCAATGTTACAAACAGACGAGAATGAAAAAGAACTTTGATCTTACCTATGATGTCTAAATATTCTTTAATTTTTCTACACTTATATCACAATAAATTATTGTATATATAGAATAAATTTATTATTTTTGATTTTTTATAATTTTGTCACTCAGTGTGGAGTCGTTTTGATTTTTGTGGAGTTATATATACTTAGGGATTTTCAATTGGTAGCTTAAATTCCTAAAATAAAGATGCATAAATTCCATTTCTTTCTATTTTAGTAAATTTTACCTTGAATGTATTATTTTACCAACATATTTGTTAGGTGTTTTGTATCCCCTGCTCCCCTTGTTGTAATGGCTGTAATCAGAAGATTAATTTGTACAGAATGTCAATTTGTGCCTAATAAGGAAATACATTACTTCCTTTATTAATTAAATTGTTCTTTCTCCAAGACCTTGTAAGAATGATTTACAACAGATGTAATTATTGTATTGGAATTACCTTCAGTCATCACTTTCGCTCTGTCAGAGTCCATTATAGTTGTATGAATTTATTGTTAGGATGATATTTTTATAATTTTGAAACCCAGCGTGGAGTCGTTTTTATTTTTTTGGTGTGCTTGTTTCTAAATCTGTCATAAATTGTCTATTTTGCTTAATGGTTCTAACTTTCATTTCTTGATTGTGTCTTCTCCCTATCCACATGCACATAGAAAATTTTTGTTTTATTTCATTTTTTAAATTAAAACCCAATTTATCTGTTACAGGTTATAGGATGTTAATTTTTTTACTTTGGATCTGAAAGTATGGGAACTTTTCTGGACAAACCAAAAACAGACAAACATAATGAACATGGATGTGGAAACGGTTTACGGTACGGCGTGGCCAGCATGCAAGGCTGGAGGGTGGAAATGGAGGATGCACATCACGTGAGGACCGGCCTCGGCGAGAAGTTGGACGATTGGTCTTTCTTCGCAGTTTTTGATGGGCACGCAGGGGCGACTGTTTCGGCACATTGTGCGAACGAACTGCTAGAATGTATAGTGTCAAGTGATGAGTTCAAACAAAGTGAAATAACTGAAGGTATTAGAACTGGATTTTTGAAACTTGATAATTCGTTGAGAGCGAAACCGGAATTCGCCTGTGGTCAAGATAAAGCCGGCTCAACGGCAGTTTGCGCTTTAGTAAGTCCGAGACAGGTGTACATAGCGAATTGTGGTGATTCGAGAGCTGTCATTTGTAGATCCGGGGTACCCAGCTTCTCGACAAGAGACCACAAACCAATGTTACCAAGTGAAAAAGAAAGAATAACTAAAGCCGGGGGTACGGTTATGATTCAAAGAGTTAATGGAAGCCTTGCTGTTTCTCGTGCTTTAGGTGATTACGAGTACAAAAATGTGGAAGGAAGAGGACCTTGTGAACAACTTGTTTCTCCAGAGCCAGAAGTTTTCATACAGGTATTTCTCAATTATTTTGTTTATTTTATCTTATTTTTATATAACAATGTACAAAAATTTGTGAACAAATATGTTGAATGTTTCACCTTAAATAATAAGCAAATGAACATATTTTATAGTCCAAAGCAAAATAAATTAAAATACAAACTTTAAATTTTAGGAATAGAATATAATTTATCTGAATGTTAAGATTGAGAAGCCTATGAATTTTACATTATGGTACTTGAGGTAGATAAGTGAGATTGCTTAATTGTTAATGTTATTAATGTTATATTTTACAGTAAAATTAATAATTTTTTCACCCAATTTAATAATCGTCTTCAACAAATTTAATAATCGTTTCATTCAATTTAATAATCATCTCAACCAATTTAATAATCATTTCATTTGATTTAATAATTGTCTCAAGTAATTTAGTAATCGCCCCTTTTGGAATTTTATAGTCAGGGGCGAAAGTAAATATGAGCTAGTAGTTTCGAATGCCTTTAGTTAAATTTTTAAATACTAAAATTATTTCATCAAAAAATAGAGATATTTGAAGGTAAAAGCTCACTCTTTTGCAATTGTTTACATGAGCTACAAAACTTGATGGGCTTTCATTAAGTAACGTATTTCTAGTTACAGAAAATGCCAGGATCCATAAAACCTGTTATAGTTAAAAAGGTTGTGAAATTATTTTATCATACAATTATTTTCTCGCCGCCCTACTCACCAACTCTAAACCCTGTATGCATTCTCTAAATTAAGACAGCTCGGAGGACCCGTTAGCTGAAGCAAAGGAACCCATAACTTAAGCGAAATAATAAGCTGCAGTGTCAATCCTACTCGGGCACCGATTGCAACAATTGTGTAATGGATGTCCTTTTAAATCTGCTGCAGGTCTACCACTCCATTAATTGTTAAAATTATCATTTTTCAAAAAATTTTATTTTTTGTTGAAATAATTTTCCTTTTTTGAACTAAATAAATGTTCTTGGAACTTCTAGCTTGTATTTATTTTCTTCTCTGGCTAAAATCCTGAAAGGAACAATTATTAAATTGAATGAAACTATTATTAAATTTGTTGAAAAAAATTATTAATTTAATTGGAAAATGCTATATAAAATAGTTTGGGTTTTCTAACCATTCAAACATTTCATCAATCAGCACAGGCCTCATTATTGTCAAATGAAAGTCTGCAAGAAAAAAAAATTGTCTCAGGTTTATATGCATTGTATGTATAGATCATTTATATTTCTGGCGGTGAAAAAAATGAAGGTTGAAAGACCCCTAACCAACAACCCCAGGACATACACACAGATAGACCAAAATTGATGTATATTCGAGTAAATTGTTGTCAGCAAAAATTGTGCATATTAAATGAACTAAAAGATAGTACTAGTGATCGTGGGTCGAGTTAATTAAATTTTAATAAAATGTGAGGTTCACAAATTGTTATAATTAATTCTTTAATTTTCAATGCACATTGATGGTACACTGATGATCTTTTAATAATAATGAAATTTGAAACAGTAGCCAATTGTTTCGTCAGCCTGTCAATAAAAACTCATGATTTTGTTCAATTTAAATTTATTACCCATGTTATAGTAAGAAATCAGTTTTGGGAGTCTTGCGATTTAACTTGAATAACATCTTAACATTAAAGAAATAAAACATTTAAGAATTTTGTGTATTACATTTTTTAATCTATGTGTTAAATGTTATAAATGCTATTTGGTTACAGCAAAAATTGTTTAAACTCCACAAACTTAAGTGTAATTGGTTGCAATTTTTTTCAGCCTGGATGGTCCTTTTAATATTTCTTTTCGTGTTAAATTATTTATTTATATTGAATCAGCCCATTTTTTATTCTGACAGTTGCCTATAAGATTCTTGTTTTAAAACATTTTTAACGTTATTTATATATATTATGAATAGTAGTTATTGTAGTCATTAAGAATGTGAAATGGCAGAAATTGTATTTTTAACTGGAGATAAAAGCTAGCCCATACTGTTTATTTTCTCGTCGTTCATCGTTAAAAATCATTTCATTGTTTTGACAAAGCTTTGAATTGTATCACGATTTTTATTTAGCAAGGATTTCTTTAGATTGGCAAATATTTCAACGAATAATGAACATTTCTTAAAATTTACACAAGCAAGTGTTCTTTTCTAAGTATTTTGTGGACCCCCATTAAGCCTTATAGTACTTGTGATAGTGTTTTTTTCTTAAAAAAAAAAAAACTATGTACTTTCCTCAGTGTCTCTTTTAGCACTTGTCTTTGTGCCTTCCCGCGTATATGATAATACCTGCTATACCATATACAAGGTAGTGTCTCATATTCAAAAAGAATGTGTTGTGATGTGTCGAGTTTCTCTTGACAGGTTTTGCATGTTTCTGTCTCTACTTTGTTCATCTTCTTTAGATGGTAGTTAAGAGGGTTTAGTTGTTTATATTTGTCCTCAGACCCTGCTTACTGAGAGTGATGAGGGACTACGCCTTCCTTTTTGAGAGATTTAAGAATGTCTTAACTCATGCTTGGTTTTTTTTCTAGTATTTGTGTTTTCCTTCTCAAGCCATTTTTATGGTTCTGACTATAACTATTCCCCTGTTATTTTGTTGCGGTGGGTGAGAGGGTTGCTCTTTGCTTAATTGATCAGTTTGTTCATTTGTGTTCTATGACTAAACCTTTATACAGGAGAATGATAACAGTAATGAATTATTTAAAACTAATTAAAGCTTAACCCCCAATGGGTGCTCGTAATTTTGCTATCGTAATTATATATATATATATATACTGAAATAAGAATTGTGCTTTTAATCATTCATTATTATTGGTTTTGATGTGTGTATATTACTTTGTACAAGAGATAAACCATTTAGCTTAACTGTTATGAACGTTTGGGATGTTTCTTTAGTTTGTGTTCATTTTCAATTTTATTAGAATTCGATGATTTTACTCTTGGTCTGAGTTGAATTGGATTTCTTCTTATCGACTTGATCAAGTCATCAAGTGGTATGACTATTTACTGCTGTAAGCAATAATCACAATCAACTCCGAATAAAGCTTCGTCACCACGCTTTTATTCTAGATTAAGGATGAATTGTATATTTCAAATCTGTTTGTATAAATTCAATGTTATCTACTATATCTGTTGACGCTATTGTTAAAAAACTGTACACGTGATTTAAATTGAGATAGTTATATAAAAAGTGGGTTTTTGTTTTTCTCGATTACAGGACAGAGATGCAGAAAACGATGAATTCATGGTATTAGCGTGTGATGGAATCTGGGATGTTATGTCAAACGAAGATTTGTGTAAATATGTTAGATCTCTTTTGTTGCTGACAGATGACTTAGAATCTGTTACAAACCAAGTGATCGATACTTGCCTGTATAAGGTGAATATAATAATAAGAATAATTATAATTAAAGGGTTCTGATTTTTATTGGTGTGATGTGTGATTTTAGGGGAGCCGTGATAATATGAGCATTGTTTTGGTTATTTTCCCTGGAGCTCCAAAACCATCACCTGAAGCCATAGAGAAAGATCACGCTCTCAATCTAAAATTAGAGAGAATGGTTAGAGGTAAGCTATAAATTTAATTTGTTATGAATGCATACCACATTATATTTTTCATGTTGCTATAAAAAAAGTTTCACAAAATTAAAACAAACTAGAAACAATAAAAACCATAATGCAGAATAGCGGCCACAACAAAATAAGACAAAAAAACAGTATCTACACTCGCGGTTTTTAGTGTCATTCAAATGCGTTTCAGCTTTTTGCCAGCTTCAATGTGAAATTGAAAGACTGACCCAGTGCCAGTTCAACATGAGTTCACCGAATTGCTCAAACCACATTTACACACATAGGTAAAAAATGTACAAACTAACGAATCTATTCTGTAGACGACTGGCACAATCAGAATGTGTAGGCAAATATATCAGATAGGCAGGATTTAAAATAAAAGAGAGATACAAAGAAGGTTAATGTCTGAAAAATCAAACTACATGACACCGTAAACTACAAAATACAAACCTGATAAACAAAATAGCTTACCGGCACTTATCAAAAATATCAAAAGGGATTTTCTGTATCAGACAATTTTGCACAAGCTCATTTAGATTCCGAAAAATGCAGGTCCGTCCGATGCCTGATATACAGAATAATTGGAAAACTCAGATGTAAAAAATCTTGACACATTGTTTACTCCATTTAAAACCCTATACCAATTAAAAATTAAAAAGACAAACCAGAGCCAAAAAAAATTGTTTTAGATAGCGTGGTGGCCAAGTGGTTAGGGCATCTGATTTGTATTTGTCTAACAGTTCTGGGTTTGAATCCCTTCATAGCCCTTAGGTTTTTAATTGATCTGAGTATGAAAAATGTAAAGTGGTTTGGTAGTACAATGAGTAGTTAGCCCTGTATGATAGTAATCAATTTATTTCACTTCTTTAAAAAATCCACCAAAGGCACCTAAAAGTAAAGATAATGTCAACATATGTACTCCACCCTCAGAAAATGCTGAAACACTTTGGACATACGAACACAGAGGATAGTCAGACCTGGACAGTCAATAATCACCAAATTACAAATTCAGTGTTTATTAACTGTACTTTTCTGTTTGTGCAAACCTTCAAAACATTTTTTTCATGATTGACTATTATAAGATTTCCTCATATTTATCATTTATTTTTCAGAAATAATTGGTAACAAAGTGGACATGGATTTTAGCATTCTGCTGGCACATTTGTCTGAAGAATGTATTCCTGACCTACCCCCAGGAGGAGGTTTGAGCGCAAAGTAAGTTTTATTATTTTTCAATCACATTTCTTACGCAACATTCAGTCAAGTTTTAATTGTATTAAAATTTAAACATGCAGATGTCACAAAAAGTGTGAGTAATTGTTTTAATATCGTGTTCCAGGAGATCATTAATTGAAGCAGTTTACAAAGAGACTTGTCCTCAAAATGCAGATACTGTAAGTGCATGTGCATGAAATCAGCACCTAGTAGAAAATAATTATTGTAAAAGTACAAGGCTACTATGTTATGCATTTGTGTAATACCATACTATGTGGCTTTTGAGTATAGGACACAGTTTAAAAACACTCATGAACACTTATTAGCAAGTGCTTTGTAAACTTAATTAGTCACTAAGTGTACTTCAGAAGAAATTACTTAAGCAGTGTTATTTTTGTAAATACCATTTTTTGTTAATGGTTAACTTCAAAAGTTAAAGGTCATCCTGGATCTTCAACAATGCATAAGTTTTAGTTTTTAACAAATGAAACAGTTCAAATGGTCATTTATTTTGTGTTTCTTGTTAAAATAGTTTTTTAAATGATTACATATTTGAGCTTAAAGAACTAGTTGAAATGGTTCTTATTATTTTTATTATTTAAAAGAAAATATGTATAGAGTCTGACTGATGTGTGTGTAATTAACTTGCTTGGTTTGTTCTCCCTATTCATATGATAATATGAATAAGAACAAAATTAGATTGTAACATGTACCTTATGAATTATAATCATATATCATACATCAAAGTACCTAAAGTGTTTTAATTTTGAAAGATTTCTTGTTTTTGTGCCTTTCCAAACCAATATCATTAGAGTACTATAATTGTATGTAAAATTACAGTATATATTTTAAAAAGATTAATAAATATGGCTAATATACCTCTTTGATTATTATTGTAATGTTTCCAAATACCCCCTCTTGAGCTTAATTTTACTTCCAAGATGACCATATTGTATCTCAGGACGTTTTAAGATCTCTTTTAGTCATTTTTTCTTATAATTTAAAAGGATTATGCTCAGTAAGACTTCATTTATCATCAAGTGTTTGCTTTTTAAAATATTTACTTACTGACTAAATTATACTTGTTGAATTTATAGATATACCAATAAATAATTGAGTTGATTGTTGTATAAAAACATATCATTTTTAAACGTAATTTTTTTTTTAGCTTTTTATTAGTTTTCATATTATAAATACTATTACAGTTTGTTTTAGTAAAATTGTCGTAACATTTTAAGAAATGATAGCTGAAGTTGCACTGAGGTTTTTTCTTCTCTTACTCACCATCAATTGAACCCTCATTTCTCCACAAAAATAAAAGTAATTATTAGTACAGTGATTGTAGGAACTTTTTATCGTTTATCTTCTTTCAGGTTATGTTGTGACATTGTTGGTTCGTCTTAATAATGTCAGGTAATAAAAGTCTGTCAGATTTGATAGGTTTTTATCCTTTTTGCACCGTAAGGGTTTCGCTTGTTTACTTCTATGATTCACGTTTTATGTAGAATTTTGTTTTTATTAGAAAAACTTATCAAGCATGATTGTAAATTATTTTCTCGTATTCACGATTTTAGCCGATTTTTTACTTTGAAACACTTAGAATTTTAAAAAGAACTTTTGAAAATCATTTCTGGTAATATATTAATGGTACTTTTTTTTTAAATGCAGTTAATAAAAAAAATTCTAACAGTATGTCAGTTCATTAAAAGACACTCAAGAAACCAATCAATTCAGTTTTTAATTTTATTTTCTAAAATAACAATTTAGGTAGGTGAATAACATTTCAAGTTTTGAACGTATTGGATGAATTAATGATTCATATAAATGGATTTTAAATTAGTAAATCATACAATATAAACTTTGATCTGTTTCCATTTGCCATGATTTATCACTGATAAAAATTCTTAAGTTTATTTGTATTGATTCTTTATAATACTGATTTTATCAGTTGATTCGCAATATTTCTTCATGGCATTCATTCATACCCCGGCGTGTTATAATCAGAATATTGGTCAGTCATTTTTAGTCTGAGCAAGTATTATTGAGGCCATTGTCTCGAGCTGCATCTTACTCTCCTAAGATATATTTATAATATAATATATACTACTTTACACTATTATTAGTGTAAATTAGTATAAATGATTATTATAAATACATTCCACCCACTTAATATTGACTTTTTGTACCATAAAAATTTGTTCTTAATTTTTCTCATTTTTTTAAACTGTTTATACTGTGTTCTATGCCACTCATGCTGTGTTCTTTTGTTTCAACAAGTAAAAAAAAAAATAAATTGCTAAGGAAACTTTAATATAAAAAAAAGAACAATGATAAATTTCAGTTTTTTTTTTAGGTTTTTAGCATTTTTGGTAACACATTTCCCACTCATTTCTGAAAAGTTGGTTCTTGAGTGATTCAACTTTTCAAAACAGATTAAACAACATACTTTATCATTTTCATTTCCTCCTTACATCTTAAAGACACTCTTACTTTCTACCAGTCAGGGTATCTCATTGCTGGAGATTAGCCCATTCTGGCAGAAACCTTTGTAAATCCTGGAGTGTATCAGGCTCTTACGCTTAAGCTCTTACTCATCACCCAAGGATATCCCTTAAATGTTCAGTGGGATTTAAGTCTGGAGAATTTGCAGGCCAGGCTAAGACCCTAATGTGTTGAAACTTTTAGACTATGCAAGCTACATGTGGACAGGCGTTATTGTGTGTTAGAATATAATTTCCTCGATCCTCTAGGATCCGCAACACAGTTTAGAAATTCTACCTACATAGTGAGCAGCCATAAAAGACTTCATTCACAAACAACAACTGTGCGATTCTTCATTAAAATCCTTGCCCTCATCCATTACAGAGCCATGTTGGAAATGTTGGCTCTGTATAAAATTGCAGGTTGCATACCTCTCGTTTTGTCTTCACACTCTTTTACAACCATCTGAAGATGGTAGAGCAAATCTAGACTCATTTGTATAAAGTACAATGGACCAATCAGCTCAAGACAGACTTGTTCATGGGCAAATGAAATTCTGTTGGTCAATTCTGATCCCCTGACTGGGAAAAAAGTCGTGATGTTATTCTCATTTAATTTTCTTTGAGCAGCTCAGAGATTTGTACATCTCAAAATTCCTGGAGTTGATGAATCACTTGAACAACAGCAAGTTGCCAGTTAGTAGAATGCTCATAGTCAAAAAAGTTCGTCTAAGGCATCAGAACCAACCCTTCTATGGTATGTTCCTGTTCTACAAAAACACCTAACTGCCTCTCAGTGTTTCATAGGGAAATACAGTAGCACTGGCCACATATCAATGGAACATCTATCATCGGTAAGTGCCACATCATGTGCAACATGCTCAGTACTAAAAAAAAAATTGAATCAAAACACGATTGCACAAAACTAAACAATCAATTTGATTAAACTGAAATGACAATAAAAATTTTAAAATCCATCTAAAGTAAACATGAACAAACAAAAAGTAAAATAAACAGTTAACAATTCAGTTAAAGGTAAAGTAAACCGTTAAAAAATGAGAAAAATAAAGAATTTTTTATTGTAGAAAATAAATTAAAAATGAAATGAGCGAAATCTTTTGCCTGTCAGGGTGTATTGGCTTTTTATATATTATAGTGTATATTGTTGGAAGTTACAGTTTTGATGTAGAATATAGGTTGTTGATCTCGTTCGATTATAAACTCTGAAATTCATTGATGTTTATATTTGTTAGCCTAGTGAATTATTGATATTTAAAGGTCTTGATGAATTATATTCCTTGAAAGCTTGACCAACTGGCCTTATCTCTATTTTTTTAATACAAAACTATTATTTTAAATTGATAAATAAATATGTATATTGATCTATATTTATATAATGGTGTTCATTCGTTTCTTTCTCAAAAATTATACGATGAAATATAAAGTCTGATGTAAATTATTTGTTGAATTGAGGTAGTCACTTCAGTTTTCCAGTTAAATTATTTAACATCAGACACTGTCGATTTTCTGTGCAAAAGGCGTCAAGCTACTTGAATCTTTCAAGATCATGACAAGCACTATTTTTAGCATTAAACTTCTGTAAGTTACATGATTTTGATTATATTCTACTGAATGCAATAACACTTTTTTCTTGAAAGTGCAAGCTCTTTTTTTTTTTTTTTTTTTTTTTTTTTTTTTTTTTTTTTTTTTTTTTTATGTTAAGCTTTGAAATTGCATATATGATTTTTGAGAGTGATATAACACAAAGTAAAAATCTGAGCAGTTACAGTGCTTAATTTGAAGGACAAACATTTTTGTTTTTTAATGACACCAAGTTGCATACTTTTTTGATTGGGGATCTCATTTACACTGTATGTAATTGTATTGACAGTTTATTAATTATGAAATATTGAAGTGGGATTTGCGAAGGTATTCAACCTGCTGTTTGCTTGTCTGCCTGTTTTCGCTGTCTGTTTTGACTGTCAAATGAGTTAAAGCATCTTACCACCCTCATCAGTGTGTCTTCTTTTGGCAGATTACTTAATGTTGCATTATGTATTCACATGCCCTGTGACTTCTCATTAAGTGTCTGAATATGATGAAACACCTTACAATATGAGAATAGCAGATGAGTGATCAAGCTAAATTATAATTATTTTGTGTTAATAAACCAATCTTGTTGATTTCTTTCAAGTATTTTATTTAAGGAATAGTTTAATGAACTTAAATTGGTTCTGTCACTTGCTGTCCTAATTGGAAATCTATTTAAAATGTATATGTTCGGCTGGTTATGGGTTAAATAGTAACAAAACGTATGTTTATTATATTTTTCAGATGGACTGAAGAAGGCCTTTATGAACACGTATTGGTATTCAATATTTAGTCTCCAATAACGATTTTAATTTTCAACATTATCACAAAGGAAGGACAACATTCACAACCCTTTATTTTTAAAATAATTTCAGTCTTATATTTTTGTTTAATTTTTGTCTTGTAATTAACTTCATAATGTGAAAAATAAAGCAATTATTCTTATGTATTTTTTTACTACAATGGTCATCTTCAATAACCAATTACTATTTGTTTTAAAAAGAGCTTGAAAATGTGGTGGAAGAAAAAATTTTGAAAGGTAAGATGATTTTCTCTTGGCAGCCTACTGGGTGATGAACCTAGTTTCTTCATTTCACCACTGAAGATGGTGAGAATAAGAAGATCAAAATAATCAGAAATGGTGAGATGAACAAACTTGTGGCATGAGGATAATACAGCCTAACACTATGATCAGTGCCTCAAATGTGTATTGTTTGGTACTGCCACTAATGGCTTTTAGGGACCTAAAGAACAAGATGTCACTACTGTAAAACAGAACTTACTCTCAGTATCCTCCAGCCATGTTTGGCACAATGATTCACTCCTAGAAAGAAAATTGTGGCATAGATGGAGTAGACAAACTTTTAATTTCAGCGTTCAACAAGGAAGTAAAATATCCTGAGCACAGTGTTATAGAGAGAAAACAAGCCAGAGGGGTTCCTTCGACCCAACAGGAATAATTTAACCATATTAGCTCACATTTCATTTTAAACAATTCAGATCCCGATTAGAATCAAAAACAATAATGGCAACAGAGAACTTTTATCAAGATCTTTATACAGCTGAAAGTGAGATGATGCCAGAACGAACAAAACACCTATTACAAGAAGAGAGTCAAAATTAGTGTTCCACTCAAGAGATATTGATGCTGAAGTCAAATGGGGTGAAATACCTGCTGAATATGGTATGTATTAATAAGTTCATATTGCAGTTTTATTATTATTATCTCAAGGGCAGAATTTTAGGATGTCAGGAATCAATATTAAGGACATATTTCCTCCTCTCGATGTGCATACTATTAATAGGTGTACATATACAAGTAACTAGGATTGGATGAAATAGCAAGAAAGAAAAAAATTAGGAATTAAACAACACTATTATAAATTGTGTGGGTTTGGAAGCTTACTTGAACTTGACAGTCAAAGTTGTTTTAATGACGTCTCTTGCAAAAAAAAAAGTTGTATTTTAAAAAAGTATGCTGTCAGCAGGGATTAATGATTGGGAAAAATGTTTTATAAATGAGAAATTAATTTTTACATAAAAACTTCTACATTTCATGAAAAAAAAATCATATCATCCCACTTGACCTAACCTAACTCTAACCCAACCATATAAACAGAAATAATTGAGGTGGGGTGAGTATATACGTGCTTCCCAGGAAAGCAAAAATGATTATGAAAACAATTCTGTATCCAGCCAAAAAATATTTCCATGTTAAAAAAACTATGACACACCATATTCAATGCAAAGCAACATAGTAGCTATTTACGTATTTGATCTTGTGATAAAATTTTTTTAGACTTGGAACTTAAGCCAGTTTTTAAATCTATCTATTTGAAGACAACTCCATCCCCTCCTTTGCTACACCTTCCTGTGGTCTAGAAGGTTCTACATTCAACATGCTTACAGACCACAGGAAAGTATCGATGACGATGGGAAAGGGTAGTCCCTAAAGATATACGATCTTAAATTTAAAGAAAAAACTAGTTGAGTTTCATAAAAACCCACAATCTACAATATTGAATGAACTCCTTATTCTTCTTATTAAAAATAATTGGAATTTTTTTTATATGATAAAACTTGATTTTTTTAAATTGTTTACTTACAACCGAGGTCAGCGAGTAGTTACGATGTCTGACTTGTATTTGCCACACTTGTCGTTCTGGGTTCAAATCATAGCTTTTTAATAGTGAATTATATGAAATGTTTTGTAAAATGGTTTGACCCCCCTCATCTGCGACACAGTTGGAATTTGAACACTTTTATATTTGGAATTAATTTACTAATTATTAATCAAACAATAATTAGTAAATTTAATCTAATACATAATTAAGGTGATTTCAAAACTAACAAAAATGTAGTTTTAATATGGATATGTTTTGGGGGTGTATACAGAAATTTTTGGGTCATCATTTTCGTATAGATTGGGTTAGGAATGGTGGGGTTAGGTACGGTGTAGATTAGAGGGGTTAGGTTAGGCCGTCTTAGTGTTACATATATCCCTGAAGAGGAGAAAGTATTTCAAAATAATCATTGAAAAACTAAGGCAATTCTTATTTTCTGAGAGGTGCATTCTTTGGGATAGCATTATTAATGTTTATACTACCTATATTAATGAAATATACTAACATTCACACAAATATTTTTCCTAAGTTTCTTTCAGTATACTTCATGTAATGTACTTAATTTGATGTTATTTACTAAACAATTAAAAATTAATGGTAGATATCTATCCAAATTATGATTTACCAATTGTTTGGTATTTACCATTTAATTAAGAAAATTAATTAAGTATAGTTAGTTGTGTTATACATTTTAAAAGTGAATTAAATATCTAGTAGTCAATGAGTCATAAAATATCTTTAACCACTATGAGTGTGTGTACACGCATACGGCGGTATACATGTTACAAATGGGTTAATTTGTTTTAAAAATTAACAGCCATTAAAAAACTAACGTAATTGCTGTATTGTGTATAGCATGAACTTTAGTTAGTAAGAATATGTAAACTAGGTACAATGATATAACCAAAATGAAAAAATACAATAAAATTTAATTTCATCACAAATTCATTAACAAAACAGCTTTCAACATCACAATTTAGAACGCCATTGATTTTTTTCTTAGATATCTTAATCGTTCACGCATTTAATACAATTTTACTATCATAATAAAATAAATATTTTAAACAATTATTCATTGGAGATGACAATAATTTCATTTTGTGGCTGTATTTTGTCAATTCATCAAAGCACTGTCAAAATTCCAAAAGAACGAACTGAAAGAATAGGAATTGTCACATAAGCTGGGTTTGAAATATTTTGTCTAGCATTAATGCCTGTACAAAAATAAAATCTTTATACACAAATATACAACAATTCATAAAACAATAAATGTTGATTCTTAATGGAATTAATGATATGAATATACAAAAAATAAAATTAAGTCTTATTCCAGTTAAAAATATGGTTATCACATCAACAATATTGCAATGCCATTTAAATTTCTCAATAGTTTTTTTTAAATTTGTGACTAGATATCAGTTAAATCTTTTCTTTGAATTCAATCAACTCATGTAACCACTGGGTTTCCAAATGAACCCCTCGTGTTTGGCAAAAGTCATCAGTTCCTTTGTCCTATCGTTACTAATGGCAATGTTAACAACATCAACATGGGGTCCTAGTTGCTTAATAAATTCTCCAGTTTCAAGATTTATAACACTGACATGGTATTGCGATGGCAGATAAAGTAGTACAGGCTTTGACTCCATCTCAATGAAATACTTGCATCTTTTTCTAGATTTCTTGAGGTTAAATCCCGTTATTTCTCTAATACTTTTACAATTTAATATATCCCAAACGACCAATCTATTCAGTCCGCAAAGGACAACAGCGCTAGTGCGATCAAGAAATCTTATTTCAGGTACAACAATCGGAGACATATTTATGCCCAAATGAAGAGGAGTTTTGTGCGATCTAAGATCCCATAAGAGGACTTCTGATGTATTTGCTGTCATTATCAAGTCAGAATCAGTCGGAGACCAACTCAACGCCGTTACTGATGTAGTGTGACCTTTGAATCCATTCAAGGCAACATTCCCAGTTTTTAAATCGATTATTACAATTGATTTTAGTGAACTTGCAACTGGAAAATAAAACATATTATGTACCTGTAGGTACTACATTAAACTACAACCCATATACAGTAAAACAATAAAACTTACATACAACAGAATTTGATTAAATACAAGCTTTAAAAAATATGCCTCTTTTATTTATTAAGAGGAATGCACACGTGTAAAATAAGTCCACAAAATGAAAATATTTTCAACTAATTATTTTTTAGTAGATGATGGGTTTTGGTCAAGAGTCAGAGGAATCAAGTTGAACTGGCACATGGCCACTTACTGGGTTGAATAACTCAAACAGAAAACCCACGAGTCGAGACAGGCCCAGTAAGTGGCGGTGTGCCAGTTCAACAAACTTTAAAAAAAAAAATTTTTTTGTATTGCTCACACACAACACACTTAATATTGTACTTATTCAGAAAACAATGATGCCCTATGGATTTGTGTGGATTTCACTAAGTAATGGAACAAGCAGAGTGACAAATCATTGGAAGATAGTGCACAATAGCACTCTGCTACTTCATGGATATAGAGGGAGCTTTTGGCAATACCTCTTACAAAGTAAAGGTACATAGACCAGACTAGCAAATAAAAATAAAGAAAATATGAAAGGTGCACAGATATACATACTCCCAGACAGCCAGGAAATATTAAAGGCACTAAATGTGTATGGTTTCAACTCCAGATTTGTCTGGAAGTGCCTAAATGTCCTAATGTCTCTGGGAAAGGAAAACAAGATTATCCTGAAGTGGGTTCCAAACAAGAAGACATATAAGGAAATGAACAGGCTTACCAATTAGCCAAAAAAGGAGCAACCTCTTCTTACTCAAGGGACTAGAACCACAATTAAATACACCGGATTAGTGTGTGCTTAAGTTAGAACTGAAAAAATAGCTTGAGAAATAAAAACTTGAGCACTGGACAAACCCTTCAGATATAAGGCAAGATAAAAGATTTATAAATCCCTAAAAATGGAAAACAAAAGAACTCTCTCTCAGTAGAACTATTAACTATCTAACTGTCATCTTAAGAAGATGGGCAAAGCTGAAACAGCAACATGCCAGCTCTTCCAGGAGGAACCAGAGACATCGGCAAGTATACTTCATGAATGTAATGTGTTAGCCCGTTTACAATACAACTACTTAGGTAGGTCATTTCTCATACCAAAGGAGATCCACAAAGAGGCACCAAGGAATGTGCTCAGTTTTATAATGAATAGTGCAATTTCCAAGGTATGACTATAAGCCATAACCCAATAGGCCTAATTAGCAGTGAGTAAAAAATTGCCTTCTGTACCCCCCCCCAATCCTATTAAAATCAAACAACTCCAAAAGCTGCGTGTTTTAGAACTTCCCCAAGGCTTGGAGAAAACCTTTGATATGGTCTGGGCTATTCTGAAAAATATTTATATTATCACTGAGCACTCAAGCAGAACTGTATAGCTTCTTTCATCTAGGGTCCCACAGTATAGTTCTTCTGCTCGGTTAAGCATAATGATGCAGCAGCATAATTCAAACCACACAAAACATCTAACCCTACATCAAGAATGAATAATCAATCCACAAAATTATGCAATTGTTTACCTTCTCCTGCTAAGGACTCCTGAATAATAACACAAAACCAGTTTTTTTCTAATTTTTAATGAGGAACTGATGTGGAAAAAACAACTAACCATTGTGATAATATGACAGAATCTGTCAGTTTAAAAGTTTATTCAATCAACCTGAAATTCTTGATATACTTATGTGGATTGTGAAAATCTGCCACAAATTGCTAACTAAATCTAATCCAGATTCTTCAAACAAGAGAACTTCAGTGGTTAGAAATATGATTAAGATCTTACATATTTTTGAGTGCCACCGTGATACCCTCCTAAACTAAATTTAATATTAACAAACTTTAGTCTCTTTTTAGAATAAAACAATTTTATACAACTGAATGCATACTTTCCAAAAGGATAGTTCCTATTCACAGTAAGTAGTATTTACTGTGAGTAGGAACTATCCTTTTGGAAAGTATTGAACACCACACTCACCCCATCATTTAACATTTCTATTAATTTGCTAGTCAAAGCAGTAATGGATTATAACTGAATGCATTATTCTATAATTACATACCAGCAATATGATGATCTCGTTCAGGACTTGGCTCATGCATGGTTGTAAATACTGCTTCTGGTATGTGTATTCTGTCCAGTTCATAAAATTCAGTACCATCAACGGTGGTCAGGGTATTGCTTTTCCCTGTAACTGTGAAAAACAGGCCGCATTTTCCCCACTGGACGCAATTGTTGGACAATGTGTGTTTTTTCACAGTACGATCATTTGTCCAACTGGTTATTGGTGTGAGAACATCATCCAGCATGCATTCAGCTTGTGGAGACATATCGTATGCATAAATATCACCCAGGCAGTCCATTATCAAAAGTCTTTAAAAAAAAAAAACTTTATACATTTAATGACAATCTTAATTTTTTTTATTATATACCTGTTATGGAGTATGGTTGCATCCTCGATTCCATATAAGTTCCTTATGGAATGTTGGGTGTACTGAAAGCTCGTACCTATCATATATTTCATGGATTTTAAGAATTTAGTGGTGTTTATAATACCAGATCGACGAACCTCTAAATACTTGATAATGTCTGTCATTTTGTTTACTCAACTGCAAAAGATTCAAAGGATAAAAACACAAATAGATGACTTTTTAAAAACAATATTTAAACAAAAATGATTCATTGACAGAAAACAAAACTTCTGCCAAAAATTTATTGTTGATTTCTGGTTTTTCTGATTATTTATTCTTCGTTAGCCATATTTCATCCAGCAAAGAACCTTGGTGTACAAGTGTACTTGCTCAAACAACCATTCAACCAAATGGTAGTTAATTGAAGACATGGCCGATTCCCCTTGTTTCTTATATTGACTATATCAAACCAAATCAAATGTAAAAGCCGTGTTATCAATAAACAGCACAATAGGGAACTCACTGCCTTACTTTGGAACCATTGTCATATCAGATGGAATGCAGAATTCTGTGCAAATGCATACTTTCGCCGAAAAGCAAGTGGTCAGGAGCTTTTCTCCTGGCTGAGTGGCATGGCAATCTTTCTCACATAATATTGTTTATAGCTATTTTAGCATTAGGTTAAGTCAGGATGTAAGGATACCTTGTTCTGCCTTCCTCACATCTAAAAACACACAAATCCCTACCCATTGGAGGTGAAAAGCAATTTTTAAACTGTGGTAATATAGAAAACTATTTATAATAGACATTACAGGTAAATTATTGATATTGGGTAAGGCCTAGAAGGTTAGGGAAGCAAACCCACTACTGAAGAAGGCGAAATGCCAAAATGCAGCTGAAAGATGAAATCAGCAAGGGTATGCAGACCAAGTTCATCACCCCCTCCCACGGCCACAGGAAGAAATTTAAAAAAATCATTATCAACAAAAAGAATAATAGAGAACTTACTGCCTTACTTTGGAACCAATGTCATATAAGGTGGTATGTCAAATTTGTGACATTTTCTACACATGCAAGCAGACTTTGCCCCAAAAGTAAATGGTTTAATTTCTTATAAGGCTATCTTCTAAATGTTTATGGCTAGTTTAGTGTCTGTGGGTTGGATCACCCCTCAAATCGAGAGGTAGGGACCGAGCTTTGCCTTCTTCAAACTTACGTGGCATACCAGTAAACATGTAGAATTACATGCAATCATGTGGTAAGTGAATTTTAGAGGGAGTGTTAAGACAGGGAAAAAGATTTACCATAGATATTACAGGTAAAATTATTGAGAGTGGATAGTTAGGGAAGCAAACCTGCCTCTGAAGAAGGCAAAAAGCATAATGTGGAATCCTCTGCCTAATTTTGGAACCATTGTAATATAAACTGACATGACGACTTTCATGACATTTTCTGAACATGCATGCAGACTTTGGTAAGAAGTTTAAGTTCTTCTAAGGCCACCTTCTAAATTTTTGTAGCCATTTTAGCATAAGTGGGTTGGATCATGAGGTCAAGTCAGATATCCAGCTTTGCCTTCCTCAGACAATAGGTAGATCAAGGTAAGGATCAAAACTCAGTTTTTTCACCACACAATCGTAATGACATTTCGCAAAAAATTATTAATTAAAAGCCATATTATAAACAAAAAGCATAATAAAGAACCCAGCACTTCCTGCATTGCTTGGGACCTATTATTGTATAAGATGGCACACTGAATTTTGCGGATGAGGCATCTTCTAAATTTGCCCTTGATTGAAAGGTGCTTCTCTCTTGGTTGAGTGGCCCAGCAGGCTTTCTTTTATAATTTTGTTTATGGCTGTTACATCGGTTGGATACTTATTTTAATTAATTAATTTTTTCAGACGGGTCAAAAACACATTTCTTAAAAAAAGTATATATATTACAATGCTTATAACAAACTCCACAGTAATAAAGAATAAAACACTACACTATGGATAATGAAAATGATAATAAAATCCTTATAAGTAAAACAACAAAAGATGTAATTAACTAATAACTCTGTCTGTATAATTATAATAACTTGGAATAATACAAAACATATACACAAATAATTTAATAAAGCATTATAACTGCATACATAGTACATTTTTAGCTTTTTAACTAAATCCAATTATTATGCTTTAAGTAACTGACATTCTAATGAGGAATCGGAACTATTAAATAAATCCACATTATTGCATATGTTGTTACATTCTATCATCATATGATGCATCGGGAGGTGTAGTGAAAAATTTGTTACTTTATATTTAATAAAAAATACTTTCTGATTTCTGAGGTGGCGGTGCATAAAATCAGAGTTAACCGAGGCTTTCTGGGGAATCTACACAATTATTAATTAATTTGAAACTAAAAATAATCTCAAAATATTTTCTCCTACAGCTAAGATCAAAATAATTAGGTAAAGTTTAATAGAAGCATGAGAGGATTTATCATTGTGACAGTTAAATTTTAATATAATGTATGAAGGAATTTATTTTGAACAGTTTAAAGACGTCCATTATGTGTAGTGGTATGTTTGACCAAATTACTTCTTTCAGGTTCTTTGTTGAAGGTCTTGGTTGAAATGAAAAAGTTCGTGTAACAAGCAGTATTCGAACCAAGGTTGTGGGTTTTTTTTTTTAATTTTTCAATTCACCAAGACATTACATACAAAGAATAATGAATTGAAAGTCTGAAGAAATTTTATCAGTGTAATAGTGCGGATTTCAGACGATTGAGGTATATTAAAGAACAGATCGAACAAGTGAATTATAGAGATGGACATAGGAAGGACTTTTGAAATAATATGATGATGAAGCCAAGCATTTTAAAGGAGCGAGTTTTGATTTCTTTAAGAGTTAAAGTCAGGACGTAGCGATACCCAGCATCGTCTTTCTCAGACCTAGATAGCACACCGGGAATTATGGCAAAGAGGTGGTACAATTGGCATTAAAGGCAAATTATTGGTATTGGGTACTACAATCAGTAGCCAGCCCACCACTGAATAAGGCGAAATACGCATAAACTGCACTCAACAATAGATCTCACGATTCAAGTCTCACATGTTACACAATGCATATGGTCAGTGGTGATATTAAGTATTAGTTGACCGAGGGTGTTACAGTTAAGAGATTAATGAAGAGAAAACACAACACCAATGAAGAACAAAAAAATTTCAAGCCAAGACATGAAGCTGATGCTATATTTATACAATATAAAGCATATTATCAAGTACAAACTTTCAAACGTTCCTATATTTGCATTCTAAAGAAAGTTTTTTCATTGTGTTTGAATAATTCAATACCTGAAAATAAGTATTCTTCAATTTATTTTTCCTTTTATTCTATTTTTCATAATTGCCGATCCTTTGAAATGCAAAACTGGATAAGTCTACAGTCCCATAATCATTGCCGGGATCTTGGAGTTGGTGGTCAGCAAGTCGGTACAAACAAACCAACCAACAACAATAATCAACAAAAACAACCAGTTGTTAAAAGAGGCATGGTATCTTAATGCCTGTTTCGAAGTCAGAGGGGAAAAGTGCATGACGATATTGGTTAACTGTGTCCACCACAAAAAAAAAATAATAATAATAATAATAATAATAGGATAATTTTATGACTTGTTGAAAAAATAAAATAAAATAAAAACGTAAAATACAAAAGTTTAAAATTTAAACATTTGATTAGCTGCATGAAACATGCTTCTAAAATTTTGGTTTGACAACTCAAGCCAATAATAACAAAGCTGAACGAATTCAGCTTTTTATTATTATTATTAACGATAACTATTTGTTTGTAAACAATACATTGAATCATTGAAATATCACAAAAGTTAGCGGACACGTTTGTAGAACTTAATCAACCAAACAATTTTCCAGATATATATATATATATATATATATATATATATCTGTCTCTTATACACATC
>CM077100.1:16337373-16395616 GCA_039619505.1 Cimex hemipterus
TCCCTCTCCCTCTCCCTCACCCTCTCCCTCTACTTTCTCTCTCCCCCTCTCTCTCTTTATTTTCTGGCCTATTATTTTCTGATTTTCTTTGATTCCTGCCCTGTTATGAAATAAGCCTCCAACAAATAAGCTCTTAGTAAAAAAATTTTTGTTTACTTTCTTCAAATAGTAAACTATAAAACAATCGTAGCAATAGATTATTTTGTTAGGCTTTGACTTACATAAAATGTTTAGTTTTTTGTATGGAAAGATCAACAGCCAAATTTTTAGCTGGGTGCAAACATAAATGATATCGTGTATTCGCTTGCCCACAATCTGGAAAGTACAATTGATCTTGTCAACATGGAGAAAAACGTTCACTTTGTAATCAAGCATGGTTTTTTCCCACCCCTTGATGAAGGTAAGCCAGAACTTTTTCATTCAGTTTCCTCTCTTTGTCAATTATACATTACTAAAATAAAGTTATTGTTTGTTGTGCAGCGAAATTAAAGTTTTCAAAATTGACTCAACAAATGGACCAGATAACGCCTTATGAATTTGACACTGTGCCGGAGTTCATACCGAAAATTAAGCTACTGTACATACCTGAGCTAAAATTTGTTCTTTCTATACCGTTTTGGAAAAAAGGATTAACTCAAGAGGAGCTCAACTTGCCCAACCTTCATTTCATGGTGGGATCAAACATTTACTACTTTTTTTTCCTTCTAATTTGTGAAATTTAAATATAACTAATTGTAATTAATTTTAAATTGCAGTTTGTGGCAAATAATATGGCTTTTTATAAAACAAAAAGGTGTTACGGTAATATCAATAGAATATTTTTGCTAGTATTATTTTTGTTTGAAATAATTGGGTGATATATCTGTTCTGTTCAGTTAAATAAATGTACCAAATTAAATGTTTTTCTAACTATTTATGTAAACGATTGTAAATTAAGATTTCTTATTTTATAATTTAATTTATTATTATTTGCTGAATTTGTATTAAACTAAAAACCTTTTTTAGAGTTGGACAAACTTCTTGGCGATGTTCAAACTGATATCATAAAACAAGAAACAAATATAATTAGGGCACTCGGCAGATATTTAAACAAACACATACATAATGTAGTTGTTCTAATGAACAAAATCGTAGATTTAGAATGGTAATATCAGTTTTCTTCATTACCAAAGTAATAATTGTTTTCTTCTGGTTCCACGTTTTCCATTTCTGTGACATGGTAAATAAATGGGCAATGACCAGTATAAAGGGCGATTATTATTTCTTAATTCTTGCTGCCTGAGATGATAGATTTTTGTTGCTCTGGTTGAGGTGGTGAGTTACTTCTTTGATCGCTCTTTTAAAGAATTAGTCATTTCCCTGTCCATTTGTTTAGTTCCGCTTTTAAGATGCCAAGGCATATGGTGATTTGTGGTTCTGGTTCAAAGGGCGGTGTAAGGGCTGCTTCTGTTTTCCTAGTTGTTTGAGGCCTTCAATTTCCTCGTGTCAGAATTAGATCTGTTTGTTTTTCTTATGTTAGGTTTTATTTCATTCTGTATTTAGAGTCTGCACTTTCATGTCATCAGGTATGTATGCATCAATAGCAATCTCAGTGCCATTTACGTTACTGAAATTGAGCAAATATGTAGTCCTCCTGTATCCGCCAATCCCCTTGTGATTATTACACTTTCCCAAACCAAATTTGAATTGTAGATGGAGGGCCAAGGTTTTCAATGATGCTTGGCTGTCTGATAATACAAATATGTCCTTGTAATCCATTTTTAACTATTTCTTACGCACAAAATAAAATTAATAGTTTGGGGCTTAAAGGTTTTGATACTTCAATATTTTGATCTCTCCCCGTGTTACATTCAGATCCATCAAGATTGTATTCTGTTATGAAATTCGTCTTTGTAATTTTCTAAATTGTGTTCTTCTTTTCTATGGGTTTTGACACCATACAAGGACTCTGTATGTGGCCAGAGGTCAAACCATTGAAGACTCCTAGCAGGCTATTTTGGGACTTACACACCAAGGATTTTTTTTTAGGCTTTTTTTTGGGGCTTAAAAATCCTTACCTCCACTGGACTATTGTGGAACCCCTATAAATTATAACCATACTTTGGAAAGTGCACGTTTTCCTATAAGACTAAGCCATTTTTCCAGTTCCAACTAGCTTACACTCCAGTGCCCCTAGATCTGCTTCTGGGTCCATGGGTGAGAGGGCTGTCCCTTTTTTGGCTCGTTGGTTAGCCTGTTCATTTCCTTTTGTACCTCCATGTCCCAGAACATAGTTTAAAATTATCTTTTGTTTTCCTAGAGTCATTAGGCAATTTAGGCATACAAGTTTGGAGTTGAAAGCATATGCCTTACTGTCCGGAAATATGTAAATTTGTGCACTTTTCATATTTTCCCTTATTAACCACTGTGCCCAGAGATGTATTACAAGGACTTCAGCTTGTAAATTGTTTATATTAGTCCAAGGGTGCACCATGTTTTGCAACAAAATCTTTGGCCTTCACTTTTAGTATTACTTTGTCTATATGTCTTTTCCAGGTGTGCTTTTGATCTGTTATAAAGCCCAGATAGTCCGTCTTTCTGGAGAAAGTTTTTATCTTTTAAAAAGGGTGCTTTTAGACTAAGCTCCTTTCTCTTTCTGAATTTGTAAAAATATTATTAAGTAATCTGATTTTTTCAGTATTTTTGCATTGGCTAAAACAGGAAAGGAAAACAATTTCATTCAACCGTATATCGTTCAAGAAAAAGTTATTAAAGTTGTTAACGGTTGGCATCCACTGTTAAAAGTGTATATGGACAACTTCATTCCAAATGATGTGCACACTTCAGTGTCAGATGGCTTAGTAAATGTAATATTTGGGCCAAATGCAAGTGGTAAAACAATATTTTTGAAACAGGTACGATTCACTTGCATCAAACTGTTGGTACAATGCAATCATTTATTTATTTATTAGCCTACATATATATGGGATAGGGAAACTTTCATGGTCTTAAAACTACAAACAATTTGCACTACTAGAAGTCAATAAATTCACTTGGAATTTATTGAAAAAAAAAAACAGTTGCATTTTATTTTCAATTGAACTTTTGTCCCAGTCAATTTAAAGCAACATTACAATTGACAGATACATATAAATTTTCAGTATTGACTGAATCAGTTTGTTTTAAGATTGCCTTGATTGCATACTTGACTCACATCGGAAGCTATGTGCCGGCTGAGGAGGCAAAAATTGGTCTGTTGAAACGCATTTATGCAAGAGTGCAAGAATCCGAATCAATAATATCGAAGGTGTCTTCATTAATGTTAGAATTAAGAAGTGTAAGGGTTTTCTTTATGTATTGATTGTAGATAAAACTGTACATTTTCATTATGAACTAGATGGCATTTGCGACTACGAAAACACCACCAGCTTCACTCTTAATATTAGATGAACTTGGCAAAGGATCTACTGAGCTGAATTGTACAGCTATACTTACTAGTTGCATACAACAGTTTTTGTCTCGGAACGAAAACTGCCCACTAGTATTTATATCAACCCATTTAACGGATATTAGCCAATATATTGGTGATCAACAATTACTTTCCTTTCTGGTCATCACTTTTTTTTCTCGGTTAAAAATGTAACTTTTCAAAATTTTCACTATCGGCTTATTTTTTTTTTTTTTTTCTAGATAATGGATTACATAATACAACAAGGAGAGTTGGTATTTCTTCATAAGGTGAAAAAAAGTTACGCACATTCGAACTATGTCTTTGAGGTGATTGAAACCCTCGACCAAACACTTCCGTTTGTGAAGACAGCCAAAATAGTAAGTGTGTTGCAAATTTATTTACGTTTAAACTATTGTCTGGTTATTCAAATGCTTCACATTTTTTTTATTTATTACATTCAGAAATGTACAGAGAAATACATGTACAAAATCTTAAAAGCTATGTAATTCATTACAGAGCTGACATGTGGCAGAATTTATTGAACGGTTCCCAATGTTTTTACAGTAAACATCTTTATTATCACAGTAAAGTTTATTTAAAATTTTCCATATTTGGTTACATACAAGAGTTTAATCACAATGTCAACTTTCATATATAAGAGAAATACAATTAAATGAAACTAAACACTTAAATTTTTTTCTGCAGGTACTTGATGCACTAAGGACAGGAGAAAATATGTTACCATATAGTGAAACAAGAATAAAAAGAAGTCAAAAGTATGAATAATCGTGTATACAATTATTGGGCAGATAACATGGTTAATTTCTTATATTGCAGGCATATGAAATTTGCAAAAAAATTTTCAGAGCTTGACATGAGCAAAAGCGGTTATATGGATAAACTCCGTGAAAAAATTCAGCGTTATTACGAAGCAAGTTTTCACATTTGAAGTTTACTTGAATTCATTTTCCATATATTCAACGACAGTTGTAACATACTTAAATAAAACATGTTTAATATCAAAATGTATATGTTCAATTTGATTTTTCTATAATATAAACAATAAGTTTCGATTTATGTGTATTTTTTTTAGTTATGTTTAAAAATAGTTTTATGTACATCTTAGGCTAACGGTTGTTCCTCATCGCTTTCTTCTCCTGGTTTTAATTTAACAAAACCTTGATGGCCCAAAATATTACCAAGGTTGAATACATCACTGCCGTTCGCCTGGTTGGACCATCCTCCTCGTCCACATCTTCTGCAACCTTTGGAAAAATTTGAAATAAAGAAAAATACCATTGAAAGAAGTGTATCTTCATCACGCTAAGAATCAGACCCAAATAACAATTTTCAATAGTTAAAAACCAGCTAACTATTGGTTATAGCTATTATAGACATTGTAAAATATCTTCAGTACTACTGTATATAAAGAATCTTTTAAGTATAAACAATGTTTAAGTTTGCAGAAACGTGCTGAAAATACAAATTTTTGTTTTGATGGTATATTTAATTATCCAACAATCGCACGTTCAGTTTCACCATACAGTGTGATGATGACACGGAAGTAAAAATAGTTAATGAGATTTTAAAAATTTATCATTCAACACTTAACTAGGAAAATGAACAGTAATATATTAAATTTTTTAGGACAATAAACACAAGAGTAATGCAAAGTAAATTAAATCAGATTAATTTAACCGTCGTAAGCACAAAAACTGTACTGGTCACCTACTTTATTATTAGGTTTCTATCGTAAATGTTTGTCAACACACTACATAAGGCCAAGGCACTACTAACCATTGGCCGGATTTTATACAGCAAAAACTGAGGAAATATCAGGTGGTATTCGATATGCATATCTAACCATATATGAAGCACATATGGCAAAAACACTGCATAAATGGACACAAAGCAATTCAAATATAGCACTCCATTTCCCGTTCGTACACATTCATGTATAAAAGGTGGCTTTCAAAAGTGCCATGAGATACATAGAAATAAAACCAGATCTAATGAGAAATCATCATATAGAGAGAATTAAAATAAATGAGTTGGCTATAAACATCTTACAAAATGAGGGGAAACTCAACTTTTGTGATAGATAGCAGAGATCGTTATCAGAAAGACCAAACTTCAATTATCTTCTGAGCTGAAATCCGTGCAATTCAACTCTGTACACAGTTTATAAGAAGAAAATAAAAGGAGCGTGGATTTACATAATTTCAGACAGTCAGGAAGCTATAAAGGCACTAAATGTGTACTGCTTCACCTTAAGGTACAGAAGGAAACAAACTGGCTGGCCTTGGCTAGTTAGCCAAAAAAAGGCCCTTTTAGGATTAGAATCAAGCTAGGCGCTCCGAAGTGTGCTAGAACTTGAAAAAAAAAAAAAAAACTCAAGCATGAAGTATGTATGAGGAAGAAATTCACAAATCTCTCAAAAAGGAAAGTGAAGGAAAAACCTGTTGGCTAGATTTGGAAAATTACAGAACTTTACACCAGCATCCATTTCTCTTTTAACTACAACCAAATGAAAAAGCAGAGACAGAAACAAGCCAGCTTTCATAAGAGAAACCAGTGACTTCAGCCCATATCCTATGAGACCCCTCCCCATTTTTTTTTTTTTTTACTAGGGTTTGCAACAGTAGAGGTCAGATCATGCATATTTTGAGAAAAAGTACATTTGTAAGGTGGTCTAAATGCCTAAACCGTTGAGGCAACAGGTGCACCCCTAGTTTTTTATGGTAGAAAAGAAAGTAGTACTATAACAGTACAGTATGCATTTTATCACTCAAATTTTCTTTTGACCAAACTGCTGCTGTTTTGCATACTTGGTTTAATAAAAAATTATTTATATGAAATAAATAAGTAAATCAAGCAAAGTGTAGTGTTAAGTAAAAAGATATACGCAGTCGCATTTATGCATAACAAAAAAAAATAGTTAAAAATAAAATACACATTTAAATAAATGAAAATTGCTACTTAATAAAATACTAAATTGTGAATTACTGATGTTTGGATTTACTTTTGTAAAAAAGTTTATTTACCTTCTTAGTCAGTTTTAAAACTGTGATGTAGCATTATCAATAATATTACTATTATAAAATATCACCTTACTACCAAACAACAATCAAACCAATTAATTTTTTTTTCTTTCAAAAAAGGATTTATTCACATAAATAACAAGGTAAACAAGACAATAATGGGTAAAAAATGAAACACAATGTTTAAAAAAAATAATTAAAATATGGAATATATTTCCAAGAAAGATGGAAACAAAACAAACATAGTTAAAAAAAATAAAATAAAATAAGGGTGTTCTTAAATATCAGCATTTTGAATTAATGAGTCCCAATCTGCGCTACCTGATTCTCGTGATCGTGAATATTTAAATGCTGATATAACGATAGCTGCAGAAAATAAAATACAAGCGCCGGTCACCATAAGTGCACCAGTGAGACCTTTTTCACTGGCCGGAATGGTATAAACTGCCTCTTGCTTCACCGGTAAAGGCTGTGATGTGGTCATTTCACTAGACTCCGACCTTGTTTGTGATGTGCAGTTATCTGTAATTAGACGTAATGTTTAAATACAACAAAATAAATAAATCAGTAGCTCACTTACTTGAAACAAATTTCCAAGCTTTGAATGGTGAAATTTCAACGACATATACATTTTTTCCATTATTAGAAATGGCAATATCATGGGGATTCGTCAATGGGCCGAAGCTTCCAAGCAATGCCCCCTTCATTGACAACTTAAAACCCTGCACAGGTACGTTTTGACCAAAATCTACACCATTAACTACATAAATTGCTCCTCCTAAAAAAACATACATTTCTCATTGTAAGATTCCTATGATTAAGTAGATTTTCTTAGGAGAAGAAAAAATATAAATTATTAGTTATATTAAAAGAAGCATTATTACCATATAAGATACTATATAATTTTTCTTTATTGGATTCTACTGAATGTTCTTAGTGAAAACATCCCGTATAACCAACAAAAAAACTATTACAGTTTTAACTAGGTAAAAATTAATACAAATTAATTAATCTTTATGTAAGGTATTGGTCGAAATAAAAAAGCTAGTGTCCTGCTCATGATACTAACGTTTTCATTTCAACCAATACCTTACATAAAGATTGATTAATTGGAAAAAGTTATTTGGTCAATCGGACCAGGTAATATATTGGGTTTAAAGTCATAAATACCATCAACGCTGGAATATGCTACACTGAAAATCCTGTGTCCAATTGCTTTAGATGATATAATGAATGAAAAATTCCCAGTGTTTGCATTAAAACATTGAACCCGCCCATTTTCTCGGTCAGCCACAAAGACCAAGTTCTTATCCTCCGCCAGTGCCAAGGCATGTGGTATAAAAAACTCTCCTGGATCGGGTGTTCGAAAATCTAGGAAAAAGTTTCACTATAATAGTCAATCTCCACACATCTGTACCATATGCAAGGAAATTAGAATTTAAAAAATTCAGTCTTTGATTTTTAGCTACGGCTAAAAGGTCCACCTTTTACTTGCACATTTTCTTTAATTCATAGGCAAACATAAAATCATGTGTATATATAACCCAACCCATGCTTACATAAGAAAATCATGGATGATACAACAATATCAATTAAAAAAATCAAGACAAAATGTTTCCTTCAATTTGAAAGTATTCTGAAATGATATGATTTACGAAAGGCACATACCTTTATTTACAGTAGTCCTTCCCCATTCCAGTATTTTAACACCTTTTGAATTAAATTTCATTATTCTTGAATTGCAATAGCCATCAGCAACAAAAAAATCCCCATTAGCCGTAACAGCTACAGATGTCGGTTTGCAAAAGTGCGAAGAATCTCTACCTGGTGTTAATCTCACACCAAGAACCAATACAGCACTTTTTGACTGGGGTGATAATTTCATTATCTGATGGAGAGCAACATCAGTTACCCAAACATTGAATTCAGCATCAACCGTGATGCCATGAGGCAAAAAGAATCTGTAAAAGGAAAATTATAATAACAATTTTAAAGGCTATGTTAAAAAAATTAATTAATTAATTTAAAAAAAAACTCACATTCCACTACCCCACTCATTCAACAAGGTGCCATTTTTGTCAAATACAAGGATTGTGTTTTCTTTTATCGGGCCTTCTTGTGGTTGGAGGAAATTGTTTTCAATGTCGAACGAATTGGCATTCCAAATTCTTCCGGCTCTATGAAATATGTATATGTTATCAAGGGCGTCAACTGCCACTCCACTAATTTGTCCAAATTTGTAATCATTTTTTGTCAGTGGGTACGTCATCCAGGCTGAAAAATAAAAACACTTATTGAAATTTGCAAATCGAATACTGTTATTATTTAAGCTTTGCATAGTGATCCTCTACTATGGATAATTAATAAATGGCTGATTTCAAATTAAGGCTTGATTATTTTAAATAATTATTCTTTTTATATGTCTTGGTATAGATGAAGAAGTGTCACGAGCGGGATAACACAAAGACCCTAACTTTTTCTTCTCAACAAAGACCTTACATTAAAAGAATAATTAATTGAAATAATTAATATGGACAATTAAACCACTAAACATAAATGGATTAAGGCATAATTATGAGCATGTCAATAAGATTAGAGGTGTGATAAGAATTAGAAGAAAGTAACACACCTTTTTTTTAAGTTTGTTTTATGATTTTTTTATGCTCAACACAAAAATAATGTTTTTCTTTTATCAATTTTTATTTTTATTTTCAAAAGGTATTTTTATATTGACTTGAATAAACATCTGAATTATAAAAAAAATTAGGCACTAATCTTATTGAAAAGTCAAGTACAGAAAAAATATAAATTTCAAAGTGTGCCACTTTTTGTGGAGCGGCGTATTGGAGATAAAAGGCTTACTTTCAGGTTTGTTGAATGCCTCTCCATTTTCACTATTTCCAACGACCTGAAAGAAGAAAAAGTGTTAAAAAGTTGACTGTGCCATGTCAAAAGTTCAGTAGTAATTATAATTATATACATTTTAAGAATAGCTAGGAAGGACTATATGAGAGAACGCACGAGTCTTTAACAAAACCAACGTCATGAATTGGAATAAATAAACAAGAAACTCTTTTTTTGTGCACTAATTCAATAATTAAAGTTCCAATTCATGACAATATTCGTATTAGCAGCAAACCATACTCCGATGTATTTCAAATTAAGTTTTATTATTATTTGTATTACAAATGTTTTCAAAATGGTGTTTGGGTTTGAACAAACCCTGGCAACTTAGTTAAAGTCAGAATCTTTGGGGAAGAGGGCTGGCAAAGAAGTTAGAAAAAACTTTTTGTGAACAAATGGATCGTTTTATCAAACTAAATTTGGTGTAAGTTTAGCAATTAAAAAAAAAAAAAAAAACAACTATCTAACCACATTATCATTCTATGATAACAGCACACTTTAGAAGGTTGGCGGAGCATGCTAGAAGGAAATGGTAGGGAGAGAAAAAGTTAGGACGATATCAAAAATAAATATCTAAGCTCGCAATCATCACAAGTTACAAGAATCATCAACCTTTGTGGAGATCTTAAATTGTCTGTCTGTGGTATTGACGAAAAGACATCCGACACATTTTCTTCTTTTGTCGATTTAAAGTTTCAGTGCTTAACTTTTGGGGTTTCTTGTTTATATTTTGGCAATTTTTTTTTTTTTTTTTTGATGATTAAAGTTTGGGATGAGTAGGACATTTATTGAAAATATAAAATTTAAAAAAAAACAAAGGTGGCTGGACTATATACGATGGTTTTGATCACTTGTAATCGTTGGAATCCACAGGTGTTCCATACTCGTTTTATTAGAGGCAGGCAATTATTCATAAAACAGGAACTGGATGACGATTTTATAATTAAAAACGAGTGAAATCGCCAAATGTGAAAGTCAGAGGGTTTTAAAAAAAGAGAATTAAATAAGAAAAAGTAGCGACGTGAAAGGACTAAAGTCATAAGAAAAATGTAGAAAACGGTTGATCCTCCTATTAAAAAAGGATTTAAGGGTGTTTAGCAAGAAATCAAATCAGGAAAAAACGAAATAGTACAGAGAAAACATATGAACCATATTGCATTAAAAAACGAGGCATTATAAAATTGGTTTAATTACATGAACGTTCGCCGAGACGAGGGCCGGTAACCATAAAACAGTAGTGATAAAATTAAAATAACACATAGCAAACAGACATAACTAACTAGAACTTGTATATAGACGTTGTCCGAGTCCCGCTAATAAACAGTAAGGCCTGAGTCGGAAGGGGAAAATCAATGAAAAGCCGAGACGGCTGGGAAGACAGTCATTTTAAGTGTCAGGCACGAATTGGCAGGAGCCCGTGTAAGTGTACGGACCGGGGGCCGGAGATGTGGGAACTACGGGAGAAATCGCTCGGACTCTCGGACAGCAGTTCTTGACTTTTCGACCCAGTTCGACAGCGGCACGGAAGTGGAACCAATTCAACTGGTCCTCTGTTGATCCTGATGGCTATCGTGCACTCGATATTTATGAAACATCGTTGTTTTTTTTAAATACATCGATGATTCTATCATCGAAAGCCAACCATCCGATGTTTGCATAACATCGATGTTTTATTTTTTGTTACGGGTCAAAAACCCATTTCTTAAAAAAAAGCGTACAAAAGTAAGGAGAGAAAAATATATATAATATAATGCTTATAACTAACTCAACATTAATAGAGAATAAAACTTTGTATTAGACTTCAATGAAAAAAATATACATAAAATAAACAATGAAAATATTTATAAATAAACAACATAAAGATTTAATTTAAACGTGCTGTCTATATAATTACAACAATATAATAATATATAATAATATAATATAAATTTAAATAATTTCTTTCGCTGAATTCGTTTTTAAAAAACTTTTATCCAAGAAATTACAAAATAGTACTGATAGTCATTCAGTTTTTTAATGTACCGATCTAAATCAAATTTTTCCTGATATGCTTTCAGGAAAATCCAACTTAAGACTATGTCGTTGGCTAATAAAAATGTTTATATAATCTCTGGAGTGGGAGAGAGTGCTGATAGCAATTCTAGGAGTAAAACCTGCATACTAGCATTGTCACCACTTTATTTATTTAATAGAATAGTTATAACTCTTATATAACTCCTCGCCCCTTAAAGAGAGCATCCCTGGAAACTCATGGAAGAGAAAAATAACAATTTTAAAAATTCGAACACCTTAGAGATTTACATTGGTGATCATATCCGAACTTTAAGTATTATTTTACATTTGCAATGAACCACACCTGTGGTTACTCAGGGCTAACATGCTTTTCCTATATGTATACAAAATTATGGCGATTAGATGGGTAGAATTGTATATTCAATTCAATAATTATATCCAAAAGGTGTGGTTGAGATGGGAAGTTAGTGTCCATGTGGATCGAGGTCAAGATAGCTCGAATGGTCGAGCAGAGGCGTATCTAGCTGAAGATCGTGGGTTTGAATCCAACTCGTGCCATTGACTTTTTTTATCTCAACTAAAAACTTTATTTAATTGTAATACATAGTAATTTTTTTTAACTAAATAAAATCACTTTGCTTTAAGTAATTGAAACTTTAATGAGGAAACTCTCATTAACAAATTAATTAAATAAAACAACATTATTTCATATGTTGTCACATTCTATCATCATGCAATGCATCAGAGAGTGTAGTGAAAAATTTGTTCCTTTATATACAATAAAAATATTTTGTGATTTCTTAGGTGGCGTGGAAACATCGGAGTTTACCAAGGATTTCTGGGGAATCTGTACAAATATTAATTAATTTAAAAATAAAAATAATTTACTAATTTTTGTGGTCCATTTGGCCAATAAAAATAATCTCAAAATGTTTTCTTCTGCAGCTGAGATCTGAGATAATGAAGCATGATTTAATGGAAGCAAGAGACACAATTTATCATTGTGACAGTTACATATTAATTACAGTTTTAATAATTGCACAAGGTTTTTATTAAGTTTGCATAGAAGATAGCACATCTCAACACATGGAAAGTTCATTCTGGATATTAATTGATTTGATTACATTAAACTCTGATCTCTTATTTACTTATTTAACATAAAAATAAACTCTACCCATCACTCCTTACATTCAATTTTAATTCTTCCTGTAGTTTACACGTTATAAAAATTTATTTGATAGGGTCTGGCATCTGGGTTTGCTGTGAAATCTATCAAATCCATCGACTCCTCCATAAAAAAAAAAAAAAGTGATCCTCTTTCAAAACTACATAATGCTGTCTTAAAAACTACTCATTTTCCCTTGCAATGGAAGTTGTCCATTGTAAAGACGTAAACACTTTTCTCCATCGTAACATTCAATAAACCTATTATCTATACTGGGAAAATTTTCAAGACACTCCTACTCAAAGAAAAAATATTCCATCTTACTAGTTTAATTTCAATAAACATTAGAATCCAGCCATTGTGCTAACTGGCTATGTGGCTCAAACCCAAAGGTTGATAGGGTGTGGTGCCTGGGTTTGCTATGGAAGCTCAAGAGCATCCTTCCCTTCACCTACTTCTTTACCTTCCGATCTTATCTGACCCTTGACGTCAGCTAGGGAACATCCATCTCTGACCACTACCCTGCTAAGGCTGGAATCCCACAGAGTAGTATCCTTGGACCCATTCTGCACTACCTACTCATGCCGACACTTTCTCAGATGATACATCCTGCCTTCTAATAAAGATCCTGTCCTCTCAGATTACTCCCTGCAGGCTCACCATCTGGAACCTTAGAAAATGTGGCCAATAAAAATTAACATTGATAAAAGCTATCACAGAACTTTTATTCTCCATTGTGGAATAATGCCATCACTATATCTACATCAAATATCCATTTTTATAGTTAACCACATCTGCTACCTTAGGCTGTACATCAAAAAAACAATTGTACTAATCTCAATAATCCTATCAGGGGATTAAAGCGGCAATGGCCACATTACCTGTGGGCAGTGAGTCTTAGCCTAGGAAGGTCATCGTTGGGTGATTCTTTGCATTCTAGTACTATTTTTTTTTCTTAAATTACCAGATTTTGTTTTGATTTATTTTTACATTTGTACACATAAACAATTTTTGTAATTTTTTAAAATTTACACTAATATTTCAAAGGATGACAAAATATATAGCATACAAAAATAATATTTAATTACAGAAAAGAATCACATTAAAGAAATCACAATGTACTGCCACACAATAAGTTAAATACAATTAACTGTTTGCACTGTCACAACAGGATTCATTGATGAAACTAACGAATAAGGAAATGATTTAATTCCATGACAGGATGCTGCATATTCTCCATCTTTATTTACAGCGATGATAGCACCTGAAAAATTTTTATAATAACTTGCAATTCTTCTTATGAGTTTGTCAACAGCTGCTTTTGGTTTGATGCCATTTCTCATCATTTCAACAATAGTAGAACTAGAGAAACACAATTCAATTAATAAATACATAAATAAATGAATTATATAGCTAAACAAACCTTGGCAAAAATCTCATCATGATATCACCATCACCCGTTGCAACTGCAGCACCAACTTTACTATCTGCATAAGCACCTGCACCTGGTATAGGGGCATCACCAACTCGCCTGAATTACAATGCAAACGGAAAATTATTTACTAAATAAAGCTTTCTAATCTTTTTTCTTTGTTCTGCTTATGCAGAAGTGATGAAAAAATTCGAAAGATTAATGAATGGTGCAAAATGTTATAGTTAACAATAATCTACAATAAATTCTCAATTTACCAAATTGCCAACATATATTTACCCAGGGATTTTATGATTAGCTCCATTACTAGATGTTCCAGCAACAATGGAACCATTTTTATCAATGATTACCATACTGATTGTGTCATGATTCCAAACATTGATTCGGTTTTCTGTAGGAAACCGATCATTTATCTTTTCACTGATTTTTGTAACAGGTTTGTATGGTCCACAATCCGTTTTAGGATCAGGCATAACATCCTGTAAACAAAATATATTTTATTTGCACAATATGTAGACTCACATCACCTAAACTCATTTATTTTTCAACAAAGGAATTATTTTATAAATCAGCAATTTTACACATTACTACTTGTTTGAAATTGTTATTTGTATGGTTTATAGCCTCAGTGCTGACAAAATACTCACAGTCCAAAAATTTGGCTGGCAGCTCTTCGACTTCCATTCCTCATATATCTTGGAAGAATAACTTGTAGACAGGGATTCTTCTACAAATCCCATATTTTTAGCAAATGCTGTAGCCAATTCACCAACGAGAATAGAATGCTCGGTATGTTCAAGAACTTTCCTAGCAACTGAACTTGCATGTTTTATTTTCCTCAGACCACCGACAGCACCCATGTTCATTGTATCTCTGAAAAATGGAAATAGTGCTATACTATCCAGTTTGGTTTGTGCTGCCAAGCGGTCTTGCATTTGATTTTATGATTTTTTCTCGCTTCTAATTTTGTAAGTTCTCATAGCTGCCAGAACACATTGCAACTGTGGATGAAATTCACCAAGCAAAAGACATTTAGCTCCCTCTCAAAAGTCAAGTATGGATGTAAAAAAATAGTACAAGATAGTAGATTAAAAATTCAAGAACTTTTCTATACTATAAAAAGCATTCTGAAATAAAAATCCTTAAAACTACGCTTTAATGAAAGCATGTTATCTAAATTTTTAACGTCAGGCGGAAGGGGCTTATAAATTATCACACATATGTAAAACACATCCTTCTATTAATTTGCATGTTTTTTTGTTATGTAGTGGAAATTGTTGGCCCTTACAACATACCCTTGAACATGTGAGAATGTATTATAACAGTAAAAGTGGCTAAGGAGAGAATATGTAAGCATGGCAGTGTCAGGATTCTTCATTTTTGTTCTGAAGCTCTCCACATTAATCAAAATGGCCAGTCCAGGACTATGAAGAATTCTTTTTTGAATGATAAAACCTTATTTAAGAGTGAGCTACAGCCCCAAAAATAAGTCTGTATTGAGGATTGGTTAGAAACAACTTGTATAAACTATTCTGATGTTTGCACTTGTTGATTGTCTAAGCATTCTTATAGCAAACAAAGACATCCAAGTTTCGGTTCCAGTTGGAAAATTCCTCCCATGTTAATTGTTGTTGAGTACAACACACAACACTTTATGGGACTGGGGCCAATGGAGACTCGAGACTCACCATCTATCAACATGCTAGCTGATGATAAATCAAGGGAATCGTTAAAACTGATATCTACTGTTTTCTATATATTAAGAGTAAGACCATTCTCCAAATCCCAATTCATGACTATACATTGTTGCTCAATTTTTAGCCATAACTCACTGGAAATGATTAAGGAGGTGCCCAAAAGCTGATTAAGATGTAACCCCAGCGCCCTGTACAAAGTCATTAATAATACATCAATAATAATTAAAAATAAGAGAGGGTCAACATGTGTGCTTGGGATGTTGGAAGATGTCTCCCCACTGGATTCTGTTTCGGGTGGCACACAGATAAGAGGCAAACAGATCATCAGCAACACCTCTTATCCCTTCTTGCAGTGTAAATGGTAATGGTCAACCAAGTTGAACGCTTGGGAAAGGTTCAATAACATGCCTGCTACTTTAAGTTTATTTAATTTTGATTCAGCAATTATTGCAATCAGTGCATCTACTGTTGAAAATAATTTTAATATTTCTCAAGGAAACAGAAAAAAATTCTTAAGAATTTTGATTGGTCTAATTAATTATCTAGGGGATCTAATTAATTTAGGGAATATATTCAATACAAGTGGGGACAAATTACCAGTTAAAAAAATTACTGAATAATCTGAAAAACTTGACACGTTTTCTTTGTTCTCCACCCAAAAGCAACCAAATTTATGTTACAATTTCTTTGGGAAAAACTTACCCATCAAAAATCATAGCGTCGAGTGTCGATTCTCCATTTTCATCAGGGCTGCCTCCATAACCGACAGTATGATCACATTGCAAATCCTCACATTTGGTACAACCTGCTTCTATAGCGTCAATAGCCGATTTCATTTCAAAGGTCAAAGTTTGCCATGCTTAAAAATAATAGTTTACATACATAAAATAGTCCAAAAAAACACAATGTGCATTTTAAATGACATTAGATAAATTACTTATATTTACAGGTTAATAATTGCTTATCAATGGTCAAACCTAGCCTTATCTGCGTATTATATGCAAAACATTCTATTGTATTAAAAATGAACCATTTACATAATTTAAAACATTCTTGATATTTAAAGGAATCTATTTGTTTCTTCAAAATTATATAACTTTTGTTGCAAAAGCTTTCGAATTTCATGTGAACCAACCAATCCAATTTTCATGGTTTTCAATACAAATTACAGGAACGCTATTCAACAAAGTAACCAAGGTTTTCATGAACTTTTTTTGTAATTTATTTATTTAAGCTTTTTTAGGTGAATTTTTACTGTCGTAAATCGCCTTAACTTATTATCTATGTTACTTTGTAATATTTGTATTTCTATCTTAATTTTATGACTAATCGCTACATTACACTACTGTAATCAATGGAAAATAAAAAATGAATTAATAAATCATTTCTGCCGAGAAGATACTAAGGCAGTTTAAACCTTTCACCTTTCTGTCTCTTTAGGCCACACAGCCAATATTGTACCCAATATGGGGCTTTACGAAGCAAATAAATATCACCGTAAAATATCAAATTTACCGTCATTGTGGGTTACTCTGTACATTCTGTATGGAAAATAATGTTTCTGCAGAAAAAAAAAAAAATATTTACCTACATATGTCGCTTTAGTAAATGCCCAGGTATTTATAACAAGAGGGATCGTTGAATTTGTGATTGCATTTTGCTGCAAGCTTTTGTGACAAAGGAACACCAAGATGAAAATCAAAGGTAATCTTTTCTGACCCATGGTGGACTTAATTTCGAATAGAGACCTGAAAAGTAAAAGGTAGTAAACAAATTGTGGATTATGTACTCTAGAAATCAAATAAGAACACTTAATATCGAGTTGAAATGGGCAAAAAATGATCAAGCACTAGTGCTTTTCCTGTGATTGATTTCTTTTATCAATTTTAATCTTTTTTTTTTAATGTACATTCACTACAAAAAGTCTCTGAACGCCTACTGGTCTGCCCTAAATAAGAGCTCTAAATTTCTTATTATAAGTCACTGAATATAAAAACATTATTTTTGTAAATCTTAACGTATCAGTTAAAGGCCATTGAACATAAAAATGGTTTAATTTAAAGATTGTTGGTTCCCATAATAACTTTGAATACGTCAAATCTAGAGGTCAAAAAAGTTAAAAAAATATATTAAAAAATCCCTGTCTTGCAGTGTCTATCTGATTCTTGATTTATTTTGTGCAATATTATCTTAATTGCACCTTTGCTTAGTTAGGATAGTAGCCTTTGATTTGGAAATATGGCAGTCCACTTGAGAAGATTGATATCCTAGATAATTACATCATCATACAAAAAGAGTATTAAGTTCCTTTAAGAAGGCACCCTATTAGAACTTTCAATTATTTTCAACTTGCAATATTTAATTATTCAATTCAGTATTAAAAGAAGATGTTATTAAGTCTGCCAAGGTCTACTCTGAATTTTCCAACAAGGTTGCAAATTTAGTTTTTTGCAAATTTTAAACCTGTGTGTCACCTTTACCTTCTCCAGCAGAGCATCGAAGGCATACCGTATTTGCATGGGAGTAGGCAGATAAGGATACGGATAAAAGAGGTGGCCACAAGTGGGAAGCCAGCAAGTTGAGTGCTCTATTTTGGAGTGCGTTTCATTCTCTCACTCTCTCTCTCTCTCCCTAACTTCTCGCAGATCTTTTGCTCGACGTCCTCTTGGACACTGCACTCCATACGCAGGGGGCTGTCTTTTCTTTTGAATTTACGCAGGTAATTGGCAAAACTGCCATTCCCTGTCGAAGTTTGGCTTGTCCAGTAATCGAAGAGGATCCATTTTTCATGGGTTTGGTCTTGAACTGATGGAAAATATTGAAAGGTTAGGTTTTAACACTATTCCATTTCATGACTCCTCGGTCTTGGATGATGATCGTTTTTCCTCTCTTTTTCTCACAGCAATGCTTACGTAGCTATTCAGAAAGCTTGGAGAGCAACAACGGTTGTTGGCTCCCCTCAGAATAAATCAAAACAATAAATAACATTGTATCTAATTACATAATGTATATAATTTGTACAGATGGTAATTCAATTTAAAAAAATAATAAATAATAATAATAATTTAAATGGTGTGCTTCTATTTCACTGAAGGTGCTCAGATAACTTTTTTTTACTGAGTGTAATTGACAGGAAAAGGCAAATCTGTTACCTAAGACCTATAATTCTTCCAATAGTAAATAAACTTACAAGGCAAAGAAAATGATCTTGCATTTTTACAGAGTATTCGACAACAATAAATCACGACGTCTGTAATTTTCAAGATTCGTGTTATCAATTGTAGTGAAATGTATAACAAATAATAATAAATTGACAGATTTGAAAAGGTTCGCCGACCAGTATCAACGTACCCAAAAAAGATATGACTTCTTCCTCACGCCAACACACCTCACCTCACACTACAAAGACAGTGACCAGAGTTACGATGATTATGAATATGAGCATTGAGCACTAGCAGTCAGCAGTAGGGATTATCACAAGTGTCTACTATCATATTAAAACGTGAGCCGTTTTGATATCGATCGCCATTCCTATCGAAGCAAATTCCGTTCTTCCTGACAGAACATATCGATTAAGCTTGTTATTTGAAAAATAAAACACCATGGGTGTGCTGTTTGCCCGACTATATTTTCCCTTGTCGATGGAGTAAAGCTCCATTGTCTGTTGGTTAAGTGTGACCAGGGTTTGTTCATTATATTCATAGGAAATGAATATTTTCTTTGGTGATTGATCAGCCTTCTCAGTTTAAATATGTTTTTGTTTATTGATCCTCTAGTGTCTTTTTAAGAAACCCGCGACTTTTTTCCTGCTTCTCCTTACATGTTGGTGGTCTGGTCAGTGGTATTGTTGGTGTCTCGTCTTCTTCCTTGCAGAATCTGCATGTGCTGTGTTGGATTGTATTGAGCTTCTTTTAATGCCCGTTTAGTCCGCAGTGTCCTGTTAAGATCCCTGTTAAAATTCAAAGTTTCTTCCTTTAATGCATTCTCTTGTTTCTTACCTTCCAAACTCGTTAAAAATTTTGGTGGATTGTTTGTGTTCAATAAGTGAATTTCATTGTTTTCTCATTTTCATTTTATCTTTTTATCTAAAATAGTGTGTCCCTTTGCTACAGAAACACTCAGGACTTGTCAACGATATAGCAGTCCTCTTCCTTACAAGGGCTTCTGCTCTCTCTCTCTCTCTCTCTCTCTCTCTCTCTCCGTCCCCTTTTTCTTTTTGTCCTTCTGTCTGAGATACTCTTGATAATGTCCTGCAGGTCTTAGGACCCACCAGAGAGGGACTTTATTTTGCATACCTAATTTATTTAATTTAGTTTCGAAATTCAACACCATCTTCAAGTAGTCACGCATTAGTCCTGGCATAGACTACAGCCTGGAAGATGCTGGTGTATTTTCTCATGAGTTCTGAGTATTTGGTTCCAGGACCAAACTCACCTCATAACTTCTTGCATTCTAAATCCATCAGTGTACCAGCAGATGGTGCTGTTTTCAACTTGGTCTTTCCCTCCTCTTTTCTATTCTTTTTTTGTACTTAGGTCTGTTTGGAAATTTGTTTGAATTCAAACATCCTGTTCATGTCACCTTGAGCAACAGATGTTCCCGCATTTTTTGTTTGTATTTTTTAAAATTGTTTTAAAGGCAAGAACCACCAAGGGTCATGGTTGCCACGAGACTCTGGTAAATGTCTAAACCATCGAAAACTGGGTGAACAGACATACCGGAGCCAGACGCAGGCAAGCTAGACAGGGTGGACAACTTGGGAGGTGGCAGCCAATGTTCTGACAGCATCTTCTTGCCCCTCTAATTCCTTCATTAAACTGTTATTATCTCTCCATTTAAGTTTTAGAAACAGCTATTAGTTGGTAGGTTCAGTTGAAGACTCGTTCTTGAAAAAAATCTACTCAGAATTTAAAAACAACCTCAATTTAGATTAAAAATGTGTAGACAACAGAGAATTTTTTGTGATGTATGTTTTTTCCAAAATAGAAAACCCATTTCCCCACCCCCCACCCCCCAACATACTCAACTCCATGTACAGTTTACTATTTCTCTCTTGTATCTCTTAGCGAACCGTTCTTTATCTATTAATAGCTTTATAACCCAGCATTGCCCGGGGAGACAATAAGAAGTGTTATTTCTCTTTTTTATGTTGCCCATTATTTGTTATATGCCCATTTTATAGACTACAACCCGTTCAGCACTATCAAAAACAAAGTGTGAAAGTTTCTTCAAAATCAATTCAGTAGTTTTCCTTTTTATGATTAAAACACATATGAACATTCACTTTTATTATGTAGATTGTGCTTTGCATCTTTGGTATACATTTCATGTTTTCTACAATCCAGAATTATAGACCAAATAAACATTAAATATTACATTTTTATATTATTTCATTGTTTGTTTTTATTTATATAATTATATTGTTTATTATTGGCTAAGTTAAAAAAGTGAAAATTTGTAACAATATTTCAAAAAAACTAAAGTAGAGGAGAGATCGCATATTACATATATCATTTTTGTTGAGATCAACATCAACTGACTTGTGTATCTACCTGTCTTTTTGTATTTATACCATTTTATAATAAAACTACCCAGAAAACACACTTTGAGTGAGTACAAATTCTTTGATTAAACCTAAAATCTCTGTATTGTATAAATTCATATGTATAATTTAAGCAATATTTATAAATCCCTTGGATGTGATCTCAATAAAATTCAAAATGTTGGCACGATAAAGAAAATATTTTTCTAACTTACAGCACACCCGAGTGCATCTCAAGATTTTCAAATAATAATTTATAATGTAAAGTTTGTAATTGTCCAGAGTGCGTACATATTTTAAGAAAAAGTAATTTGAAGTGGATTTATTCCTAGAGCTTTAAATTATTTGTTATTTTTAATTCTATATCGTTAGAAACAAAAACTAAGACAAGAACAAGAGGTGTAGGTAGTCCTTACAAGTTGAAAGGGTGACAACTTTCAAATAAATTTTACTTGCAAGCCAGTTTCTGTCAAATATCATCTTTAGACTATCTGTGGGGAGAACAATAATCTGTATGAAAAAAAAAAATTGTTGAGTTAACAGGTAGTTGTTATAATGAAGTATGTCCTAACACGAACAACAATATTATTGTGTAACTATGGTAACTGATCCACACGTGTATTGATTGATCATCAGATAATTATTGCAGTTGCCACCTTTCTTAAGGAGACTTTTTTAAAAATATTTTTAGTAAAATATTGAAATAATATGTCGCGACATTATGAAGTTACAAGTGCGTACTTTCGAGAAATAAACGATGAATCAAACGCGTTTCCTGATATAGAATTTCAGTGTGTCGAGACCAGTTTCACTTCCAGCTCTACAAGCTCTTACATAGAAGAAAGTTCATCGAATCTTACGATGGTCACACCTCGTTCATTGTCTGAATCAAGTTTGGTGTTTGAAAATTTGGAATTGCCCGACGAAAATGACAAATGTACCAGCCAGTTCAAGCCAAGCTACAAATTGTTCCAAGGCCTCTTCGACGATTTAAACATCAATGGAAAACAGAGGCCTCAAACGAATAAATCTGCGAAAAGGGCAAATATGAGTTTTACTAATGAACAGGCGAGAAGAATAAAGCGTGAAAATGAAATCCTATTAAAGAAAATAATGTCAAGCTCTAAATCAACTCAGTGTAAACCACAGAATCGGACGAAACATTTAATATGCAGCGCAGAAGTGAACAGGAAACGACACCAAGAAAGAATCACTCGCGAAAATTTGGTAAAAATATTTTATAACTATTTTTGTAATTGTATAGGTGTTTACTACTATTAATTACCTGTGAAGAATACACGGATAATCTAGAACTTGGTAGGTATACTGGATGAAAAAACAAATTTAGTTGTTATCTGCCAAGCCTTTGATAAGGTCGCAATCAGGGTAAAACAATCTTAAATAAGTCTTAAATTGATTCAATTAAGTTTTTTAACAACTTGTTCCAAATTTTTTTGAACATTGTTATTCATTAACATTGAACATTAACATAAGGACTGTGAATATACGTAGACATGTATGGAAACAGGATTTAAGAAATAAATGGATAAATTTATAATTAAAATACTTGAGGAGATTTGTACATAGTTGATAGGGCGATGGACGAATTTTGAGTCCGCCATGACCCAACTTGAGTGAATGGAATAAGAATGAGTGACAGTGTGAGTGTGTTTAGATTAACTGATACTTTATCCTGTCAGTATTATTATAAATAAAAATGTTGATTAATGGATTAATAACAAATGAATAACCACTTTTTGGGAATTTTCTGGTTACCTGGTAATTCCACCAAGTCTCCTCCTGAATCATTCAAACAAAAGTAAAAACATAAAAGGCTGAGAGGTCTTCCTGCTTCGCATCCTTGTTCTTTCAAATCATCCAGTTAGATTTTAATTGCATCAGATCGAGGCTGATTTTATAGTTTGTGTAACTAATTCTATGCAAAAATTATGAAGTTTTTATATTTCCCGATTTTATTAATGTTTATTAAACAGTTTAGTGAGTGTAAATTAGGTCTTTTCACTAAATATACAACTGAGTAGTTTGAATTTTTGATAAATACTGATGTACGTTTGTTTTCTGTTATAGATTCTACTTAGAAAGATTCAAGAAGCCAAACCTTTCCAGTCAATGAAAAAGACGCCAAAGACATCCTTTTGACATTAACAAAGAACATGTATAATGTGAGATTTCTTTTTGAGGTTTGAGGAGTGAAGAACCTGCAGCTTAGTCGTTTCTTGTCAGACCAAAGCAGCAAGAGTAGTAGAACAAAATGATCAGAAATGACCAACCTACAGACTCATGTGTATAGTAAAAAAAGTGTAACATTTAATCAATTTTGTATAATAAATTTATATTTTATTACTATTGAATAATTGTTTCATTTAATTTGATTGGTGAAGTGAAATAGGGCAACGAAGTTATTCAAGCATTTTATATATCCAGGCTTACCACTAAATAAGAAACAATCTAAATTAATAATTTAAATAATATAAACAGTTGTGCATACCCACAGTTCCAATTTTAAACGGAGCAATAGGATTTGAACTTCAGTCACTCAATCATGATATAGCATAACTGCTGAAATGTATTTTATGAGATAAAGTTTGATCCTACTTTTGAATTAGACAAATTGAGCAGATGATTGATTGAAAGTTTCCAGGGTGTTGTATACTGCGCCCTTTAAGAGCTATTGCCTCTGTCTAGAGCACATCAGTGAGTCCTGTTTCATCAAGAAACTTGTTTAATAGGCCTGATTTGATTGGTTGGAGCTCTTCTATGGTCACATTGTATCCCAAAACACTTCCTCCTGCGGGCTAATGTTGCTCCGCAGTTTGTTAGTAGATGTGTTGGTGTTTCTTCTGCTTCTTTGCAGAATCTGCATGTGCCATCTTGGATTACTCCAATTTTCTTTAGATGTCCATTTAATCTGCAGTGTCCTGTTAGGATTCGCAGTCTATTCCTTTGACACATTCCGTGTTTTCTTTCTTTCCAAAATTGGTTAGAAGATTCTTGGGTTGTTTATGTCCAATAAATGAATTCCAGAGTTCCCTTATTTTCTTTTTGTCCTTCTGTCTGAGATAATCATTGATAGTGAAGTTGAGCATAACAAGAGTGATGATCGAACTGTATAGTGAGACAGTTTGGCATCAAGGATGCTGACTAAACGTCAAAAAGTGTAATAAAGTTCATATCATTAATTTGTTTCTCTTATGATTTTGCCATTGATATATTACATCCCCATATTTTTCTAATGCTAATGGATTACTTTGTTTGATTGCTCATGTTTTGTACTTAAAATGTTCGATCCAGTTCCTTGATTTGTTTTGGAGTATAACATTTCATTGTATCTAATTTCTTCTCCTTTGTAGTCATTTGAGACTTTACAGGACTTAATTATTCAGATATTGACTAACAGTCACTAATCACCACACACTTTACAGGACGTTGTAAAGCATGTTTCTGAGATCATGTAGTCACTCCACATTTCTAAAAATGGATGTTGTATGCCTGAAATGTTGCATAAAACATTTCTATTTATAGGACTGCACAATTTGGAAACAAAATTCATTTTGAAAATGGATCCTTAGTTTGATTTTAAAAAATTGTAATGTCAATACACATATTTTAAACTTACTGGAACAGTAGCCACAGGCTACCAGGCAGTCAAGATTTTCAGATGACAAGAATCACACTTTCAAGGTGGCTTCTGAGTTTTAAAAATTGTTTTTAAGTATGTGTAAAATAATCATAAGCTGAATGAACTGGAACACTCACAACCTTATAAGATGGAAAACAGTAACTCTATCCCTACAACTACACTTAAATTATGCCTAATCTAAACTTGGGGTTGGGAGCTCGGCAAAGTGATTTTTATTTCTATGCCCTCCCCTTCATTCACGCCAAATAAATACAGATCATGTTCATACAGACTTAATCACTTACGCAAATAAATGTATTCACCAGGTTTTTGTTTTTACACCAGTCACACACTATATATATATTACGCAGGGCGGGCGACCCAGACCCGAGGGGTTAAAAGCTTGGGTAGGCCCGTACCCCATCCCTAAAAGGTCCGGGACCTGGTCGGCTCACGAGTCCTGCATAAACTTATTGGACTTATTTACAAACCCCAGGATTGTGGACAATTTTATCCTGGGGACTGTTTTAGTTATGTCCTCTCCTTTGAAAGTGTTGAATCTTTCCCTGGCATACCTATCACATTCAGCTAGGTAGTGTCGAGCAGTTTCTTCTTTTGTTTCGCAGAAGGGGTCTGGTAGGGTATCCATTATGAAGAGGTGTCTTCTCAAGGGGCAATGGCCCATTAGGATACCTATCAGCCTCCTAATTCCCCTCCTAGAGTTGGAGAGTAACCATTTCGCTTCCTTAGGTTTGATTTCCTTCAGAAACTCCTTTGATTGCCTGCATCCGGGGGTCGTATTCCATTCTTTGAGGAATTGTTTCATTCCCCAGCAACTTATACTCTCTTTTGCTGTGCTTAAAGGGTGGGGTAATACTGGTTGTGGCCCGACAAATGCAATATTTGATCCTTTCTTGGCCAGGCTGTCCGCCTCTTCATTGCTGCAATGTCCCTTACGAGCTGGTATCCATATGAGGGTTACCCTATTCTCATACCTGGTAATGATCCTGTTAATGAATTCAACCGTTTCCTCTATCTGTCTAGATGTCGATAATACTTTTTGTAATGATTTTAGACTGGCCTGACTGTCGGAAATTTTTTTATACCTTTTCCCCTTATCCTGTTATCCATAAGTGTTCTACAGCAAACATTGATGGCCCAGACCTCTGCCTGAAAGACCGAGGTATTATTGCCAAGGGGGGAGGAGATGCTGATCCCTAATTGGGGAGTCCCACTCTAAACTCTATAAATATATAAAGTTAATAACCTAGTCGGCTTTGGTGTGTTACTTGATATTTCATCACAAACACCCAAATTATAACACTCATGCTAATAAATACATTCATTCAAATTAAGGAATTTATTTGAACCTCATGAAAGGGCTCCCTACATGCAACCATACATATTTATCTACTTAAGGTTTCAAATTAATTTCTTAGTACCACCACTACTGTGCCCTATAAGTGTCCTAAAATCGAAAAAAGCTGTGTTGCAAAAATGGTATTTCTTTAACAAGGAGATGCCCTTGTGTCAGCTTGCTGTGGCCTGTCCTAAGGCAGGTCAATGTGATGCTTTCTTTTTTCACAATTCTTCCGTGGTATATGATTTGACTGATGGTATTATTTCATGCAGTTGACCTGATTGTTAATATGTATAACACTCGAGCCCCACCAAACTCGGGTTAAATAATCTTTTAAATTGCATGAATATGTATTTTAATTTAGTCAACATTTTAATGATGTTCGGAAAAATTAAACATAAAAGATAGGGCAATAAAAGAATTATATATTAAAAAAATGCGAGATAAGACAAAACGTGAGAAGCCAGCAATAACCCTAGTTGCTAGCCAGCTGAAAAAATAAAAATAAACAAAGAAAAAACAAAATAATAATAATAACTATAATGTTTCTTTAAGATGTATCGGATTTCACAATAGTACATATAAAAAATAAAAGTTCAGGCTATTCCAAAGAATAGTAATCCAGGTTACGAAGGAATAGGAATAGGTATATTGTTTTTAAATTATTTAATATGTGGGGTCTGTATTAAAAAACCATAATTATCACAATTTTATTAATGTGAATTGCAGTATTAATTAACAAGATGTGCTGCATGTTTCTCCAGTTGGTTAATCCAACCTGGGATTCAAGACACACCTCTAGCAACCCTATATTTTTAAATTTCATGAACTAGCAACTTCAGTCTTGCCAAATAAGTTTCAAAACATTTTAAAGCGCAAAACCTAGAATTTGATTTATATTAATCAGTATAATATTATGATATTAAATAGATAAAATGAATTTCATTCTTTTTTTATTTATGTGAAAAAATTGGTAAACTGGGTTTACATTAAGCGATCAATTTTATTTATGTATATTATTGGCTTGAGTTTTAGAAATTTTTGAAAATAATTTTAATATATATATATTTTTTTATTTAAAAGTATTAATACATAGAATAGCCAAACAGTAGAATAAACATTTCACCTTGTTAATGTTAATGATTCAAAATAAAATAAATAATAAATTACAACATAATGTTATATTATATTTTAAGATAACATTCAATTTTATTTAAATTTTAAGTTGAAAATAAGTTAGTCTTGTTTGAAGCAGATTTTTTTTTTTTGTTTTTTAATATTTAATTTATTGTGTTGTGTGAGATAGATTCAAAAATCTATCGAACACTATTCTCCTATATACACAAAAATTAATATGAATGATAGAAGTCTTTATTGCATTTTTGTAATATAGTGTTGATATGCATTTCTCACAAAAGTTGAATATGACATATAAACTGACATGGTGCTTAAAGAAAACAATTATTCACCTAATTATACATATTATAGGTATTGGCATGATGAATGCAATATTTATACACATAATTACACAAAAAATATCTTTAAATTTTTAAGGCATTTCAACTGACAAACCCATAAACTAAAATTATTACCTTAAACAATACATCAAACATTGTGTTGTACTTTATTTGGGATTAATACATTTATCTCATACGAAAGTACATATTAATTAACAAGGAGCACTTCTACATAATGTGTTGCTTCCTTTGTCTATAGCCCTAAAATAACTAAGCCACACACAATTTAACAACAGCACATTGTGCCCTTTAATTACATGAAGTACTATTAAATAACAACCAGGTGACAGGTTTATTATTAATTGTGAATATCAATTATTAGTCATGAAGAAGGTCACTTACCAGAAAACATTGTATTTCAAACAAACGTATGTTTTCAATGTTAATAACTTTTTATAGATAATGTCTACTTATTTGTAAGCCACTTCTAATGGCCAAAATACTACTATCAACTAATGACCATTTAGTAGACCACCCTCAATCAAAGGGACAATAAACTTATATTTCGCTTCCTTTTACATTTTAAACATTTAACAAAATGAAATAAGAAGTAAAGAGGCTAGTGTCATAAAAAATAGTTCCGTTGAATGAAAAATGAAAAATTTTGGAGTAAATTTAAATCCCAAACGATTAAAGATTTATTTGTCATGAGAATTTCAAAGTGGCTAGAGTTTAGCAATTAAAAAAATGTATATCTCATTTTGAGCTTGGAGGGTCTACTTTTATCAGTCTAGGCACATACGTTTTAAATATCATTCTAAAATGTCTAGTACGTTATCTAAATTAAATAACTCCTTTTTCTCTCCTACAAACTAATGACTTTTGGTAAAATTTAATTGTTGAATCTATATTTTATTTGGAAGAATAGAAAATATGTATTATTCAGATTTTTAAGCAGATTGTGAAGATTCATTTTTAATTAATACCTATAAGCATGTATGTTATAAAGTACTGCTATGATTTTTATACCATAAATAAACAGTGATTATGTAAAACAAGAATTCATCTTGTTTGATTTAATGATTGGAAAAATAATTTTATAATTGTCAAGCACAATGTTGTAATACTTTTTTTTTATAATAAAACCATCCTTAACTATTAATATACTTTTTTTCATACGTTAATTTTCATTGCTTTAGTCCAACTAAAAGCTATTTATTTAAAAATGACATAATTAAAAAAATCCGTTAAAAGTAGTCTAGATGTGTATTATGTAATTACATGTACTAATGATTAATATGTGAGATGTGTGTAATAACAGTTATTAAAATTTGTTATACCATAATAATGTTTATACTGTTTGTAACTACTTTGAAACATACATACTTATTATCTCATTATATAAATGTAGATTATATTGTAGCAAAGGCAAAATCGTATTACATATTATTCTATCTACAGTCAGGAATTAATATATTGACTCCAAGCTTAGATGAACCCGATTTATTCCATCCTTAATTTTATTGTAAACTACATGCTATTATTAATTTCTGCAACAACGTTGTACTGATTATTAGAAATATTGTTTTAAACGAACAAAATGTATATTAACGTTCGGAAAAACTGTTTAATCCCTCTACTATAAAATTCTTGTCGTAAAATTTAATTTTGCTGCAATGAACCATTCTTAATAATAGTTTATCAGGAGGCAAACATTTCATTAAGCACTTTGTCACAAAACTATGCCATAAATAAACACAATTTATCTCCTTTTATTTGTATATATATATGTAATTCATTAACTTGGGCTCGAAAAAGACTACACAGTCAAATGTACATACAGTGCCGATTTTAAATTTTAATCATTTAGATGCATTTTAGGCCGTGCTGCGACATGTACAAAATTAACTAACCTTGTTGTAATGATATGATTGGTGAATGAAATGCAAATTGAAAATAACTTTTTTAACGACTAGGTCGAACCTCCTTGTTTGTGTAGTTAATAGTTATTAAACAATAAAACAATATAAGATTGTAATGATGCTTTAACTATTTATTAGTTTATTAAAATAAGTTATTTGTTAATCGCTTAAATTATTTTATAGTGAAAATTAATATATATTATTTGATGCCCATCCGTATATGAAAATTGGTGTTAGAATATAAATTCATAAGCCCAAGAATATGTAGCTCTATCCAATAGACTGGTCAAAACCTAATAACAACAATGATAAAGTTATGATAATGATTAACATACTTATTATTAGCATACTGCGTATTGATTACATTTTGTACTTTGCTATATTACCATGCGTAGGCAACTAATTCATGACAACATCTGTACAAAATAAATCTTTTTACATATGGCAACTTTAACAAATATTTATATGGTCTCTTTATACACATTTAAACACAGCTGGATCTCTCTGAAATTTTTATAAATATATAAATAAGTTTACACATGTGTTTGTGAGTGTGGCGTTTATGTTGTGAGGCTTTGTACATATACTTAGTTGTAACTAGATACACCAAGACTTCTCTTGTACCAGTGGAGCATAACTTTTAATATTACACTGTCAAATAAAAACAACATTTGCAGTCTTGTCTTCTAGGAAAAAGGACCACTATCCTCTATCCCAAATCACAGAAGAAATCCACCTCTGCTGACCAAACACCTCTTCATAAACGCTTGAAAACATCTGAGGAGTGTATTCAACATTTGGAAATAGTTTATGGAAGAATTACATAACATTTTATGAACTAAAGATTGAGTTTTTACAATGGTTGTTTTCAACAAAGTTGCATGTCTATTGCTAGTTACTCGTGCAAACAATTCAAAATATTTCAGTGATTAAAATGTTAACAATTTTTTTAATGGATTTATTTCCTTTTGGTAAAATAAAATAATCTCAGTAAATGTAATTGTCATATATTTTGTTGTGTATTACCTTCTAAGTCAATATTTTGACTAATATTCTAAAATTCAAAATTCTAATATGGCTAGGAGAAACACCAAATTATAGAATTAATTTTTTTGAAATTTTGCTCTGTTAAAATCTTAATCACTATACATGTTTAGAATAAAATGTTTTCTTCTTTGCTTCCTATATAAATTAGCAAATTTTCATTTAAATTGTATTTGTTATAGAAAAACAACTGTGTATCTATCTGTGCATCTAACCTGTCTTAGCTAGAATAAGCTGAATAAAACAAATAAATCGACAGGATTGGGTGTCAAAATGTTGAACATCATAAAACCAGAAAATCACCAAGATCAGTCTAGAGAAAGTTTTTAATTTGTAGCCCAAGCACATTTACATTTTGGTTGAGTTCAACATTTTCCCACCAAACCTGAAATGAAAAACTAAGAAAAAAATTGTAAAATCTATAAACTATATTTGCACAATAAAATTTTATTAGCTTTTGATGCTCTAATAGTGGTATTACATGTTAAATTAAAGCATGAAATGTTTATGCGGTACGAGCAAAATTACTAATAGACAGTGTAGTGATAAAGGTGCTTGAAAAAAACAAAACCAAAAACAACACTCAAGTTGAATTGTCAGGATGCTCAATTTCAATTAAATTTTAGATTTATTTATAGTACTTTTATTGTTATCCTTAAAATAAAATAAAAAATATTTGTTAGTTAAATTCAGCTGTATATGTGGCCAAGATGGCTGTTGTACTTTTCTTGCATACCCCCTCAATCCCAGTAATTGCTTCTAGGTGTTTCAAGGTCTTGTTCAAAGCTGTCTCAATGTAAACAAATAAGGCATTTCAAGTGAAAAGATTAAGTGTTATCTAAAAATATAAAAGGAGCAGATATAATACACTTAAAAAAAAAATCAAACATAACAGTATAAGCGATCCACATGTTTAACATCTTGAAATCAAGTCTGGTAACATGACTTAATAACAAGTTTGCAGGATCAAGTTTTGCTCCCTTTGTTATTAAATTTCTCTAATTAATATTCTATAAATGTTGTCACAAATTTAAATATATTCCATTACACCCGTGATTTTTCAAAGCACATTGTACTATATTATTATTATTAGTAATAGTTATTTTTATTATGATTTTATATCTAGGCCACATGGGTTTGTAGATAAAATATTATACTGATATAACACAGGTTAAACCTGAAAATAGGCAACCAAACAATAAACTGAGAATCATTCAAATTCACATGATGTATTCTACGCAAGCTGTAATTGAAATGATAATAAAAAATGAATGCCGAACATCTAATTTCTATCTCAGTCTACTGATTGATTTGCCTAATTCTCTTAACAATTAGTATTTATTATTAACTTTGGAGTATCATAATTACCTCACTATATAACAATATTTAACAAGGGCACAAGTGCTACTTTGTACCCTAAATGTATAATCAGGCACTGTCTTTTAATAAAAGTGACCAATAATAACACATTATCAAGTGAAATATTGCTACGATAAAAAAAAACCCAAACTCCTTTTATAACTGCAGTAATGAATAATATACATCCAGGTCATTATGCAAAATGTAAATAACTAACTTTATGATCTAAATAATAGTGAATAAACGAGTCAACAACATAGTACATATTGCATGTTCATAGCATTATAAAATACATATTTTATTCATACATACAGTTTATTCAGTTTATTTTATTCGAACTGAACGACTTATGAACCTTGTGGAACTCATGGAGGATGTTGATAATAATGCCTTATACAATATAATAACATTGTCTACAAACTATCATAACAAACAGGGTACAAAGTAACAATGTATAGTTTCTAGAACCAGCTGCTCCCTCCTCCAAATTTACTTGTAAGACCACCTATGCCTTTTCCAAAGACATTTCCCACTTTGCCAACAACATTTGCTGTAACATTACTTATTTTTGCCACATAGTTACCGTCCTCTCCTATGGCACCTTCCCTAACCGTTACTTTCGGTTTGGAACGATCATCATCATCTCCTCCTTCCTCTGAATATCCTCTGTTAACAAAATTATAATTAGACATGACAGTGGTGTACATCAAATACACATCTTATTATGCTATAGTTCATAATTTAAAAAAAAAAATTGGCTTATTGTATAGAAATTTATGCTCAACTCTCTTTTTCAATGTTATCGTCATAATTTTGTTCTTTACAATACTAAACTACACTCTGTCACGCTTACCATACAGTAAAGCTTCTGATTTTGACCTAAATACTCCGAAATTCTCTAACTGTCTCAAAAAACTATTGTTTACACTTCTGCAATTGTATATTCCACACTACCCTTACTCTGGAAATATTCCAACATCATAATCATCCTGAGAAGAAATGAACCTGGCAAGCCAGTTCAAAAAGACTCACTGTTTCCACCAATTAGTTTACTTCCCATCACATCGAAAGTATTTGAAAAAATTCACCCAAGAAAACAAAGAATATTGTATGGGAGCCTTTCTTAATGCGGCACAAGCGTTCGACTGCATGTGGCACAAGGGTCTCTTATACAATCCCAGTCCTCCAAGTATCCTCTTTATCAGAGTGGTTCTTTTTGGACAACCAGAATGAGATTGCTCTGAGCACTACGCTCTGACCATGGGCGTACCGCATAATCTCATTTACACTGCTGATACCACCTTTCTTGCATCTTTTGCCAATAACATAGTTCTAACACCAGTCCTGCGCTAGCTTCAGAAGATCTGCAGAGACTCCCATGTACAGCAGATGAGTGGTGAAGGGAACAGAAAATTAAGATAAATTAAAGCAAGTGTGTCCTTGTCACATTTACATTCGGTTGCAAATCTCCTCTAACAATTTACTACAGTAATGTGCCTATCCCCATATCCAACTGCATTTGTTACCTTGAGTAGCACCTAGTTTCAAGCTTAACATGGAATTAGCAACAAAAACTAAACAAATAGTGCTGTCTACTTTCCAAACTTACAGGAGACAATCCAACCTATCGAAACAAAAAACAACTTATAATCTACAAAACACAACTGATTTGGACATGAGGCATAGATCTTTGGATGCTTCATATTATGTCTCCAATAATACCTTCCACAACAACCTTAAAATCCCATTTATCCAAAATTTACCAAGTCCCGCAATAACCTCTTACATTATCTTCATATTTCACTATTTCGTGGTCCGCTCGACCAAGTAATGTATCACAATTAATTACGGTTTTTAGTTGAGATGAAAAAAAGTTAATGGCACGAGAGAGATTCGAACCCACGACCTTCAGCTAGATATGCTGCTGCTCTACAACCTGAGCTATCGTGACCTCGATCCACTTGGACATCAACTCCCCATCTCAACCTCACCTTACGAGTTTTCCCCCCTTTTGCCATATATAAAAACCGTAATTAACTGTGATATATTAATTGGTCGAGCGGACCACGAAAATAGTGAAATAATGATTTAAAATGAAGTACACTTCACTAAACCTCTCCGTCGCCATTTCAATTGTCGTCGAGAATCCAAACATATTACACGACATTTGAAATATGGCCTTAGATATGCCTTAGAACTGTGGCAATGGGTTTGACAGTTTTTATTAAAGCATTCTTTTATTAAACTTGCACTTCTAGAGTTTGTCCACTTCTTCTTTTGTCTTTTTTGGATACTTTGGGGTCTTATTACTGCTCTGATGGAATGCGTTTTTAGATAAGATGACATCTGGCTGCAAGCAAGTACAAACTACAAGGCAAAACATTCCAAGCCAACTGGAATCACGCTTCTACTACAGCCGAGCCCTGCCATTCCTCCATTAGCTTATTACCGGTTTTAAACAATATCCTACTTCTAAAGGAAAACATTGTCGTGAGATGAGGAAAATATAAAAACTGGAGTAGATATTAAAATCCAAGAAGTGATATCAATACTGCAAAATAATTGAGTAGCTAGCATATATTTCCACCTCGTTACAAAAGAAAGGAAAGACAGGCCACAAATGGTCAAACTATATGTCATCTCAAAATAAAATAATTTATACTTTTCAAGCAATTTTTTTTAAACTGATACTTCTGAAAACAGTTTCTCTTTGTATAATGATGTTACATTAGTTATTAATAAAGCAAACTGGTTTGTTAGAAATGGAGAAAAAACTGATTGTTATAATAAAAAATTGACTTACTCCTCCTCTCGCCGTGAGCTCATAGTCAATGCACACGTCGCTTCTTCTGTTTGCATTCGTTGTGAGACAGTTTGGTATGTTTTAGAATTCAATTTATCCTCCATGACTCCTTGAAGTTCGAAGTCTGAATACAATTTCTAAAACATGCATGAAATATATATACTGAATAATTTAATAATTGCTTAATAATATGCTTGAAATAAAAATAATCAAATATGGACATTACCTTTACAATATGAGCTAAGCATGTACACTGGCATACATGCAATGAATGATCAATTCTCTCAGACAGCCAGTTACAGAGCATCTGTATTTGTGCTGTATACCATTGCTGAAACGAATATTACTGTAATACTACCAGATTATTCTGAGCGATATGTATGAACTTATTTTCAAAATGGCTTCACCTAAATTATAGGCAGAGTTACGACATATTTCCACAATTAATGCTTACCTCAAAAAAATTGAGTATCCACAATTCATCATTAACTTTACTTCTGATTTGATCCATGCAATTCCTTGTGAAGTTGACATAAGCCTGGCCCATGTCCTTCCCAGATCCTGATACATTCTAAAATTTACAAAATGAAAAATTATTTTTACTAACAAAGTGAATATTGTAAGTTTTGGATTGTTTGGATGTGTCTTCAGTGAGCCAACGATTCAACAACTTAATATAACATTGCATGCTCCGAGTTTTAAATTTCAGATTTATCTGGGCAATATATTGTGTGTTGATCCCACTAAGTAGACAAATGTGTTTTCTGTTATTTATATATACCATGTCTATTTATATCTTAGCCCAGATTTGGATTAACACAAGTTCGGATTACGGATATTGCATGTAATTTATGCATGGCATTATCTATGAAAATGAATTTAATAATAATAAGCTTTAGATGGCAATAAAATAGATTAGTTTATAGTGAATGTTTGGAGTCAGAGTTTTTCAACACTCAGAAGGGATGCAGCTAACCTAAGGTTAGCACAGTTAGTGTGCCTAAATATTTTCAACATCGCAAAGGTTTTTTTTTTTTTTTTTTTTTTTTTTTGGAGGGGGAAATTTACTACATTCTGCATCAGACCATTTTTGGAAATTAGTTTGTCAGGTTAAATGATTCCATTTTTCTTCCATTATATGTGGAATCAAGAATGAGGGATTTAAGATCTTGAATGTTCAAAATCTTAAATTTTTTAAGCTTGAGTTGTGTCTTGTAGTTAAGTTTTTGTTTAACTTTGTTTCATCGTAACAAGTCCATTGAAGTTTAGGAGGGAGACATCAAGAATTTGAGGTTGCTGAACAAGAATTTTGAAACTAGATGTTTAATCTTGTTGGATCTTTATTATCGAAAGCTAAGGTATTCAATTAGATATTTTTAGTGAACTTTTAAAGATTAAATTTAAAATTTAAGTGATACTACTTACAGTAAAGCTTAATATTGACCCAATCAAACTTCCTTCATCATATCGTGACATTTTGGATAAAGTTGCTTCCAGTACAGCAATGAGTTTTGCAATCATCCCTTGACTCATGCTGGCTGAAGTTTTCTCGATTAAATCATCAATTTTAGTGTGGTATTGATGCTGTAATTAAACAATATAAAGCATATGATAATTTAAGACAAATATTATTACAATAATAAAGTTATATTTAAATGCTGAAATGATACATGAAGATACTATATATTATAGAAAAGATGTTATTTCTTCAGATAGTTGGGTGAAAGCAAGACTTGTTTTTTGTTAAAAATGATGTACATAAATATTATAAATTATGAAATTATGTTGTTGACAAAGCACTATTTGTATTGTCCTTATATAAATCATAAGCAAATTTTATCTTCATATATAGGCAACCAGAAAACTTTGTGTGGGTTTAAAGGGTTTAATAATTATCACAACTAAAATTAGTTTAATAATATTTTATTTCGGAAAATAGTGCTAGTCGGTATCTATAACCTTTTCCTAAAGAGTTACTAGCTCAGTAATACCATTCTTATAAAACTTTGGGACTTAGGACTTAAAAAATAAATTCAGCTCATTTTCCAGCTGTTGGCAATTATAGAACTCACAATTGTGCATATGATTGTTCTTTGCTAAGAAAAAGTGATAGTTAGATGGGTCCAGGCTTGGAGAATATAGAGGGTGCGGTAGGACTTCCCAACCAAGCTTCAATATCATCTTCTTTGCCATTCTGACTGTACAAGGTGTCATACTGGCTTGGTGAAAAATTATATTCTGTTCAAGAGAGCGGATTGTTTATGTGCCAGGGCAAGAGATACTCTTGTAGAATTTTATGGTGATGGTCTGGCCACGCGGTAGGAGTTTGTAATGCACAATGCCTGTCATACTCCACCAAACACAAAGCATCCCTTTTGTTGGTGAATGTTTGGTTTATTGTGTCAAGCGACAGGGTCATTTGATGACAGGCAATGATAAGACTTACTGGGTTACTGTATAGGATTTTTCATCGTTTGTGACAATCCTGTCACAAAACTTTCTACTGTTCTCAGTTTAGATGCTGGAGCTTAATTACCATCAATTTAAGAGGAACCCACAGCTTACACCTCTTCCTAAGTTGATGTAAGCTAGAACGAATGGCTTCATCACTTATGTCGAACTGGCACATTACTGACTGTATGACTTGAATCAAGTTTGGTAACTTCTCTTGATTCATCATCATTTGAGATGAAGATCTACCGGATGTGGTTCATCTATAATCCCCTCATTCCCAGAAGCAAACATTTTGAACCATTTTTGGGGAGTATACTCACTTATTGTTTCATCACTGAATGCAGTGCAAATTTTACCTTAGTACGAACCTTAAATTCATACAATAAGCATGCACAAATAATGGGGTTTGAAGCCATGAGAAAAAATTATAATTTACAGTGAAACTAATGAAATCACCTAAACCTCTGTAAATAGAAATGAGGATTAATGGTATTAAAGCAACAATAAATGAAAAACCGCACAAACTTTTCTGGTTATCTGATAATTAAAAAACTGTCTTAAGCAGTAATCCAAGTTTAAGATATTCAACTCGAAAATACTTACCAAATCAACTCCGTCAACAGCACAAAGTTTAAAAGACTGGTTTTTGGCATCAAGTATAACATTGACCATAGCACACATCTCAGATGGTATTATATAATCTGTCGATATAAATGTTACACCCTTCTTCAACCATGATTGAAAAGCGCCTTCAGTTCTGAAATAATACATCATTAATGGAAGACTTCAAAATTAAATAGCAATAATAATAGCTAAAGTTATGTGTTGCATAAATACATTTTACCTGTAAGCCCAGTGGATTTAAAACAGTTAATTTCAAATACAGTAAAAGGAAAAATGGAAAAACTGCTGGGCTCGTAAAAATAAAAATAACCCTGCCAAACTTAGCAGGTTAAAAAAGAAGTTGGATAAAAGGCCATACTGACAAGACTAGGTCATGCAAGATCCATGAGCACCTTCTGGTCGTAAAGCGCCCGCTTAGGCGCCTATGGTGTCTGTTATACAATAATAAAATAATAATAGAACACTTTTTCAACTGTGACTTGAAGTTAATATGCAATAACTGATATATTGTTGGATCATTGCACAGTCTAGACAATCTTTGTGTTGTGTCTTTGTTGTGTTTATGTTAATTTATTACAATGGATATAATTTATTTACAGGAAAGTTGGCAGCTTAAATACCACCCTGAGGAATATCAACTGCTGTGGGGTTAATGAGTAATGTCTCTCCAGATTCAAAATTAAGTTATTGTTGAGAATGGAGTGGGCTCAACCCAAGGAATATGGGAGAGTGAATGTGGCCAGATTTCTATGTTTGTGGAGTTGATGTATATGTTTTAGGTCCATTCTTTAGTTGACAACCTGTGGTAGAAATGAGAGGCTAGCCTTTCGGATATTGGCTTAGTTTTTGTTTTTAACTTTTTTTTTTTTTTTAAATAAAAACAGAGAGTCAGTAATAGATTGAGATGCTCAAATGGCTGAAGGTTGAAAAATACATGTGAAAGACAAGAAAAAGAAGTAAAAACATGCAGATGACTGATGGTAATCTCTTTTGTTTTACTGCCCTTAAACTTCTTTCATTATATACATTTTAAAATTTTAACTAATTGACAGTTAGTTCATTTAGCAGTATTTACTATATATATTGAATAAAAATAAAACTAACATAGTTAAACAACAAAATACATTATACCTTTGTATACAAGACTCGATCATATCGCAAGCCATAAGTTTCAACCGTTGTTCTAAATGTTGCCGGAATTCCAAATCAGGCCAATGAAGATCTTGAATAAACGATTGCAAAGCATCCAATTTCCAAAATAAATCCTCTGATGTAGCGCAGCCATTCCTAAAGGTTTATTACAATGAAAATAGAATTACTTTATTTAATATAACTATATAACTTGTAGCAGAATGTTTAGATTGGGGGGAACAAGAAGTAGTAACTATAAGCAGGTTATTTAATATGTTATAAGTGTTTAAACAATTAAAAAATTTTAAAAAATGAAGAATCGATTTTTTTATTTTTATTAATATCATCACAACACTTATAATAATGCTCATTAAATAATAAAAAGTACAAATGGGCAAGTATAGAATTAATATGATCTAATACTTATTAAGTGTTATTTATTATTTAATGTAATTATAATACAAACCCTTTTAATTCCCATCTCTCTTTTTCAAATCCTTTGTGTATGGACTGAGCAATTGATGATTCCATTAAATCAACATATCTAACAACCAGAGGGGCAAACGTATCCCTCAGGTGCTGATGAAATCTTCCATTCTTCAGGTTATCTATAAGAATAAAAATAATATTAAAACGCCCATAGATGAATAATCTATGTAATAAATAAGCATTAGATAAGAGCATTTAATAATTGTGCACAACGTAAGAGAAGCAATTTACAATCTGTGCCTTAGTGATTAGACTGAGATTGTAAATTTGTCACTGAATTGATTAAAATATTGTAAGCTTATGCAAAAAATAATTACCGTCGCTTCGTAAATAGTCATTCATTATTTGAAACAGAGGGAATGAGTCCCAAGTATCTGGGGGCTGCTCTGCTAAAACAAGATCCATGTCTGCTGCAAATAGTCCCCAAAATATTTCAGCGTGTTCGACTAGAAGATCGCTAAACCACGCAAAAGCCTAAGAAGAAAGATATGCCATGATAGTGTCGTGTTTATTGCATCTTCCAACAAAAGTTAAAGAACAATAAACAGAGATGGTAGAACGCTTTGAAACTTTCTTATATCTCAATTCTCTAAGCATTAAATGAAATGATTCATCCAAAAAAGATACCCCTTAACCATTCTTATATTCCCAATCATTGTTCAAACCTGTATATCTGAAATGTAATAGAAATGAGATATGTATATACAACACTATAATACCAGTTATATTGTTTAATATTTTGTTAAGCATAAGTGCAAAAAGATACAAAATTGCATTCTGCAATTTTTGAAGTATTGCTTTACATTTGAGCTAAGATTTCTAGCTGCTAATTATATTAATGTGATAAAAAATAGAGGCAAATTAAAAAAAAAATATATAGTGTATATATTTAAATTGTTAAAATATGTTATTAGAAAAACTGTGCTTATTAGTACTCATTGCATTTCATAGCTTTGTGACAATTCAAAATGACTGAACTGTTCTACTCTTTACCTTTTTTACTGTTTTATGTCATATGTAATATGGATAAGGATATGAATAATGTATGCTCTTACTGCTCATCTAAACAAGTAAAAATACATCAGTTGATCTAATGCCGCATGATACCAGTTAAACAGAAAATTTTGTGCGGTTTTTCATTTGTTATTGTTTTTTTTTAATACTGTTAATCAACATTCCTATTTACATAGGAGAATTAGGTGGTTATGTCATGTAATACCAAGAGGATAATGATCAACAGCTAGAAAATGAGTTTAATTTATTTTTTAAGCTTCAGTTCATAAGAACAGAATTTTCATTCAATGGGCTAGAAACTTTTGGGATGTTATAGATGCCGATGGAGACTATTTCCCTGAATAAAATATTTCTCAACTAATTGTGATAATCATTCAACCCCTTAAACCTGCATGAACTTTTCTGGTTACCTGGTATACTGACTAGTTCCAACCCTTCAATTTATAATTTATTCTTACGGCTTCTTAGAAAATTAAAAAATTAAAATAAAAATAAAAACAAAAGCCAAAATACTATATTGATTGTGCAATTTATAATTTAAATGAATTGAAACAGAAGTGTCTGGTGGTTAACAATAAATATACCTACCATTCCTGCCTTAACAAATCTTGCCAAAGTTTTTTCTTTTTTCATAAAAGATTCTGTATATTTAATACTTCAATATACTTAATAAAAATTAAAATAATTATTTAAATTGATTATTAAATTATATTATTCAGTTATCGTGAGATGCGGTCTGGCGTGATGTAGGTATCAGAAAAACATTTTCTTTATCGTGCCAACGTTTCGATCTTTTATTAAGATCATCTTCAGGGCTCAAAGTGCGTCTTCTGTGTAATTGTGCCATTCTTGCATGTCGTGTTGAGATTGTCACTCTGAAGATGATCTCAATAAAGATCGAAACGTTGGCACGATAAAGAAAATGCTTTTCTGAAACCTACATCTCACCAAACCACATCTCACGATATCTGAATAATTATCAATTAACGGTCACTAATCTCTACACATTAAATTATATATTCCACACTTTACTTAGCAAATTTGCTAACATCATTTTTATATCATTGTTATTATAAGAAAACTCATCTTTTTTTTTAAATCATTTTATCGTTTTATTCTGATTAACAATTATTAGGACCGAATAGAAAAAGTAAATGTTTTTCTTATATGCAATTGATTTAAAAATTATTAAAGAATTATTATTGCATGTATAAGTTACTGTGTTAGCCTGCAGTTATTAGTTTAACATATTCCTTTACAATTCTTAATTATTATATTATGACATTAATTCTGTTTTTAGTCTGTCTATTTTAGTCTGTGTATCATTATTTTATTATTTTTTGTGGTTTACTGATCTCCATATTTCCACCTTGCCATACTTTGTTTACAATTATAAAATTCACCATTCAGACAAATGTACTTTGAAACTGTCAATGAGAATTAGTGAACAAGAGATGATCTATTGAATGAAAGTTACTCCAATAGATTCACACTGATTTACACTGTTAACAATAATTTAAAATATAAATAAATAAATAAAACAGAAACACAGTTTAAATACATGATCACTCAATGAATGTGGATCAGTGTTTTTCTCAGAAATAAAGAAAATATTTTTAAAAATGCGAAGATTTATTTAAAACACAATCTTAATGTCTTTTCTGACTAATGATGTTATATTCTAATATTTCCTTACGAGTTTATCTGCTTATATACCACTAATCAAAAGTTTTGGACCAACCAGATCTTAGTATTATATACTGTGTTAACTCAAAAAGCTACTCTTTTGTAAATTCATAACAACTATATTCATTGTGAAAAGACCCGTATTTCTTGATATTGCGCATTCATTGTTGTACATCTTGAAAGACCTGTTTTTAACTTGTCTGCCCCATGTATCAATAGATGTGTTTAACACAGTTTAAAATAATAAATACAAATTCGATGAAAATTTTAAATTTAAAATCACAATAAGTTTAAATTCAAGTGGATAATTGGCTTGGTCATGATAAACTTTTGAATGGTATTGCGTATTTGTAGGTACATGCATGTTTAAATGAGAGTACTGTGTTTTGTTATATTCACATCATTATCTAACATCTAATCTGCAAGCAAGACATCAAAATATTTAACAATGAATTCATGCAATTAAAGCACATTCAAACCATCAAACAAGTTCAATTCAAACATGTTCCTTTCCTTGACACATTTTGCTTTGTGATACAACTATTTGCATCTTAAAATATTTTAATAGATTTACGGAAGAATTTACAGACACATTTTAAAATATATTATTTAAAATTTTTGTAAAAGGTAGCCAATTGTATTGGGTCATTTAATGATAATGAGAATTGAGGAATTCCAAGCCGCCCAAAGTACAGTTAGACTGTAAAAAAGTCTAAATATGCCACAATCTAATTTCACTTAATAACGAAGATATTACTTAAAGTTTTTATTTTTGTTATATTAAGATCTTTAGGGGATAAAATCACACTTAAAAATATCATTTCAGAAATAAACATCTGTCTCTTGTTTGTTACACCTAAGAAGTCTACATACACTTTCTTTTAATATTCTGATTTTAAACAAAACTGGTTTAATGTAATTTTATATCTCCAAATTTGATTGGTACGTTGCATTATACGTTAAATGAAAGGTGAAACATCAGTTCAATTCACCACAATCGAAATTTGCCAACCTATAAGACAGTTAATTGTTGACCACCAAGCTGTGAAATCTTTATGCGAAATCAATAAAATTATTATAAAAGTATATCTACAGTTTAGACTTTGAATAAAAATTATAAAGCGATAGCATTGTAAGTAGTTGTAGATTAAGATGGCCAAAAAAAATTTCAGCGCCATCAATAGTCATTCTACGAAGTGTTTATCAATGTCCAAAAACGAGTGCACCTACAATAGTTGTTAATTACAGGATTATAACATTGATGAAACACAAACATGAACAAATAATAATATCAAATCATCAATCTGCCTGCAAAAAGTTGCATATTATCAAAGATAACCAAGCTAAGCTGGCATTAGCACGTTGCCTCGATCAGCCTTCTAGCTTTTGTGATAGAGTTATTTTCACTGATAATACAAATTCAATGTTTCTATTGCTGATGCCAATGTTAGAATGGGGAGAAGAAGAAAAGAAAAAAAAAAAAAAACGAGGCCAAGAAGTTGAAGAACTAATGTCCCACATTTAAAAACAGAGAAACAGGATTCATGGTTTGTAGCTGCAACTGGAGTAGTCAACTTAAAGATAAGTGAAGGAATAATGGATTTGTTTATATTGATATTCTATAAGAAAATCCGTAACCAAGAACTATCAAGATAGGCTTAGGATCAAATTTTATTTTTCAGCAAAATGATGCTAAAAATCGTGGCAGAAGTGGTGATGGTTGATGAACAATGCTCCAAGGCAATTAAAACACCACTGCAATCACCCACTTTAAACCAAATAGAGCACATCTGGCAGGATGCTAAGAAGAGGCTAAAACAGCGTGAAGTAAGACAAAAAAAGCCAACTTTCTGAGGCCATTATGAAGAAGTGAAAAACAGATCCAAATTATATATAAAAAATTGTCAGCAGCATGAACACTTTTATAAAATGATTATTTAAAAGAGATAAAAAATAAAGGAGGTCCTCTAGATCATAAGATTTGTTTTGTCAATAAATTAAGTTTTTGTTATTGGTTATTTCTGCATATGTAAATTTTTTTGCAAACTTTTGTTACTTATTTAGCATTATTTTCTCTTTTATGTATAATGTGGTTAAACAAACTTATTACATCAAATAAAATAAAAAGTCTTACATTAAATAAATAAATCAATTGTTTGAAAATGTAATTTTTTCATTTATTGTAAACCTTTTTTTTATCATTAACATTGATTGTACAGATCTTTTTTACTAACTGTATATTAGATATTTTCATTTTTTTTAATTCCTCAAAAAATTCTGAATCTATTAATTTTGTAATGACAAAATAATCATGTACTTTTCTTTGTACAAAATGTGCCACCTGGAGTCCTAAGAACATAACTGTATATTATATCATTTTTTTTTTTATTTACAATTTTCATTAAAAGGTACTACCCTTTTGTTTCATGTAGGTAAATTTAGCTGTTTATGTCAATAAATAGATATGAAAAACAACTGCATATTTGCATTTATGAATATAAAAAAGGAAGTTATGCTCTAATAGTTTAAACTCATAAAGCCTAACTATATATAATTGAAATTAAATAAATTACAACATACAAATCAATTAGTCTGTGAAGGGGGACTACATTTTCCCCGTTGACAGTAAATATATTTTTGTAAGCATAAATAGTAGGTGTAATAAGTAATAATAATGAAAAAAATGGTATCGAAATAAAAAAAATTATGTATATTATTAAGTTGATACTTATTACACTCATAGTTTTAAATGAGCGTATTCATTGAATTTTTAAGACAACTGTCTTGGTTAATATGAACTATTATACGTGCGTTGAATTAAAATGTAATTCACTGCACTAAGGTTAATGATATCTTGTATCCATGCAATAAGTTTCAAAATAATACAGGCTATTTTTAACAAAATCGAGGAATGAAGATTAATAAATTTATCTTGCTATTGTAAACGTTATCAGCATCTATTTCTTGCTGATGTTAACACTCTAGATTTATTATCGTCAACTATCTAAATGCTTGTTTGCATAAATACTTAAATATGTTTTCATTATTATACATGCCACCCGATATGAGAATTGTGCTTGTACGTGGCAGCGAATATCTAAGCCTGCAGTTTGGATTGTTGTAAGAAAAAGAAACAAGGTTCCTTTTTTTCTTAAACCCCCCCCCCCACGAATGCAGGGCCTAACACCTAAACCGTTGTGGCCACTGACACCCCTATGGTTCCTTTATTATAATTATTTTTAGTTATATTAGTTATATTTAGTTATTATAAAGTATTATTACTATTACAAGAAAAATGGCAAAAAGAGATTTGAAAGGTTGTAGGTTGAGTTGAAGAATTGGTGTTCGAGTGGATCAAAGTCACAATAGCTCAAGAGGTTAGAGCAGCGGAGTATTTATCCAAAGATCGTGGGTTCGAATCCCGCTCGTGACATGCTTTTTCATTTCAACCAAAACCTTACATAAAAAGATTAAGTAATTGAAAGAAGAAAATTGGTCGATAGACCACTAAATATAATGGATTTAATTATTTTAAAGGGTGATGGAGGAATATCAAGCACTCCCTTAGTGAATGGTATGTAAATAAGAAATAATTTATTTAAGAGTGAGTGAATGGGTTTGTATTTAGGAACCAATTGCATTGGGGCTGAAATGACCTAGCTGTTGATAGCCCCTGGAGTCCAACCTTGGCGACTGGACGGATAAGACCTAAGTCTGGCCCCAGATTGCCAACACCTGAGGTGGGTGATTTTCAAGATAATTTATTGTAAATTATTGGGTTGTCCGGAAAATAATGCAGGATTTTGGTATTAAACAAAAAAAAAGAAACTAGTTACTTTAAAGCAATGTTCTTTAATCAAAATAATTTCCCATACTCTCAATACATTTCTCCCAACGTGTTGGTAACTTATTAATTCCGTCTGAGTAGAATTCAGAATTTTTAGAATTGATAAAGTCAATAAATGCATTTTCCAGTTCCGTTTGATTTTTGAATATTATGTGTTGTAAGTAGTGGTCCAGGTGTCTAAAAAAATGGTAGTCAGTAGGCGAGAGGTCCGGAGAGTAGGGTGGGTGTTTCGACAAAGAAGTGATGCACAAACATCAAAGCGCTGATTTTTTTGGCGATCGTTTAATGAGTGTGGAACCCAATTTTCGAGTTTTTTCACTTTTCCAATCGCCTTGAGGTGGTCAGCGACGGTCGTTTTACTGACTTTGAGTTGCTCTGCAAGTTCTCGAACAGTTGTTTTGTGGTTTTCTTCCACCACTGATCGCAGAACATCATCATTAAGAGAGGAAGGCCTTCCACGACCTTCTTCATCTTCAAGGCTGAAATCTCCCTCCCGAAATTTTTTAAACCACCTTTGCACAGAGCACTCATTAACACAACCCTCGCCCCAGACTTGGTTAATGTTTCTAGCCGTTTGGGCTCCGCTTCGGCCGAGTTTAAACTCGTAAAAGAAAATCGTACGAAATTCTCGCTTTGACATTATAAGGATGACTGAATTATTTCCAAGTAGCGGAATGCTACAGAGGTAAACAAACAATATCATTTGGAAGAGGATTAATAAGTGTTGACATTCATACAAATGAGTAATCCTGTAAACGTAAACAGAATATTTTATATAGATTTTTTTTTAATGAAAACTTAAAATCCTGCATTATTTTCCGGACAACCCAATACATAAAAGCTGGAATTGTCAGCAAACTGCGAGAAGTGATGGGTTCAACTTGATATATATATACATATATATATATATATATATATATATATATATATATATATATATATAAATGTGTGTGTGTGTGTGTTTGTGCAGATTTGGGCTTGTATAAATCAGTAATTAGAATATCAAGTGTTTAGGTTTTTTTCCTATTTATAGTTAGCCATTTAATTGTAATGTTTAGTTTAGGATTACAACGAAGTCTAACAACTACTTTTAAAGTTACATGCTGATATCTCAGACAATATCATTTGGACTAAATTTATCTAATTGATGTATGTATATTTTCTCCTGTGATCTACGGAGTGATAAACATATACTTTGATAGTTACCTATAATCTTGGTTTGCCTATCTCAGTCTGACAAAAATCAATGAGGATAGGCAGACCAAGATGATAATTATCCATCAAACCATAGTTTTAATAAATTATTTAAAAATCTGTATTGTAAATATTACAATTTGTAATAATAACATTGCTATCTCTATACACAATGGTTTTATTATTGGTTCAAAATTGCAATATAACATTTTCCACATGAGAATCACTGATTATTAAAATGTTGGCAAATACAAAAAATATTAAGATTTGTAAATATAAAATATCTGAACTACTTGTTTTAAGCTTATAATAATTAAATTTTACTTTGTGTAATTTAATTAATGATGAATGAATTGGTGTATAACTTAAATTTTGTCACCTAATAATTTGTTGCATCCTTAATTAGACTGATTACTGGTAAAAAAATATTTTGGAGATTTTTTCAGGTGCTATCCTGAAGTCCTATCACATTTATTCTATATGATTTAATCGATTAAATCTCCATTCAGTACAATATGTGAATAATCAATACAATCTGAATTGAAATGTTATGTAACTGTATTTCATTCATAAGACATTTTTTTCCAGATCCACGTGAAGACTGAAATTCCTAAATTACTACTTTTATGGTTTGATTATTAAGGATAAATAGTTGATTTAATGGGCTTTTTGATTAAGACTCTCAAAATTCAGAATCAACGAATATAAATTTTAATAAAGTTTATCAGAAATATTTTGTCAACAGGTTCTAAAATCTTCTTATGCCAATATAGCGGGTCGAGTGTTGGTATCAGCAGTTCAGTAGTAATTTTAGCAATTCATAAAAAGACAATAACAATTATTCGGTTCATCGTGTAATCAAGTGAGCTAACTTAGTCACTATATAAAAATATACACTATATAAAATAAAAAATAAACTAAATAGAATAAAAACAAAAACAGACATTCTTCTTGTTTCACATATATAACCCATTCATTTTCTTTGAAGATAGTCATCAAAAAGTCTGAAACACTAGCATTGATTTTAAACTACGTGCAACGTAATTGCATGCCTACTGAAATCAATGTAATAGTATACTTGAACACATTATTGTGTAACATGTCTAAATATTCTATCTCACAGTTTGCTAAAGTAAACAATTCATTTTCGCTAGATGGTTAACAATATCAAGATATATTGCAGAAAAATTGAAAAAAAAAACTTCCAAAAACACTAACAAACTAATTATTTTTGGAAATTAATAAATCATTAAAATAAAATAAAAAACCAAGGGCAAAACGCTTGCTTATTCTACACAGCATTTTTTTTCTTGTAATCTTTTGTCATGGCCAAGATACACAGCTACAATTGTGATTAGAAAAAAGAAAAAACTGAATTTTGTCATTTTTAAGAAAATCTTCCAGTTTAAATGGCTACAGAATTTTCGTAAACCCATTTACAAATTCTTGCAATACCTTCACAATAAACCTATTCAATTTTTTATTATTATATTGTCAATCAAAAGTACTACTTCTATATCCATACAAAAAAAAAATGTTAAGCATGTGTTACTGACTTTTAGATTGAAAAGAGTAGGACCTTATAATTAAAAAAGCTATATGCACGATTCAATATTCAACATGCATAATATATATTTACAAAAAAAAGCATTCGCATACAACAATGCTATGAAAAAAAAAAGGTAATATCATGCATAAACACTGTTTATTACTTACTTTATCCTGTTATAAATGTGAATTAAAAAATATAAACTCCTTAATTGACAATAATTATCATATTATACAAGTTAAATACTATATAAATGTTAAAATGAATTTTTATAAATACATTTAAAGTTACTTGGTATTTTAATTTTAATTTGCAAAATGAATTTGTGTGAAGTGAAGCAGTATGTAACTCTAAGTTGGTGTGGACTGACTTTAAATTTTGTGGCTAACTACTTTAAATTGTTAAATAAAATAAATCATTATAGTAATTAAAAGAGATGCTTCATGTTTATGGAAGTTTATTTAAATTCTTCTAAGTGTATGAAAATATTATCCAATTTATTATAAGGTTAGCCATAACCCTGCAATATGCATAGTTATTGATGTGACTATTATTTTTGCCAAATATTACTTTGATGTTTATATTAACCCACAATGCAAACTTGGTCAAATATAGGATATTCTAATTTTATGATCCAGAGGGAAAAGTTCTCGCCAGAGAAAAACTTTATTACAAACTAGTCTCATAAAATATAAAATATTATTAATTGCTCCTTCATGTCTGAAAAGTAAAAAATTACTGGAAGCTGTTAGATTAGATAGTTTTAGAAAGATTGTAAATACTACTATAATGAAGTGATATTGCTTTGCAAATAAATGCAAGGATCTAGGAGAAACCATTACAATTAAATTGATTTATTTTCATAATTCATAAGAGGTAATTAGAACCACGTATTGCAGTATAAATTGTAGTGTGAATTTAAAAGTTAAGTTAATTAATAGAAAGTGTACAAATGTTGACAGCAAAATTAAATATTATAATAAATAAATAACCTTAAATATATGTAGGAAGTTAATTAATATAATAGAAGCAACACATACAACTCACCGATCTGTAAGCCTGAGAGTACAGCCAACACGTTGAAAGAGAAGTTACAGAAAGAGAGGGAGAGAAGAAAGAAAAGAGACAATACAACAATTAGTAACAACACCAATATTGCAGAAATAGGGAACACGCATATCACATATTTATAAATTACAGTACAATTACAACGAAAATAAATGTGAAAAAGACATAGTATATCACTAAATGTAATGTACGAGCACACTGTGACAAAATATTTAACTAGTCTATTGTAATTTTAAGTGTTTCATTATTCTTCTGCCAGATATGTCTTTAAAAAATTAATTAATTTCATAATGGATGTGTTCAAATTATCAATCAAATTATTAAAACATTATAGATAAAATGCATTTTATGACCTATGCAACTTTTTCCATTTAGTGCTCCGAACATTTACATGTACATTCATACATCAACAAACATCGTGATACACATAATTTGAAATGCTTAACTCAGAAAAATGCTTACTATTCTGCAGATCAACCTATCAACACATAGTTCAAATCTATATTGACATTTGGGATTAAACGAATCACACTAAAATTTGAAGTGAAGAACCTACAGGGTTAAACAACAAAAAGTGATTCAGGATACATGCATATGCAAATAACAGAAATAGTACTTTTATCCACATACGGTACCACCACTCAAATGTAGTTTTTTAATTTTTTTTTTTTTTAATTATTATTTTCTATTTATAAGTTTGACAACACTGACTCATGCAATCACCAAATTATGTTAATGAGTTGTGACTATGAGGGGGAATACTTGTTCAATCATTTTTTCCTAGTCATAAATTGTTACTGAATAGTGTATAACAACAACTAGTCAACCCATTAAACATGAGTAATCTTTGTGTAATACGTATTAATGTAGAATAATACTTAAATAAACTCTAATTCAATTACAATATTTTTTTTTTTTTACTAAACTTGACAAGCAAATGTTGTTTCTTTTTAACAATCTTCTTTCAATTATTTTTGAATATACCATCTTTCAGCCATTTCATTACTTCATATTTGAAAGCACTTAAAAATGTGTATATTTTCTATCAGAGATCAAATTTCAAGTAGCATTGGCAAGAACAATGGCATTATTACAAAAAATATTATTCAATCCCATTTGTTGGGATGGGTTTTAATAATAAATTATAGAAAACTTATTATAGTTTTCTCATTATTAATAATTAGTTTATAAAAAGAACAAATGAAACAATTTTAATATTGTTAATTAAATTAATAAAGTTGACTGTTGTTGCATAGCACACTCCCATAACTCAAGAACTATTTAACAACAACTATTAGTTGTACATTATTTTATGAATAATAGGATGGTTTTTTCTTAACACTTGCACCACCGCCGCGGGTCTTTCAACACCCAGAGAATGTACGTATTCTTCTATTAGATCTTTCTTGAATGCAAAGTAATATTTTTTGAAAATTCTGAACAAAAATGTAATTGTTATTGCTCATTTTGTAGATAAAAAGATGCCTCTGTCTACTGAGACCAGCCAACCTTTGTTTTCTTCTTTTTTTTATTAGGTAGTTGTTAACAAGCAGGAAAACTGCTCAGCCCTACTACTCACCCTCTAATATCCTTACTCTTTGTCTATTGTCCTAATTTTTCTGTTTTCCCCAAAGCTCTCACTGATCAGTTAGTATTCAGTTTATGTGTGAAAGTGAGCAAATTGGATGCTAACACCGTTTTTACTTGTGCGGATGATATTTTGAAAGAGTTTCGGAGACAGGATGAAGATCAAAAGGTTTTCCTTTATAGTAGATATTTTCTTTGTTCTGGTAATGAGAACAAATATTTCACCCGATACTATAAATATCAGCAATTCATATGTGGTAAACATTCAGTGATGACCAAAAAATAGAAAATAAAATAATGTTAATAAAATTTTATCTTACCTACACATGATTTTTTTATAAAATGTAAAATTATATAATGCAAAAAAAATGTTAGCATACATATGAAAAATTTTATTTATTATTTACGTGTACACATACTAAATAAATAAACATTACCTAAACAAAACCTTATTAATGCTGTTTTTCAATTTAATAAAAAAAAATATATATATATATATCGATCTAAAAAGATCTGCCACAGCAGTCCACGTTTTTTCCAGTCCTTGTTTTACCGACGGCAGTGCAAGTGTTAATGATAATATAAAAATCCTTATTATATTGCATGAATATAAATGTCAACCTACAATAGAAGAAGGTAAATGTTTTGGATTTGATAAGAAAATTTATACTATATTAAAATCAATGGCCATGATATTCAAAATCACTGATCCATTTATGAATTTCATTACTATTTTAACTAAACCCTAACTGAAAATATATTTTAAACTTATTTTCAAATGGTGTAAGTAATAAAACAAGCTGGAGAACATCTTGTAGCACACTATGCAACTAATATAATACATATTATTTACGTATTATTTACAAAAGTACATGGCAAAACTCATAGTTAATATTTTGCCAAAATATTGATTTGGGTTTATTTAATATAAAAATTCAACCACGGTTAAGCCTATGAACAGAATTTGCTGGAAGCCAAAGCGAAGAACAAAAAAAAAGCCTTAATGCAATAAATGCCGACAGCTTTTTGGATTGAATACGGGAGGTTTAGGTTAAAAAGCTCAATCAATATTAACTATCTTTACACAAGAGTATAAAAAGTTGTTCATGTATAAATTTTAGATGTAATCAAGCTTAAAAGCTGTAAATAGTTTCTTCTGATTGGTGACAAGTGCATGATAATCTTTTCTCTAGTGGTTCTTTTGCTATTGTATTGTTTTTGTATTTATTTACAGAATATCATCACGGAGGGACTTGTAACAAGTATCATATAAGTGCAGTTATTTAAAAATTGTTTTTCGATAAATTTTTGCCTACTCATTGTAAAATGATGAAATATGTGTATTGCATTAGTTATAAAATGTGTGTTCCCTGTAAACATTGATATACTTATATTCTGGCTTTGTTTTGTTAAAAAGTTAACTGTTTAAAAATTATCATAAAACTGCTGAACAAATTAAATTTTATCGTTACTTCATGTCTACTACTATTTCTATATAATACCTCTGCATAATGTTCCTCATTCTGTTGGAGAAGATCGACACATAACTCAGCAAGATGAATGAGATCGTCTAATTTCTTACTGGGTGGGATAATAGTTTCTCCTGTGATTTCATCTGTTAAACAAAATTCTTGACGGTTAATATAATTTTATAATCAGAAAAAAATACATTGGTTTATTAATTGCCATTTTGTTTAAATCATAATGAACAATTTCCAACTCATAAAATTAACTTACGAATGCATAAATTATCAAAAATAAATTTGTTCAGTAAGATAAAAATATACAAAAAAATTCTTTAAATACATATTCTTGAAAGTGGCCCTCAGCAAATCTTGACCATGACACTGAAGTTGTATTACTAGTTGTCACGTGCTCTGCTTACTCATCTCAACTAAACTGTCAAATTGTAGTAAAGAGCTTGTTTCTGGCAAATATAATTTCAAAACTAATCTATTCTTCTTCTTATTCGTCTTTCTTACCACACTTTTTTTTAAAGCCAAACTAATGTTCTGGACTTCACCAATATTACATGTTTGAAAGCGTAAAAAATTAATAAATCTAATATTTCGAAGGGGTTTTCATGATGTCATTCATTTGAGTTTAAAATAATTAAACTTTAGCTGTTTGGATGTTTAAAATATACTCACTTTTTACATTTATTTAAGTAAATCATTTGTTTTCAATTTCAATGCAATATAGCGATTGAAATAATTAATTACACTTTTGATTTATTATTCATTTCATATGAAAATGTGATGAAGTTTTTAGTATTGCTCATGGCGATTTTTCCACCTGACTGACCCATATATTTTCATTCCCTTTTGCACAAAGCCACAAACTAATGCCCTTCATTTACAATAATTAACGAGTAAATATGATTGTAGATGGCCATGGCTCTATCACAGATGTATATAGAAGAAAAATAAACTGAAATCTTTCTGCCTTAACTTTAAAATCTAAGCTAGTTGTTTGATGAAAAATTGACTTTACTACATTTTTTATTAAACATAAAATCCTTTCTATTTGGTGTGTATTTCGAAATTACAAAATAAAAGGTTATATAAATAATTCATGTGTTATGAACTAGGTATTTCTAATTAATGCTGTCTATTTTAGCATAAATGAAAACTACATTTTTTCATGATAATATTTTTGTAATATGTGTATTTGTTCAGAGGCTAAAAGTACAGAATTATCTTGGCAAAATGATGTTCATTGTCTGGGTACAAAGGTCTAGAGGGTAATGAAAAGGCAAACGTGGTGGCTAAGGTCGGGATAATCCAACGTCCAGACTTAACAACCACAATCCCCTCTGATACTAAAGATGCATTAAAAATATGATTAAAAGAAACTGGCTTCGATGGGCCAAGAAAGTATCCTGTATCAAGAGGACTGTCAATAGGTGGCCCTCAGAGGATCCGACTGTAGAAGAAGGGTTGTCCTCACCCAATTAAGATGCTATACGAGATTGATACATAGGCAATTACTCTTGGATCAAAGCACGCGTATGGATCCAGCGTATAAAGAAAGATGCTCGATGTGTCTCACTTAATTGAAAACATTCCTTGGATTCATATAGAGATTGTGTAGGAATGCCACTCATTATGAGAATCGGGTTTAAATATGCTGATTATCTGAGTACTATTCTTGGAGGAAGAATGTATGTTGTTTTATTATTTATTGTACCAATATTTGTGTGATTCCCAAGTGAGAGTTGGAAGTTTATGTATTTATTAGAGTTTAATGTGAGAGGGTTCATGAAGGAATATTGATTAGCCCATCAATCCTCTTTAGGTTAGTCTAATCTAATATAATAAGTGTATTCAACCCTCAATTAGGTTAATTATATAATAAGTGTTGGAGGAATATAAAGTACTTCACCATCCTAACTGAGAGAATGGTATGTAAAGAGGCTCATTGACTCCACATAGACAGCTTGTAGGAATTCCACCCAATTGAATTGAGTTTAACCATGGCAGCGAGTTCCCCTGTTCCCCAGTTCTGATTCTTGTAAGAAGATTGCTTTATTGTATATAGTACTGATATTTTAGTGTCCCCTAGAGTGTGTTGAGAGTGAATGTATTTATTAGTATGAAGTGTAGTCTGAGAGGGTTAATAGCAGAACCTGAGAGTACCCCATTGACTCTCAATTACATTATATAATAGGTGTAAAGGGTGATGTAAGAATACTGAGTACTCCAACAACAGAGTGAATGGTATGTAAGTAGGAAAGAACGTACTAGGTCGTTACAAAAGTCTCTGTGCATAAATTAAGTTTTATTTAATTTTCAGTATAAAATGTAAACATGAAATTATTCCTCAAAATATAAGCCATAATTATCAAGTACTTTAACCCATCTTCCTGTCAAGTTGAATTTAGGGTTGATACCTGTAGCTGGTTTTTGAGGCGAAGAACTCTTCAGATACTAATTTGACATATTTGTAGTTTTTAAAGTACCGGCCTTTCAAAAATGCACCATTGACCAGAAAAGACCATAGTCAGACAATGTGACATCAAGGATGTAAGGAGGGTGAGGCAAGATGTTAACACCCTTCATTTCTGAAAAGTTTCTTTGGCTAAACATGAACAACGTTGCCTTGCTGAAATATCACTTTAACCCGATTGAGCAAAGCTGAGTACTTCTCTTTTTAAACTCCCATATACTCTTCCGAGTTGTTCACAATAAAGCTCTACATTAACAGCCCTGACATCTGGAACCAGATCAAAGGGTAAAACACCCTCATAACTCCACCAAACACAAAGCATAATGTCTTTCCAAATCGATCTTGGCGAACCTCTGATTAAACCATTTTTCATCGCTCATTACAATTCTCTTCTAAAATACATCATCTTTTGGATTTTGAAGCAAACCTTTATAGATATCGACTCGTGGTTGAACTTGGGTGGCTGACAAGTCACAAGAATCTGATCTGGGTTTTCGGAAAATTTCGGACAATAAGCTTTTTTAAATGGTGGCTTACCATTGCATTTAAAAACCCTCGTTTTTGGGCAATAATCCTCGAGTGGTAGCATGTGGATTTTTATTGACTGGCTCGAGAAATTTAGTATCATCCACACTGAAGAGTGACTAGATTTAGGCTCATCTTGAAGGCTGTTGTTCCCAGAATTGAACCACCTGAACCAAAATGCTGCAGTGTTACGATGCGCAACATTTTCACCTTCCACTGCAAATTTCCTCAGCCGCTGCTTTCACACTTAGTCCTTTTATCCAGTAGTGGCCTCAGTAGACCAAGAACGACAATTTTTTCTCCCGAAATTTTCGGTGAAATTGATAAAATGGAATGAAATGTAGTCAGTTGATATACATAATTAAATAGAGGATTAGTCAAAGTAAATAACGTTATATGCATTTTTTATATCAGAGTCAAATAAGGATTGAAATAGAAACTTTGATATCACCAATTAATTACTGCACAAAGACTTTTGTAACGACCTAGTATTTTAAAATGAGTGAGAGTGTGGATAGGTTTTTAGGAATTAGTTGCATTGGGGGTTGAAATGACCTAACTTTTGATAGCCTCTTGAGCCCAACCTCATTGGCTGGATGGATAAGACCAATGTCTGACTGCCAACATCCAGGGTGAGTGATTCTCAAGACCCACCAGTAATTCACGGTAAAGTACAACAGTTGGTGGATTGCAAGAAGTAATAGGTACAACTCTGTATATATGTACATGCATGCGCAATTTTGTGTTTATATAAATCAGTAATCACCTATGACGAATGACGTTATGGACTATTTCAAATGAAAGCTAACTAACTAGCTAATCTACCTACATTTGTTCATGATAATTAACAATATGTTGCGATGTGTTAAGCGGCTAAAAGTGCAGGAATGTGAAGCATTAAGAGCAATAAATAGAGGAAACTATAATAGTAAATAATACTATATATGCTATACTATAAAAACTAATGTACTAAATTCATTCCAAGACTTTAATTAATATATTTTTGATCATGAATTAGCAAAATTATAGTAATAAAACAAAATAAGCTGTTTGTTATATTACAATAATTACATGAGAATATTCAACACTGACAATTTTGTTTGTTACGGTTTGAATAAAAATATCGACTACAATACTAAACAAATGACTGCAATAAAAATTAATGTATAAAAGAAACAGTATCCTTAAAAACAATGAAAACTAGTGTTTTTTTAAATATCGGTGCCAATGCTACAATATGTATTTATGAACTGAATAATTATAAAATGTAAATTAAGAATTACATCATGCAGAAATAATCTCACTAATGTGCATTTTTACCTGTTACAGCTCCCTCCCCTCCTGGATAAATATTAATGATTAGTATTACATTTTGAGGTTTTATTTTCTACTATTTGGGCACTACAGAGTACTAAAGAAAAAGTGTTTGTATGAGTTTACTTCTTCACCCACGATTCATTTTAAATATGTATACCTTCGTAGTAATGTGTGCAGTAACTTATTTGCTTCAAGTACAATAAGTGACATTCCTTATATATGCATATTAGATAGACCAATAAATTTCTCTAATTTTAAAAAATCCAGTTCTCAAAAGATGAATATTTTCGTATGAGATTTTTTCCTAAGAAAAAAATAGTGTTTTGCGTTAATGAGTATGTATATGCATAGTTTTATAGATATGCTACCCAGAGCCTCATATTTTTTGATATGTTTCAACAACTAGTGCACTTGAGCTGGGACAGCTACTTCAAATATATACTTCAGCGACAACACTTTATTTTACAATTTGTTCCAGCCCATTTTAAACTTATTTAGAGAAAAAACTTTTGGTTCAACAAATATTAAAACAGTGCTTTAATGATTGATTTTACACTTGCAATACAATAGGGTTTCTTATTCTTTATAAGAATAAAGTAATATTTTTATATTATAATACAGTTTACAGTTTTATTCTTAATTAATTACTGGTCTCTAATCTCTACACACTTAATTAATCTTTTGATAAGTTGAACAAACCTTTTATATTTTAATACCTTTAATATTTTAAATAATAATTTAATAGCCTTAACATTTTTTTTTTTAATTTAGGAAATCTAATTCAATAGATCAAACAATCTAAACTGAACTTTCTGAATTATCAAATTCCAACATGTATCAATGTATAAAAACTATGATAGTATCAAAGCATTAGTTTCATTAACTTTGTAGATAGACATAAAAATAACACCATTTAATTTAATTTTTTCCCTTTCTCACTCTCTCTCTCTCTCTCTCTCTCTCTCCTCTCTCTCTCTCCTCTCTCTCTCTCTCTCTCTCTC
>CM077100.1:16395716-16436642 GCA_039619505.1 Cimex hemipterus
CTCTCTCTCTCTCTCTCTCTCTCTCTCTCTCTCTCTCTCTCTCTCTCGCTATCTCTTTCTAATAAATAACCCAGACTCAACACTGAAGATGGCAAAATCCCAAAAGAGTTCAGGCAGACTATGATGAGTCACGGTCAATTTACAGGCTCATCACCCTGCAGACCACAGAAAAAAAATCTGACAATTTAAAATTGAATACCTTATTACACACTTTCATCAAAAATAAAATGTATTTTCAATAATGTTTCAGGTGCTTTCTACATACTTGGGCAGATTGCATCTCAGAGGAAGTTATTGGAAATTTATTTACAGGGTAACCAGATGTAACAGACTATACAAATGAGCGTAACTTAATCTGAAATATATTTTAGAATATATTTTACACTGTATCATACGCTGAGATGTGCAAGGCTAATTCCAAAAATGTCACACTATTTGCAGAGGTAACAAAACATCCCAATTTTTTATCATTGAATGTACAAATTAGATTTTGCGAACCTTTTATTCATGATATTTCAACAATTTTGGTCAGTTATAATTTTACATGGGCAAATTTTAATTTAACAAAACATTGGATGCTTTCTCAAACCCCTGCCCATTTTTAAATTATTATACTACTCAGTTATTTTACATATAGAGAAAGATTACTTGATATGTCCTTATTGTTAATGTTAATTACTTAAACATAGGGACTCAATGTAGAGAGCATGTAGGAATGCCACCCAACACGAGAATTGCGCTTGAGTTTTGTGGAAGAAACAGGCCTCTTTTATTGTATATATTATTGTATTAGTGTGACTGTAGTTGAGGGCCAATGGTTGAATATTGAGTACTCCTCTCCTACTTGAGTGAATGTGTTGAAAAGTACTGCTGTTTCTGCAGATCTCTCTCTCTCTCTCTCTCTCTCTCTCTCTCTCTCTCTCTCTCTCTATCTATCTATCTCTCTCTCTCTCTCTCTCTCTCTCTCTCTCTCTCTCTCTCTCTCTCTCGCTATCTCTTTCTCTCTGTAGAGTTCTAATGCAAAATAGACGCATCAACTATCGTCGAAAATTTATTATTGTTTGCTTATTAAATTATGTTTGGTGGGAATATTTTTATTATGTAGATGCTTTGAAAAATACAATGTATTAATTAGTTTTTTGTTATTTTTTTTTTAATATTACATACATGTTTAAAAGTTAAAACATAAAATTAAGCTCTGTATATTTGTAACGAACAACTGAAGTGAAGTACAACAATGAATTCATATTAAATACACAATGTAGTTGTTTTACAATAACAACCAACATCAACATGCAAAAATTAAAATATTATGCAAATATTAAAATGCAATCGAGCGTAAGTGACACACCACATACATAATACAGAAATAGTAGTAGTAATCACATATGAACACACACACACACATATATACATACACACACACACATATATGTACATACACACAAACACACACACACACAAATCCACTATTTATTGACCTATTTTTATTAACAAATAATTAACATATCTCACCTTCGACTTTGGCTTCACCGGACAACCTTCTGTAGTTAACGAGTGCAGCAGTTTCCAGGCATTTCTTGATCATAGCTCTGACATCTTCTTGTTGAACCGGAGTTGCAATATCTTTCATCAACACCTACAGTTCCACATTACACTCTTATTAAAACATCTATTTTTAACATTTATTTTGAGTGCATATTAATAAATATAACTATTTTATTTTGCATATTAAATAATTTAATGGAATATTATGTTCAATAATTTATTATTTCATACATTTTAAAGCATGAATACTGTATACTGATTTTGTCTGTGTTTCTTTATTTTTATGTAAAGGCATAGCAAGACGTTTTGGCAATTTCTGAGGACTTTTGATTGGAAGGATTGGGTGAACTGGATAGTCTTTCATGGGAGAACCTCAAGTTCTATATGTTAAATGTGGTTGCAGTAATGTCTTGTATAGAATTTGTTGTATTTTGGCAATGAAAAAAAGTCTTCTTAGCTTCTGTTAAGTTATCGTCTCTTATTTTTTTTTGGGGGGGGGGGATTCCATGTCAGGTATACAAGGTACCTCCTTGTTAGTGATATGCAGAAAGGGCGAGACTGTTTTTTCAATGTGAATACCGAGTACATTTTTCTTCATTCAGTCTTGTCCTCCACTTTGTGCAACACTGTTCTCTGGAGTGGAGGAAATGGTGTCAAATCTCTGAATTGGGGAATGATAAGAATGGAACTGAATTGGTGAGGGGAAATGATTTTTACGTATATCTAGGATGGTCATTAAACATTACGGAAAGCAGACTGATGGGTCTTTGGAGAGGATGGGGCTTGCGAGCTTTTGGAAACATCATAAAATTAATTTATAATTATACCTGTTCTAGGAGTGATAGAGTAGCTTTAAGAGCACCTTCTGGCCTTCCGAATGGGAAACAATATCTATTGAACATATATAATTTGTATAGTTATAATAAAGTTTACATTAATTTTACCAATTATAGAAATTGAACCATTACCTAAAATTTGTAATTTGATTTTCCAAAAGTATTCTGAGTCTCTCCTTGATGTCTTGAAACTTTTCCTTTTCCTCGTGCGTAACAGTTCCTACACCATCAGGCCTATAATGCGAATTTATTAAAAACAATATTTTAAATATGTATGTGTATAGTTTCTGTACATTATTATTTAGATTTAGAGTATGCTTGTAAATGGAAATTATTTCTATACAAAGTACCAAATTATGCATTTTTTTCCAAGCCTTAATCTCTAAGGGCTCATGCTTTAAATAGGATTGGCAGACATATCGAGGATTACACATATGTTATTATATTATTTTATCTAGATATCCATGCGATCCTTTTGAAATAATAATATATTTTGTAATATATTCACATTTGTACATTGTTTCTAACACATGCAACTGGATTATTGATACAAAAGATTAATGTAATCACAGATAAAAGTAAAATAGAAAACAATTTTTTCAATAATATTTGTACTTTATAATTATTATATATGTACATGAATTGGCTTGAACAAAAATAATACTGTACTATATACATATTGAGTAAAAAGTAGCAGTAATTTTGTAGAAAATAAGAAATACTAAAAAGACATGTTAGAACTAAATTTTCTACCTGTTTATTTAATCGATTATACCAGGCAACCAGAAAAGTTGCTGCGGTTTTTCATTTGTTATTGTTTTAATACAGTAAACCAACATTTTTATTTCCATAGGATTAGATGTTTATGTGTGCTTGTAAAATTTGCACTGTGTTAGTAATGAAACAATAAGTGAGCACAAAAAATTTACTTCTGCGAATAAGGGGATTTAAGATGAGGTGATAGAGGAAAGCTATTGAACTTGATTCCAGTCAAACACAACACTAGCCTTGCCAGAGTGTGAATGAAACGAATACAGTATCACTAGGAGGTCATATCATTGGCTGTCCCCAAATCAACCTGCCCCATTGATGCAAAGCCCAAATGTTCATCAATAAAAGACGATGCTTTGTATTTGGTGGAGTGCAACAGGCAACAAACATGGTGCACTATGAACTGCCAAATGCCAGGACCTTCACCAAGAAATCTACTGCCAGGGGGCTCTCGCCCTTTCCCAGAAACAATATGAACACAATAGTATTTTTCACCAGGACAACACTACTCTTCATACAGCCAGAACGATGAAGGAGGTGATAATGAAGCTTGGTTGGGAAGTCATACAACACCCTCTGTACATCTGTCTTTCACCTTTTCTTAGAAACTGACAATCGCATGTGCAATTGGGAGTTCAATAATTGCCAACAGTTGGAAAATCAGCTGAATTTATATTTTATGTTTCAGGGACCAAATTTTATAAGAAAGGCATAACCGGTCGAGTAACTTGTTGAGACCATTTCCTTGAATAAAATATTTCTAAAATAATTTTAATTGTGACAATTATTAAACCCTTTAAATCCACTTGAACTTTTCTGGTTACCTGGTATCTGGACAATAAAAATGTATTTACATTTAATTAAAAGAAACCATGAATCTATTCAGTAATTTTTAAATTTTAACTTAGAAAAGGTTTGTGTGTTGTGTCCTGTGTTGTTTCTCAAATAGTTAAGCTAAAATTGAATTTACCTTTCAACTTAAACGTGCCTTTATAAACATTATATAAGGATAAAACATCTCTAGTTGCAATTATACTTTTATGTGATTACATCATATTAAGACTCCCTCGATAAGATACCAATAATTCAATTGAATATGGTAGTAAATTACAATAAATAAGTGGAACGAGAATTTTAAAAGTTATCAAAAGCTTAATTTTAAGACTCTTGAAGTAATTTATTGTAATGTTTTATATAAAAATATGTCAGATCATATGTATTTTATGTTTATGTTTAAGCAAATGTATTTCTTTGTTTAATGAAAGTTACAAGGAATTATTTTACCAAAATCAGGAAGAATAAATATAGAAATAATCTAAGTGATAAGTTTTACAAATCATTAGGCCATTATTAGATTTAGATATACTATATCTATGGATAATCAGACAATTATGTGTGTTTTTGTTTTTGTCCATATTATATTTGCACACCTCTTTGTAAGTTTGATTTTGATAATTATCAAAACAATTGTTCTAATACATTTAATTATAATTGTGTTTATATATTTATATTAAAAAATTGTTCAGAAATGTAAAAACACAGCACTTTTTTCAAAATACAAACGAATTAATTTAGGGATTAGTGACAAAATTCAAATTAAAAAAATTAAATCAATTTAAAAAAAATTAATATTTACAATTTAAAAAATGTATGTACTGTATGATATGGACTTCATCTGAACTTTAACTTTTTATATCAGTTATACAAACTAATCCAAATAATATTATTTTCAAATTTTCAAAATTTTGACGCTGGTGTTTTTCTGCCAACCCTGTCCATTTTTACCATTTACAGCAAACATATAACACATATTTTTTCTCAAGTTTTAATTTTTACAAAAAAGTAGTTAATTAAACAGTTAAAACATGAAAATCTACCAAAATGAGGAGAATAAAATTTTAGATCATAAAAAAATGGTTAAAAATCAATATATGTATGCAGAATACTAACATATATGAAATGTAATATATACAGCATGTGTGTTTAATATAATATGAGGCTGATGATCACAATTATTCTTTACAAAGTAGTATATTATTATTGATGTAACAAGATGATGTCAATTGCTCATTATAACAGTTATTATTTGAAGGAAATTAGTTTAAATGAAATTAATTTTAAAGCTACTGTTCAATATTACTTGATAACAATTACAATAGAACAAACGAGTGAGATTTTAAAATTATGATGTTTTAAATATAAATTTATACTCAAAATTTCTTAAAAGGATCATAAGTGATCAATTATTGCAGGACTTGACCACATTTATCTACATTTTTACCATACAAATTATAATTTCTATCTATGTTTGCTGTTTTCTTTTCAGCAGTTGTTTATGCTACAAACATTTTTTTTTAAATTTCAACATATTTGAAAAGATTAAATAAATTGAAATACCAATAACATAATTATTGCATGTAGCCTTGGAATGTAAGAAAATAATTATAGCTAGAATTAATTATTAATGATTTAAGTCAATAAATTTATAAATAAAAGCAATAATTAACAGTAAAATATAGAAAAACAGTGCTTATAAAATAAGATTTTGTGCATTTAAAAAATAAATTCGTTTGAAAATATTATTAAAAAAGTGTGTGCAGAAATGTAGAATGCTGTGCTCTTTGAAAGTGAAATTAAAAGTTTTATACTACAATAAGAACAAAACGAAAGAAGAAAAAAGTGCAACGTGTTAAATAAGTTGCATAAGTGTTATTAAAATTAAATAAATAACAGATTGTGTGAAAAGAATTGTTTGCAATTTGCAACAAAACAAAGAAAGAAGAAAAAAAGTGCAACGTGTTAAATAAGTTGCATAAGTGTTATTAAAATTAAATAAATAACAGATTGTGTGAAAAGAATTGTTTGCTTTTTATTCTTGTAAAAATAGTGTAAACTGTCAAACAAGTGAATAAAAATAGATATTGTATAATTATGAACACAGACAGAAGTTTGCTATCAACTTCTCCCTAATGTTACAATGAAAAATTAGGTATTGACCAACAGTTTGTGGTTGGCTTCATAGGGCAATTGATTTAATAAAGTTTTAATGGATATTTCATAAATTCAATCTTAGTGGTAAATAGTTCTTATTTACCTCAGCATCAATAGTTTGTAAGAAATAAAATGAGGGTTGCTATCAAAATTTAGATTACAATGTAAAATCACTTGTTTAAAGAAATTTCCTTGCAACTTTAAACTTAAATTATGAAGTTTCATGTATAGAAAGAATAGCTTAATGAGTTTATTTACACAATAAAGGCAACATTTCCATAATATTTTTATGCCAATATAACAGATTTAGCTCATCTCCAAGAACTGACTTACATAATGAAGTTTCATATAAATGATTAGCTCTCAACTTAAAAGCATTTTGTTACAAGAAAAATACAAATGAATTTTTAAAAAAATAAATAAAATTAGTCTTTTTGTTTATCTTACATAATTTTTTAAAACAAAAAAACCATTATTATTATTATAAGTAAATTTGGAGATTTTGTTTATCTTTCTTGCTATAATTAATATTGATTTAAATAAATCGTATCATAAAAACAGGATAATTTGCTGATTCTATAACAAAAGACTTTCTTTTTTTTTCTTTTTTTTGACTATTGGGGATCCTAAATTATCATTTTTAAGAACTAACAATGCCCTAGAAATAGAATATTATTCCCAAATTCATGTAACAACTTTTTTGATTTGTAAAATGATGATTGAATGAGTGATACATTCGATTGTAATACAATTAGTGAGGCCTTTTACTAAAGAAACTTTCGTTTTATTTGTATAATTATAATTACATTCAACAACAAACCAGGCCATGGTAATTTTTTAAATTTTTTAATTTTATTTATTAGCTAAGGCCAGTATTGTACTCGGAAGATACATGCTATGAAAAACTAGCCAATGCTTGGCACTCAATGTGAGGGGGGGATTAACAGGCAATGTGGGCTCGAGGCCATCTATGAGAGTAGAGAGGGCTTGAGAAGTAGGGTTAGATTTGATCGAGAGGTCTTAAAATTTTTGAATCGAAAACAGATCAGTTCATTAACAAAAGGAATGTGGAGGTCATTGTGAATAGTTAGGTTAGTTACATAGTAAGGAGCTTTGACAATTTGTCTGAGGACATTTGATTGGAAGTTATGGATGCTGGATGGCTTGGTAGAACAACATGTTCCACTCCATGTTCAAGTGGATGCAGTAAAGTTTTGTATAAGGTTAATTTAATGTTGATGGTCAAGACAGATATCAATCCTAAAAGTCTTCGTAGTTGTCCAAGCCTTCTGTCAAGTTGTTGTCACTTTAAGTCTTGTATGAGGACTCTATATCAGTCTACTACAGGTATAGTCTAAGTATTTGACATGGAGGAAGGTTGGTATCTCTTTTTTTTTCCAATATGAATACTGAGTACATTTTTCTTCATTCAGTCTTGCCACTTTTTGCTCCAGTCTTTGATAAGCTCAAGGTGTTCTTGGAAGTTGAACATAGCTTGGATAGTATTCGAGTTAGAGTACAAAATTGCAGTATCATCCTTGTAGAGGGTGATTATAAAATTGTACAGGTAGGTGTACAGGTATAAATGATATAAAGGATGGTACCAAGTATGTTCCCTTGTGGAACTCCGGCTTTTTACTGTCTAACTTTATTGCCGCACCTCTCTTTAATGCAGCGATCAGTTAGATAGAATAAGTTAAGAAGGAGTGGGTAGGAAGTGAAGTTAATAAAACTAATAATAAAATATGTATATACAGTATGCTACTACTGGAAGGTTATTGATCCATCTTACAACAATACTGCAATATGTTTACGCAAGTTTAAGAAAAATTAACTTAAGCAATTCACTGAATGTTACTTGACATCATTGTCCGTGCACAAATAAAATATTTCAAAAAGTCATGAATTTATCACCATACACAATGTGAACAAAATATCAAACTGCATTCTTGTAGAAAAAATGTAACGGTGAGAAGTTTTAATATATATATAATTTTTTATTTATTTTTTTTTTAATCCGAAATATATTATGAAATGGTCTTAAATTAAACAATTATTTCAGCAAATTAAGCCATTACATGCATTTCTGAAAGATAATCTCTAGGGCATTTAATTCTATTAACAAGAGTAATATATTCATACTATTATAGTATAAAAAACACTGCTATTCAATATCGATATCAATCTAGTTAGAAATGTGTTATCTATGTAGAAAGAAATTAACATTTTTTTTTTAATATTGGGGATAATGGTTGCTCTATAATCTGCATTGAAGAAAGACTTATATAATTACCTGTACAAACAACATTTTATGATATTTTAAAGTATTGACTATTAAAACAAATGTAATCTTATCTGACCATAGCGACACCAAATGAAAGGCTTTGAAACCAAATCTGCTCCAAGTTTATAATGCAGATATTTAATGCATAATAAATCCTTAACAATGGTAAATATCACTGTACTTTACTTTCCTATGCACTGTCTTTTTTGTGACAGTTTAATAAATGCAAACTATAATAAAGCTAGCTACAATAAATGTCATTATTTTTGCTATGTACATCATGCACTAAAATTGATTAAATTTAAGCTTTAAATATTTTTAATGTTTGCTGCAACAAATGTGGATCAGTTAAATTACTTTCGTACAAACCTTGCAACAGGGGTATTATCTTCAAGGACCTCCGTGCTAGGATAAGAATTAAAGATTAGAGTAGCTAATTATTATGAAAAACTTTAACTTATCACTTTAAACAAGTCCAAATTAAACTTCTATTAAAACCCAAGTTGTACGTTTAGAGTTTGTGTATTCAATGGCCTAGCATATTTATTATTATTGAAATTATTTTATTTATATTGAAAACTTGAAAAATGAGCCTTTTTTTATTTTTTAACTTTTTTTTTGTGATATCATTTATGATTAAATAAACCTTTTTAAAAACCAGTTATGTATTTTCATTTCATGTTATCAAAAGATCATTAAATAATTAATATTTTAAAAATTTAAAACAAGTTCTTTATGAAAAGGTATGCTTTTACTTCAAAATAATTTTACATTAAAATTTACACTATTTTTGAAGTGTAAATTGGAGTTAAGTGCCTGAGAGAATATTGTAATTTAATGAAAGCTAAATGCAAATAGCATTTCTGATCATGTATGGTTTTAAGAATGCCTGATATGTTAAATAATTGAATTACTCTTTTTTTTTGTTTAAATTGTATTTAATTCAGAAACAATAAGTGCAAAACAATCTAAAACTACACAGTAAAATAAAATATGTGATAAATTATATAATAGTTGACCACATTTGTAGTTACTATCACACCTGAGAAAAAATTTATATTGTTAATTTTTTTTTCAAGATAATAAATCTCCCATTTTAACGCATTCAATCTTCAATTATTATGAGAGAAAACATGCTGTATAGAATAAACTCATACTTTAGGTTAAGGCGATAATATATTGTTAATACACATGTGTTGAAAATATCTTTTTTTGATGCAATTACTATTTTATGTATATTAAAAATGGCAGTATAAGTATTTAGTGTCACAAACGTAATGTGGTGTATGTATATCATGAATAAAGAAAATCAAGATAAGCGAAGATTTAAGTTAACTTAAAAATCAAAAGAAAAGTTGTAAATTAGAATATAAACTATAGAAAATTCTTGAAAAATTGTTATATTTAAAAATAAAAAATCATTTATTGAATGTTTTTCCATAAGAATTAATTTATTTAATTATTTTTATAAATAATTTAAAGGCTGTAAACACAAATAATTATTTATCAGTTTCTTAGAATAATAACTATATTGAATTTTTCACCTATTTCCATGTACGTGACTTGCACAAAATGCAAAGCTGAAGTGAATCAATGTTGGATCGATCATGATATTTTTTTCTGCTCTGTCCAACAAATCACTGAGGTAACATAAATGACGAAAACACCCTCTAACTCCATATCTAGCACAATACTCATCTATTACAAATGCTTGACCGGGACTGAACCAACCCTGAAAACAAAGTATCATTTCTTAATATATATAATACATTGTATAATTGTATTTTTTAAAAGTTAATTGTAAACAAAATACCAAAGAACAATAAGGATCGTTCATTCTATAATCTAGAGCAAGGGTCTGTAACATTTTAAATAATGATGCATGATCAAATTTACAAGGATCTGCTGAAATGAACTCTTCCATGCCGTGTTTTCGTGCTCTGTCAGCATCTGTAAGTAAAGAAACGAAATATAGTATTTTTATCAGTTGAAAATTTACTACAGGCTAACATATATATTTTATTCAGTGAGGATGAACTCTTAAACTGCCCATAAATTCTTTATTCACTAACAATTTGTCAAATTGAATTTAACTTTAAGTTTAAGTAAGACCAGACTACAACTTAAGGTCCTACCTCCTTGAATTTTATAAATGGTTGAATTTTTTGCAGCTGATGTTACAAGAGGCGTTGGTTTGTGAGACTGCCCTGTTGCTCTATACATTGCCATTACCCACAAATGACATTCATTTTCATCGTCACATGCTAAAATTATATTATCTCCTTCACGAACTGCGTTAAAAAAATATCGCCCTCCTTCCAGATCTGGAATACATATAAATGTTAGTATCTCTCTTGCCCTCTCATCGTCCCTACTCTCTCATCCCTACTCTCTCACTCCACACATTCGCTCGCTCAACTATTTTACCTACAAATAATAAATTAAATGTAAATGGAAAAATACATACCCATACCAACCATAAGGTTAGCTATAAACAAAAAAGGATGCAATGTATATACAGTTTAACATGTAAAATACCAAAAATAGAATCATTTCAATAATTTTACCGCTAGCAGGCTCAATGTAGTCAACTGTATAACCATCCAATTGCATCATTTCAGAGGGTTCTGATTTCTTTTCTTTGTAAGTGCACATTGCAAAAGTGTATTGAGAAACTTGAACAAGAACGAAATATCGTTTCTTCCATTTCTTCCATACAGATTTACCAATGGCATATAAATATCTAAACAAATTTATTAAAAATGATCATTAATTAAACTTTTATCTATAGTTAGCAAAAGAGTCTGCATACATCCCTAAAAGAAAAAGAAGTTATTTATTACTTATTATAAAACTAAAACTTTATAGTAGTATATGTTGAACCCTGTTTTATTTTTAGAATGAACAATTGATATTGATTTTTTTTTAATTCAATGGTATTAAATAGATGTATGTTTGTGCAAAATAAGTTTGAGTTTAGTTTAAGTCCTTTTCACTAACAAAAAACTAGTGATAGTACAATACCATATTCATGGAAAACAGATAAGTAAAATTGCAATAATTCTTCATTGTGTACAAACGATCATCTGGAACTACAAAAACTAACAATGCTTTGGAAAGTAACACTGATTGGGGTGGCCAAATAATTAGAGAGACCTCATGAGACAATGATTCTTCAATGTGTGAACTGAGAATCTTCTGCTAGTGCCCTTGCATTTTTATTTTCAAAGGGATTATGGCTTTCATGAAGTGTAATTTTTAATGATGATTCAAAATTTAATCTTTTTTGTCCTGATGGGAATGTTAGATTGTGGTGGGGGGGAAAATTAAGCTATGAAATGAAAAAATTTCAGTTGGACTGAAGCATGGGGGTAATATGGGGTGTATGGTGTCATCATGGACTAATATGTTTATATAAACTTTCTTAGAGAAAATTATTAGATCAGTGCTCAGAAATTTGGACTTTTTGAGAATTTGGTTTCTAGCAAGACTCAAAACATTGGGCTAAGAAATCAGAAGGTTGAAAACTCACAGCATAAAGAATTAATATTGACTAACTGAAGCTGTCAAAGAAGAATGGGAAAATCTCATTTCTGTTGTAACCAAAAAGTTAATAACTTCAATGCAAAACTGAATTCATGAAATGCTCGAAAATAAAGAAGGTTGATTATTAATTTCAGATTTTAAATAATTTTGTCACAAGTTTTGCATCGTATGCAGATTTTTTTTTTGTTATACGTTTTCTCAATTATAAATTTCATGTTATTATTTAGGCTTTAGGAACAATAAAAAAAAGGTTTGCATGTAAATTCTATATAAATGTATTATAATAATTTTCCAAACACTTAAATTTTACCATTTATCTTAAACTCTCTTAAACTTAGATTACTTAAATCTCAGCATGATGTACTGAAAGTATACGCAGACTTTTTTACTAACTGTATATATTTTATTTTATTTTTATTTTATTTTTTTTTTTTTTTGATACAAGCAAGTACTACCAAAATAATGAAGAATAAAAATGAAATTAATTGTCTTCTTTTAATGAAATTATTTCATACGTCTACTGGTTTCAAATAAACATTTAAGCTACCTGGTTTAAAAACAAAATATTTTTTAAAAAATAATAGTATTGGTAATTCAGTACATTGTTATTTTCTGACGCGACAATATAAAAATTATATTAACATTAAAGCTCTTTAAAAATGTGAGATAGTTCAACTGTTAATTTTTTTATGCTGTCAGTCCAGAGCACAAAATTAAAATTAAGTACAGTTTTCTGACCTTATTTCTGTTTAGATTAAATAAAAATCTGTTTAAAATGAGATTCATAATCTGGGTTCATTCGAATAATTATTATACTGAAAAAACAAATGTAATTAAATAGATTCAAAACATTACAACATCCATGGGGATTGTGGTGGCTGAGTGGTTAGAGTGTATTTACCGTGTTAACAATTTTGGAACTGGATCCTGGCACGGCCATGAATTTTAGTTGAAAATATGACAAAAAGTATTGTAAAGCCAACGTTTTCAAAAACAAACAAGTGCCTTCTTCAGTAATATTTTGAAATCATTTACAAACAAGAGTTGTTTCCAGTTTAAATGTATTTCAATAAATAAATTAATACTGTCCAAACTAATTTTTTATGCATTTCTACAGTATCTGAGTTAATATGAAACTAATATTAACATAATCAGTAAAACATTCTATACTAAATATAAAAGAACAGTAGTTGGAAGATAGTGAAGAGATAATTATGCTAAACTGGGTTTAAATAAAAACTATGTCAATATATATTTCAATTTTCATTATACTGTACTATAATTTTTTTATATTTTTTTAATTTTTTTCGAAGTATGAATTCAAGTTGTAAATATTTGTTAATTCAGTAATATTATCTTTGCATTTTTATCCTATAATTTAGGAAAATATATTTAAAACAAGTTTAACTGCTTACCCGCAATGTTTCATATTCAATGGCTTATCCATGCGACATGCAATTTTAATTCTAAGGTCTTGATCAGCACAACTTTTGGGTACTATCATCTTGTGCCACTCAGGAACCTAAAAACATATTACTCACTGTGAAAAATATATATAATTGTCAATTTACAACACTTAAGAAATGCAATTTATATAAACATTTGTGTCAAATTAACTTTGTTAGTTGTGTACAAACTTACACTTACTTTTTAACAAATCATAGGATCATAATTAATACTGCCCTAAATGCCTTTTTTTCTACTTCTTTTCCTGTCTTTCCCACGTTTTAACCTTTCCAATTTTTTAATGTTTCTACAGCCAATTTATAATGTTATATTATATAACAATACTGACTCTTTTTGTTTTTCCTAATGATAACCTCTCTGTACTTCAGGGCCTCGTTTATTGTGGATAAAATAACATAAATAACAAAAACACATGCACAAAATGTAATAAATAAAACATTACAGTTTGGTTAACATTCTTTCAACCCACAATTATTTGGTATTCCCCAGACTCATTGGGGATGAGCTTCCACAGGCTAATACATTACATTTGCATACCAGACTTCATTCACACTACCCCACAGTATTCCATATTCCTTGGGGTAATTGGGAATGTACCCCTCTGTCCATGCTAATAGGTTACATTCTTACCAAAGCTCATTAACCCAGAGTATTCAATATTTCTTGGAGTATTTAGGAATAAGCCTCTTCATTCATGCAAATAAATTACATTCACAGTACATCCACTACTCCCAGGGTACTCAATATTCCTTGAGATAATTGGAGACAAGCCACTACATTTGTGCTAATAAATTACACCCACACACTAAAATTTATTCACATAACCCCAGAGAACTCAATATTGCTTGGGGTACTTGAGGATAAGCCCTTCCATTCACGCTAATAAATTACATCCACACGCCACAATGTGTACATACTACCCCCCAGATGACTCAATATTCCTTGGGGTATTTATGGATAAGCCCTTCCATTCACACTACCCTAGAGTACTTTATATTTCTTAAGGTAATTGGGGATAAGCTTCTCCATTCATGAATATAAATACGTTCAATCCAATAAAATATGCATCACATACATGAAAGTACAAAGTTATATGTACAATTAAAAATTTCTATAGCCCTGAGATACTGGATCAGCATCTGTGCCTACTGCCATGCCCCTAGAACACGCTTAGATCATTTGGGGTGTAGTCCTTTCTTTGCAAATTTAGTTATTTGCATTCTATACTCTAATATGATAAGTACTCCACATCGAGCACCTACGTGGTTTCACCCTACATTAGAAGGTGTGTGTGTGTTATTGGTATAACCTATATGCAACATAATAAATATGACATTTTCCCTTCTGGACACAGTTTCCACAAGCCAGTGACTGATGTCTTTTTTACGATTGTATAATTTGGGTGTGTTCCTTTCTTCTCAGTGGGTTCTCCATTCATTTTTTATTGCATTAGCAATCATTCTTTTTAAATCTTATCTGTTTGTTCATTCCCGGTTATACCAATGTGTCCAGGAACCCATGCTAGGCAACCTTTTTCCCACCATTTACTCTTACTTTTAGTTAAATACTGTATGTTATATAACCAATGGTTTCCAATAAATCGCATCAATAATAACTAATGATGACAAATAAGAAAATACAATAAGTGACCCTGTGCCAGTTTTACATAATAAGAAAATTATTTAGAAAAGTAATTGTGAGGTATGCAAAGTAATGAACCTGCAACTTGTTGACCACTTCTTATCAACTGGGTCTGCCAAATCGTTGGTCTGAGTGTTGTTTGTCAAGTGGTCAAATTAAAATATGACAAAAATATCTTGCTGTTTTCCTTTCTACTTCATTCTATTTACTAGGTTTTGCCTTTTGTTTATTTTACAATTAAATGCAATTTGATTATTCTCTAGGTTAGGTGATATTAAATCAAAGAAATAGTTTAGCTTTCATGTTGAAAATTATTGAACAAATCATTCTTAACCTTATAGAAAACTATTTAAAAAAAAAAATTCATCTACCTTAACATTTGAACATTTTTAAGCATTTATTTTACCTTTGATGATAGAGGAGTTGGATGTAATATGACCTTTCCCAATTCCTTATCCTCAAGTGCTAAAATTGCTGGATTCTCTGTATACAATTTCACTTTTACTGCTGGTAAGGGATGTGTCGAAGAAAAATCTCCCTGGGTATCCCACCTGATAAATTGAACAAAATTGGATTACTATAAGGTAGTGTAATAATTATTATCTAAATAGTAAACTACTAATATCATACAGTTATTATTTAAGAGCAAGCTGTATTAATGTGGTGTAATTAATTTTTTTTGTTACTTCAATACAGCTGCTCTCACACAGGACCTCTGAACATTTATATATGCCCAACATCACATAAAGATTCCAAACCTAGAGAATGAAATTAGCCCTCTCACACTGGAACCAATTTAATTGTGCATAAGTCGGTTTTGTTTTGATCTGCAAATCGATACCAGCAAACTGGAATGTTTTGCCTTCAATACACAACTTAAGGCGTCACTCCTAAGAAAAATAGAATTTTACCAATTTTCACCTTTATTATAATTTGTATTATTTAATTTTACTGTATATATTCATTGAATTAAAGCTTACATAATTGGTTTACAAAACTTATAGAACTCAATATAAATTATTTATTTATTTATTCTTGACAAGAAGTGCCATCAAAAATGTCTGCACATTCATGTGTATTATTTTCCTGATGGTCCCATAAATATAACCTATCCTGGATGAGAATGTTTTGCAGAGTATGCCCTCCATGGCCTACCATGAGTTCACAGTACTACGCATCATTTCACAATAAAAATATAAATTATTTTTGATCCGTTCATTTCCCGCAACTATACGCAATATTTCGGATGAACTAGATGGGCACAGTAGACGAGGGCTCTCATGGGCTTATCGGCTTATGTTTGGACCATCTTCATGTTTTCAAGCGAATTCACACTTTTCGCAGATTTCTACTTTTGAGGATGCAAGGTCATAGTGCATTTTTTAATCTGAAGTTGTTCAGATTTTTCATACACACAAAAGTAAATTTTTTAATTTAAGAAAATTCTAAAATGTAAAAAAAACTAAAGAATTTGAAAAAAAAAATCATTCCAAATTTATACAAACCACAACGAAACAAACTACTGATGTACAAACAGCTTTGACAAGTGTGGTCCAGTGTGAGAGCTCACATGATTAAGTTGTCCAACGCAAACATAGTTGGTTCCAGTGTGAAATAAGCCTAAAACTTATAAAGTGTTGTAATACTTTGAATGTAATTTCCTATACTTTAATGGATAAGTTATGAGATATGTTGAAAAGTTGATTTAATTTGAAGCATCATACGCGTTCTAGTGTGTCAGTGTATGTAGTGAAGTCTACAATACAATAAAGTTTTGAGTCTTTTTATTCAATAAAATATTTAAAAAATGTCAAATTTTGAAGAGAAATCAAACATAAGATAAAAATATAAATAAGCACCCCTTCAAGCCAGTATCTTTTCAGCTAATTTAATTTTCCCCTGCCTGCTTACTGACCCATTTCACATTAATTAAAATTATAATGGTTGACATAACAGTAAGCATGGTACAATAAAGAATTGAATCAATATGAAATATACAACCTTTATAGTATTTTAACTTAGCTATAACATACATTGGTTTTGATGCTTCTGCCTGATCAGTTTGTAATTTTTCACCCCCTTCCACTTCCATTGTACAGTAAACTATTCTGTTAGGAGCTAATGATTTTAGTCCTTTCACCTCCATAACTACTACCTGAAATATTTACACACCAAGAGTAAATAGATATACAATCAACTCAGAAATATAGAAAAACAGTTTTAAAAAGGTGTAAATATGCAAACAATAAATAGAAAACTGATTTACCTCCAGTTGAAAGGTTAGAACAACATCTAATTTTGTAAGTTGGGTGTCATTGTCAGCTGAATCTCCTTCTAGCTTAGCTAATGAGCCTTGAGATCTTAAAACAAACATTGATTAATTCACCATAAATATTATTTAAGAAACGATTTTTTTTACATACCTATGGTTATATCGTTTTAGTTTTTGTAGGCCATACTTTGAATCAATAGTTCCTTTAGATACTGGTAGTGATTCCAAATTTGCCATCAAGAGATTAATCGATGACTTCAATTCTTCTATGTACAATGACTCCATTTCTTTCAAAACAAATTTTGGCATAAGTTTACGGTTCTAGAAAATCAGAGAACATTGAATGTTAAATTTCGTTGGGTTTTACTGTTTTTCTTTTTGTAAGACTCATAATTACCTTTTCCATTTCAGAAACTTTTTGCATTCTCCCATCCAATTCCCTTCGAATGGCTGCAGCTTGTTCATCAGCAGAGTCAAGCTTTAAATAGAATTTGTATAAATATACATTTACATTTAATTATTTATCACAATATTTTAAACAATTTACCTGTAGCGCATTAAACAAAAGTTGATGTTCAAATTTTTTGATTCCTAGAATTTGTTGAAACATATCGTACAGTTGATCTTTCGACAGAATCGACTCACTATTCAGTATTTGTTGCTGCATTCGTGATGGTCTTTTTGAATCATCATCAGTTACTAAAATAATTTCAAGTAACCAATACAAACAAGTTCCGTTGGTCACTAATTTATTATACTAGTTATATATAACAAATATTTTTGTAAAACTTCTGCTGTTCATAAATCAGAAACATTCCATGTGGAATTAAGTTTGATAAGGTCTCCAGTTTGTTAAGATTTAAATTAAGTAAAGAACAAGGTAATCAGAAAAGTTTGTGTGGTTTTTCCATTTTCATAGGTGAATTATGTGGCTACATCATGTAATACCAAGAGGATAATGCATGAAATAATCAGTTCATTTAAAAAAATTGTCTTATTTCTACTGTAAATTATAAAATATTTACCTTCTTATGACTTCAAAACAGATAATTAGTGTATGCTAATTGTATGAAATTAAGCTTGATACCAGGGCAGACAAGGCAGCTCATAAAATGTGTGAAATAAGTGAGTGCACACTGCTTGAAATTGATTTAAAATGAAGTTAACATTTGAACGTTATTTTCAATTTCAGTGATGCAGGCAAGATGACTGAACATTAAACTGACTTTTAAACAGTTTAAACTTTGAATGATTGACCAATAAACTTAAATGAATATAAATTAGACTGTGAAAGTAAAATTATAAAATTTGTCTAACTATACATATTTAATTAACAATATTTTGTATATGTTTGTTTAAAACTAGCAATCACTACACATACAAATATTTTCTAAACATATTTGTTAAAAATATTAAAAATCTCCATATTTTTTTTAATATATTTTCAATGCTATTACCTTTAAATATGCAGTCAAATTTAGCCATCCATGAGGCCAGAACTGTTTCTTTGCTAATACCATCAATTTCTGGAAGAGATCTTAACACAAAAGCAAAGAATATATTTTTTCAGCAATTAAGACTATAAAATTCAAGTTTACAAAATTACCTGACTCTCTTTTCTATATTATTCCTAAAAACTTCACGGAAATCAAACTGAGAGCAAGCTCCTGATTGCACCATTTTTAAAACCCTCTCTGAACGTAAAAAAACGTCATAATAGCTTTGTACAGCATTTTGAAAAGCTTCATCAGCCATAATTTGAGTTTCACCTTTGAGGAAACTCTAAAACATATTTATTTGTAGGAAATTTCTTGTAAGATTAAAATAAAAGCTAGAATCAAGTTTATGTACTACCTGAAACCTTCCTTGAATTATCTCTAGCTGCTGCTTTGTTATTTTGGGCTGTCGCTTTGTCATGTCATTAGGCTGTTTTGCATTGAAGGGATATGCAATGCACCTTGATACAAAAACATATAACTGCAACTTTCTTTTCCTCTCTTCTTCTTCTCTTTCTTGTTTGTCCTTTAAAAACAGTTATTTTGTATTTTTATTCATTCCAAAGATTGTACCGAGCAGAGATCTAAGTGAAAATTAAAGGGCTTTACTACAAAACTTTTTATGGTTGACTTTCTGAATTTTTTTTTAACAGTACCTGTGCTTTGTGCAACTTTCAAAATTGTTTCTAATAAAATTTTGAATTTAGATGGTTGGCTTTAAATTCAAAGATTTTTTGTGCTTTTAATTAAAATTGCATCAAAATTGACATCTTACTTTTTAGAAAGAAAGAGTCAATATTAGTTTCGTGGAGAAAAAACATAAATTTTTGGGCAAATCAAAAGATATTTTTCTCAATTTTTTCTGCCTCAATCATTTTTCAAAATTCACAATAATGGTGATAAGTGGTAACTTTGAAACAACTTCACTGATTTAAAGTTGTTTAGAACCCAGTAAATTAAAATAAGGGCATTAAATCTAAAAGCTGTTGACTGCAAAAAGAGAAATTCAGCTTTTCAACATTTGTAATAACATGGACTTTGGATAAAATCCAAAATGTAATTTCTAAGATTACTAAGTAGAACAATGGATATTGGAGAAAAAAATGGCCCTAGATTATCCAGCCCAAAAATGTCTATTTTTTATTGTTCAATTCAATCAAAAATTCATATTTCAGAGAGTATTTTGAAGCGTGCGTAAAGTGAATAAGAATTGTTAAACAAGTTTTTAAACTACATAAAGGCTCTATAAAGGGTGTTTAAAATGGATCCAAATGATTAAACATTTTTAAATCTAATTTACTGGAAGTTCTTTATGTTTTTAACTTTTAACTTAATGCACTTTACTTTAAATTACTTAAAACACTTAAGAACATTGTATTTTTTATAATCTCATAGAGCTCATTAGATAGAACACTACGTCATGCATCTAACTTTTTTTTTTCTGGTATCACCAAAATTTTTTTGATTAAAATCGGCGATCCTATGTCCATAGCCTTCCCCTTGTTAGCAGGGTATTCCAGCTATGAAAATCTTCACCACTCACATCTATTTACGTTTAAACAAATAAATAATTTAAAAGGCAACTCTGTATAAACAATTTTTCATGCCAAGGTTGGACAAATAGGGCAGAAACTAATATGTTTCAACCCTTGGAAAAAGCAGGTTTCTATTTTATAACAAACTTTTGTATATCTCTTACCTCATTTGATATAACAAGAAAACATTTTCAGTGCATTTTGTGGAATAAAATGTAACAAAAATAGCATAAATAACATAAAGGTATGAAGCGTTTTAATGCTGGTGCTCTGCAAAACATTCATAACTTAAATAATAAACGATGGTGAAAAAAAAGAAAAAGGTGATAAATAAAAATATATTATTGACAAAATAATTAATACACTTGCTGACAAAAATAAATAATTTACACAATTAACAAAAATATAACTAATAAAACAATTAATGACAATTACAATAAAAAATAAAATATTGCTGTGTAAAAAAACAATACTTAAGCTTTATTATATTGTGTATGCGATAGTATACAATTTAAGAAACTAATTGTGCTGGAAAATACATAAATATATGTAAAGAAACACAATAAGCAAAGCTTTAGCCAAAATAAAAAAGCTAAATAGGATTGAATAATACTTCCATATTTCATTAAAAGTACTAGTAACATTATATATTCACAGCCATCTATTTTTCCAGATTATTAAATATAAGCATAAACCTGGGTATAAATCTATTTTTGAGGAAAAAATAAATTTCATGAAATGCATAAATAAAAAAGTTAAAAAAGAAGAAGAGGAAGGAGAAAAAATATATTCTTACTTAACTACATTTACTGAACTACTACACTAGTGTAGAATTTTTAAACTAATCAGCACTTGTTGAGGCACCTGTAAAACGATTAAGTATCGAATCTCAGACCAACAACCAAACTATTCTGACTAGAATTGAAATATTTAATGTCAAAGGTTTTTCTTTTTTAGTATTTTGTATTTGTTAAATTTATTGTTTGTATTCTTTTGTTGTTTGTCTACAGAGTCAGTCATTGCAGTTGGCACTAATATGTCACTTTGTACATAAGTTTAAGTAACTAAAACTAATTGAGGTGTGGTGAGTATATCGATTCACTTTTTTGTAAGGATCCATAGCTATCCACATTTTGAGCATCAAAAATGCTCATTGGCCGGTCATACATGATCTGGATAGCTGTTAAAACCAGTTTGTGAGTAGAACCATCCAAAAAGTAAGTCTTAACTTTGTTTGTTTATATAAAAAAATGTCTTTTTGGCAGCGCATTATAATTACAATTTCTTGGTAGTTTTTGTAATGCGTTTTGTTTTAATATTAAAGTGTGCTTAATTTGAAGTTGTTTTGTTACACCGTATTTTAGTGTTAGTTTTTGATTTTTTATACATACCTTTTGTTTGTGTAATTTTACTGATTTTGTTACATTGTGAGATATTGTATTATCTCTGTTCAAACTACGAATTCACTACCTTATTTACCTCAACACATCATCTCACACTGCCAATAAGCGCTTAGTCGATTTTTATAAGAACTTTTGGTAGATAAAGAGATATAAAAGGGGTCTCCTTGCATCTCAAAAAATAGAAGTTAATAGGTAAATACAGTGCTGTCTGCCTAATCCAAACTTTGGTACTCCAAGCATTCCAGTAATATGAACAAGAAAAAAATTCAGTAAAATTTTGAAAGAAACAAATGAAAAATTATTTGAAAGGAAGGGGGAGGGTGAAAGAGGAAGAGCGATAGATATAAAGAAATGGAGAGAAAGATTAGATAGATAGAGAGAGTGAGAAAATGTGTGAGTGAGAAGGTTTATGCAAAAGACCATAAACAGCTTAGACTGCGAATTTTCACGAGTTACTTTTGTTCTGTGAATCCCTCACCTCCCTTCACTACTCAAAAATGAAATGTTAGACCAGTCTATATTTTTCTAGTGTTAAGTACAATATACGTACTACTTAAAAATGAGTGAAAAGAAGAAGAAGCAATAAATTAAATATTTGTATTTTTTTATTACTATAACCCCTCCATCGTAGTTCATTCGATTACTAAGAGAGCACTACAATCTTGAATAGTCAAGTATAATAAAATCTAACCAAACAAATTATTCAATCCCGTATAAATTTTGTGTTTATTTTTGGAGATAGAAAATATATTTACCTAGTATGGCAGTGATAAAGTAGTTTAATGTGCACATTATGTTTAACTGTATCACCCATGCACAAAATGTTCAGAAGGAAGTCATGCAAAAGAAAAACAAAATCCCTAGCTAAACATTTACATTCAACTGTATGCTTGCATTGGTAATAATAAATTAACGAAATTATAAAAATTTTTAAAGTGGTTCAGTCAATGTGACTAGAATTTTATAATAAAAAAAGCTTATTTTTAAGAACTTGATTGAAAAATGAAAAAACCTGCAGCTCTGCTTCAGCTTTTTCACTAACAACTGAAGGACTGGGACTTGTAGGGCGAGGTAGTGAGTTAGATCTTGATGCATTAGTTGTTCCACTAAGACTAACAGTGTCTGTAGATGTACTGCCAGGTGAGAGTGACCTGAAAAAAATTGTGGTGATACAATCTTATAATTTGTTCATATTACTAGTCGTGTTGTTATTAACTAAACTTAAAAAATGTATGCAACATCAAACAAAAATTAAATATTGCAATTTTTTCAATGTAAAAGTAAAAAAAAAATATTTGCACATATTTTCAATTGAGACAGCTAATAATAAGTTTCAGCAAATTTTCACAAGTTCAAATAAAATACCAACCGTGGAAGAGGCTGATTAGCATGAGGAACATCAAGATTAGATGATTCTTGGGTGTGATGGTGGTGATGTGAACCATGGGATGAATGTTGTTGACTATGATGCCTATGATCATCTTGATGGTGGTGATGGTGTTGTTCCTCCTCACTTTCCTCCTCTGATGAACTTGGATCTATCATTTTTTACTTAAAAAAATTGAGAGAAAAAAAGTTCAAGGATAATTCTGATAATAGATCTCACAAAAGTTTCATATGAACATCATCAATTGAACATGACACATTCAACATATCCCCCAAATCAATTGAAATAATAATAACAACAATAATTCTCTGTTAAAATGCCCTTAAAAAAGTAATAAACATAATATCCATAATTCTCTAAGCCATGGAGGAAATGGGGAAAAATGACTCTTTCAGTAAACCAATGAATTTTGATATCACCTATACACATGCATAATTTTATCTTCTTTTTTCCATTTTATTACACAATAATGTGATATGGATTCATCATATGTAATTGCAACACCATACATCATAAATTTAATGTACACTATATTTAATACTAGTATATATTTGGCAGTACTAGTAAAATTTTGTACTTAACCATTCCAATGTCAGCACAATAAATGTAAGTTTCAGTTTTTGATTTGTTTGTGTTTGTTGTTAGCCCTTAAACATTACTTTCATTTTTATATCCGAAAGAGTACATACATATGTATCTACATTCCAAGCATTTTACAGTTAACTCAGTGGCTGGACGAATAAGACTGAGGTTCAATGTAATCTGATGCACGGCAGAGAGCATTGCTGTGTGTTGAGAGGGAATGTGACTATTGGTGTAAATGTGTAATGTAAGAGGGTTGATAGCTTTAATTAAAAAAAAACAATGAAATAACAGGAATGCTTTGAAATATTAAACCAGTCTTTTTTTTCTTTTTTAAATGGTTCTTTCAATGCATATAATACGGATAATTTTGTAAGTTCAGGTAGAGAGATATATTTAAAATTGTGAATGTGTAGTGCGTGGGTCCAAGGCAGAATATTAGTTCCCACTGACCCTCAATTAGGTTAGTTATTGTAGAATAGGTGTAAAAAGTGACAGAGGAATGTTGAGTACTCCACCACCCTGAGTGAATGATGAAAATTAAATAATTAACATTTTTTGTTAAAAATTGTCTTATAATGCGTTTTATGTTATGTATAACATTGTGGCTGCCTTCTACCTATTGAAAAAGTGTTTAAAAATGTACGAAGAGTTTGGTTCATCGAATAAAAATATTTGTTCGGTTAATGTATTTTAAGTCATACCTGACTTGTGGAAGAAGGGTCATCCATCACCAGATAGGCCATGCCAGGTTACATTCAAGGACAGTTACCATTGGGCTAAACTCCATGAACAGAGAGTAGATGCATTGAAGGGTCATTCCTTGGCTCCATAAAGGGAGCGTGTAGGAATGCCAACCTACATGAAAATTGTGCTTGAGCACAGCAGTATTTGGCACCCCTTCTTGCAGGGAAAAAACTTAATGTGTATAGTACTGATAGTTCTGTGTCTCTAGTGTGTGTTGAGAGTAAATGGATTCAGAAACTGACTGTATTGGGGAATTGGACTAATGTTTACAACCCGGGGGCCAAACTCTGTGACCGGTCGGATAAGACTTAAAAAAAACCACTGTGAGAAGTGGCAGGCTAAACTATGTACTTGTAGATAAGTACGTACATGTGCAGATTTAAACTGATATAAATCAGTAATAAGTGATCAGCTAATCGATCGTTTAAAAAACTAGAAATTTTCTAATTCGATAAAAATATAAAAGGACTTTAATTAACTAATAAGGAAATACAAATATATCGATTTTTCAACTTTGGTGTTATTTTGTTGATCTAACTGTGGACGAGTACCATAAATTGCGTACCAACAGAACTCTACGATGTATTACTGATGGCGAAATAATGGGTCCAAAGTCCTTTCCAATCTCGGGGGAAACAAACACATCCTTTCAGATGAACTACTTAAAATGAAATAAGTTTAAATATCTATTATAATAAGATACTTACCAGGCTTAATAAAAGTCTTTTTGTTCCTTTATTATTTGTTAAAACGAGTTGAATTATTATTGTACTATAGTTCAGTTTTTCGAACGTTTTATATCATAATTAAAGATTCGACCATATGGTTTATTAACTAGTATTACTTTTATTTGTAAAGCTATTTGTAAATATTATTCTAAATAGGCACGCATATTCACTAAACGTTTCGTAACATCGAATATAGTAATAAAATATAAGGAATTTCTACTAAAATAAAATAATAAAAGGTCGAGTAGAATAGCTATAGGAAAAAAGGTCTTCAATCTTGCAGTAACCTCCCCGCTCGTGGCATATCCGTCTTAACATATTGTTTCAATTTTATATTTAAGCCTAACCGAGCAGGATGAAACGTGTCGGGCCACGAGGGAAATTTCACCCTCATCCGGTTAAATAGTTGAAATGTTCGAAAAATTTTAAAATTAATTGAGAAACATTACATAATGTGAAATGCAGCAAACTAATGCGGCAAAAACGAAGTACGTCACAAATTTAATTTGCTACTTGAAATATTGGCACCGCCACTGTTTCTTAAGCCAAACTCTGGCTGCTATCACTGAGTGTACAAAAAAAGAGAAATAAAAGTCAAATAATTTCGAAGAAGGCCTGTCAACTCCACTTCAAACAATACCCCATTCACGCTCGACAACAGTGCATAAATTATGAAATATATGGTGCATGTAAGGAGCATACACCCCTTGAAACATTAGTGTCAATCGTGTATGACCTGTTCTGTGTCATGTAACGAACATAAATGAAACTTAGAAATGGAGACTGACTACTTGATCCTAGACTCTCTTTTTATGACAATCTGTAGCAAAGTCTCAACAGATTATAAAGGAGAAGAATTCAGGAGAACATCAGACACAATGATGTGGTATACAGTTGGCTCCAAACCACTTGAAAGAACAGGATCTAGCATTTTTTATACAACTCCAAAACATAAGCAATTAAACTGTCGGAAGAAGCACAGTATGGTTGGCGACTCGAGCCTTGTGATTGGTGAATTGACTACCGGACTATGCTAGAGGCATTGTGTTAACAAGCTAACCTTTTGTGTTTGTACCTTGCATGTAATAACTTCACGTATTAAATTCCCATAAGTAACTTGTGATATTGTTTATCCAAATCATGTATATAGCGATTACTATTGTAAATGTATTCAGTAATTAGAAGTATAAAACTGAATTCATAAAAGCTTATTTCTTTCGAGCATCGAACAGGTTATGGGACCAGCGTGCTAGGAGAACGAGCTTTGGAAACCTTCGCATTTGGCCACGTGTATAGTCCTGAGGTCTAGGAATTAGTTTACTTTTTCCCCATTGAACCACTTTACAAGGATAACTATGATGCCTGGAAAATAGAAAATGCAGGCTTTGCTCATAAAAAGCGACTACTGGTATTATGTTATTGGAGAAATAAAGAAACCGAAAATAATTTTTTAAAATGACTTTCTTACCTGCTTGAGTAATAAAATCATTCACCGTTTTCATTTCCAATTGTTGGTGTATGTCATTTTAGTTTACTGATATCCATTCTTAATTGCACATAAAATTTAATCATTGAATACCATATTGAAAGACTAAGACATCAATGAATAATTAGAGAGGATATTTGATATTATATCAGCACTGAAGGGCAATGATAAGTAGGCAACTATCTGGATATGTAGCAACAGCGTAGCTGATTGATCAGTCAGGGTTTGTGGAACATCAGGCACCATAGCATCCAGCGATGTGATTGTCAATACAGACTCAGGGAATCCACAAAGACTTGAAGATTTGCAGAATAGATTAAGAATTGCATTAAAGCTAAGAAAGAAAATATTTTAGAAATAAGCTAGAAAAGAACAATAGGATTGATCCCCCCCCCTCAGCAATAGGGCTGGCAACCGCCGCAACTCAACTCTTACCAAACATAGCACCCACCTAAAATCTGCCAGAGTAGTAGTGTTTGATCAAAGAATTTTATTAATGATATTAGCGTAGCTGCAACTGAGTTTATGTATATATGACCTGCACATATGCTGCATTTTTCTCTGTTGATAAAAACTATTTCTAAAAAGTTACATTTATGTTTGCTTTGTTCTGTGTGAAATATTTTCCATAATAATACTCAGTTGCAGCTATGATTATGTCATTAATGAAATTCAATATCAGTAACATACATATAAACATATAATACAACATATAAAACAATCATTACATACCACATATCAAACATTTCTAAATAGTGTAATTCTTCAACAATTTGTCTTTCCTTTCCTTAATTACCCTGTCTATACAATCATGAAGGGATAATCAGGCTGAACCTTTACCCATTTTCCCTTTGTTGGCTCCTTTCACCTCAAAGAAGCTGACTCATATAAAAATGGATTGCTATCCCTACTTCCTTCCACACCCCTTCAAAATCCAACATATATAAACAAAAAACATCACTATCCCACTGGCAATCTCAACACGACACACTGTAATGACACATTTACACAGAAAACAAACACTTTGAGTGAGAATAAATGCTTTGATTGAGTATAAAATTTCTATCATTGTATGAATTCATTTTTTCACATCATAGACATATTTGTTTAATTTAAATACCAGGCCCTAAAGATGATCTCAATAAAGATAGAAACTTTGGCATGATTAAAAAAAAAAGGTTTTTCTGAACCTACCATACCACATCTCACAATTCCTAGCTAAAAATAATCTCAAAATACATTCTTCTGTAGCTAAGATCAGAAATATTGAAGTAAGATTTAATGGGAGCATGAGAGGATTATTCATTGTAATATTTTATTTTGAAATATAATGTATGAAGTGATTTATTTTGAGCAGTTTGAAGAAGTTTTGTATCAGTGTAGTAGTACGGATTCCAGGTGATTAAGGCACATCAAGAATAAGTCGAACAAGTGAATTATATAGATGGGCATAGTAAGAAGGATTTTTGAACAGATAGGTACTTTGGATGAAGCCAAGCGTTTTAAAGGAGTAATGTAGCTTAAAGGTAAAATTACTATCAAAGATGACACCAAAATAGGGGAATTTTTGTAAGAAAAAGGGATAGAAAATCATTTAGAATTATTTAAGAATAGTTTGTTACTTTGACACCAGTCGGAAAGATTATTGAAAGTGTTTTGTAAATTAATTCAATCTAAGGCAGAATAAATTTTTGTATGCATGTTTAGGTTGACAGCAAATGGAAGAAACTCTGTGCTAGGTAGAACAAGACGAATATCATTAATGAAGAGGAGAAAGAGAAAAGGGCCAAGATGGGAGTCTTGTGGCACACCAGATAAGAGAGAATAGCGAACAGATCTAAAAGACTCAATTTAACTATTTGGGTGTATTCAGATAAATACATATGCAGCCAAACCTGTAGATTTCCAGATATTTCATTCGTTTCTAGCTTCTTAATGTTATGATGGATGTTAATGTATGTTATGATCAATTTTTTTGAAGGCCTTGGAAAAATCTACATATACAGAATCCACCTGACAATCTTAGGCTATAACATCCAAAATATACTAAAAGTTCCTCATTGAGAGTGGCAAACTCACTGCTACAGCTAAAGAAAGCTGCACTCAGAGGAATGATAAGACTACTGGTCAATGGCATCTGAGAAAACATCTACCTAACATGGGTATATTCAATATGTATATTTATATGATATTTATTTTAATAATTTTGACAATTTCTGATTGATTGTATTTTTTAGTTTTATGGTATAATTTACATTTATTCATTACCGAGATTAATGTACAAGTTTTATTTTTAATTTATTAATTGAAGTACACTGATTGACAATGGTCAGTAAAATTGTGTTAAAGGCATCAAAAGCTTTGTTTGGGTGATTAATCTAGTTACTTAAATCCAATTATTATTTTTTAACAAATCATTCATCTTACAAAAATCAATAACCCTAAAAAAATATTTTTGCTCTTATTCTAGCCTTCTAAAACATCTTTTTTTTTAACTCATGAAACATGATTCATGAATAATTTGTTCCTCGGTATTATCTGGATGAAAAACAAATTCAATTGTTATATGCCTAGCTTTTGACCTATTTCAAGGTCATCATCATGGTAAAACAATCTTAAAGACATCTACAAATTGATATAATTAATGATTTCAAGTTTTGAAACGAAAAAAAAAAAATAGGCCAAAACCTAACAGATAACAGTTGAATTCGTTTTTCCTCGAGCCCATACAGTGATAAAGAATATTCATCAGTAAAATACGATACATCTAATACTTTAAACAGATACTGAATAATGGCCAGTAATTTTTCCTTAAATTAATAGTAATATTAAAACTGAGCAGTACGTTTTTAATAAAAATAAGGTCAATACAAAAATATGATTGCTCTATTATTCTGGCTGTTTTATTAAGGGTTAAAAAAAAATTTACGTAATACATTTAGATAATGATTAGTATTTTTAATTTATGTCACCACCTAGTAAATGAAATTTTACTTTACAAAATTTATTTAGATTATCATTTTAGATGTCAACATCAACATGAACCCCTTAAAACTTTGCTTAGTGTGATCTATTACGATACAGAGTACAGTTTTTTTATGATACAGTTTTTGTGTGTGTGTGTGTGTGTGTGTTCAATAATGGTTCATCAAGATTGCATTATGTAAGGTTGTTGTGAGGTCTGCAATGTTATTATTTACCCTCTTTGATCATCTCAGTCCGCTCACACTCGCCTTATTTTTTTAGCTGTGTGGGTCTATGTTGTAAAAAGCGCCCCTATGTTGGTATAGCAGAGCAGCTGTCAAAATAACACACAGACCAACTAATGAAGTTGACATGTTGCATGATACAGCCAAACCCATACAAAATCAGCCAGCCAAGATGGCACAATCATGCTATTTATTACAAATGCCCACTCTGAATTTTAAAGAGCATTCCAGAAACTATGAAAGGTTAAAACAACTTTTCGCTTTTACACCAGTAAGTCGAATAACAATAGCAATATATTAGTGTTAGTTTAAAGCCACTGACACAAAAATTTATTTTAAATGAGCCACTTTCTTTGCAACAATTATTCATGCTGTTAAATGTGATAGTAAATCTTCAATATTAACTGATAATAAGTTAAAGCCATTAGAATTTTACTGCAAATAAAACATTTCTACATTTTAAAACAGCAACTTTATTTAAGGTTCAATAACCCTTTGGATGTCAAGGACAAAGGGTAAAACCGTTTTACAATACTTTCTCCATATTATACATAATTAAAAATCCATGGCCGGATGGGATTCGAACCCAGGACTGAGTTGCATGGCAATACAACTCAGATGCCCCAACCACTTCACACTGCGATCTCCCACATTTAATTTAATTTCGTATTTTGAAATTAAATAATAAACATATGTTTTACAGTTTTATTGTGTTGCAGCTCCAATTCAATGTAATGTATATAGTACTTAAATATTAAAATTTTATGTATAACATTTGCGATTTTGTTTTCTTCTCTGATCTAATGCAAATTATTAAATTAATTTTTGAATAAATTAATATTATTATTTAATACTATTCTTAATTACTTAAAAGTCAGTCATTGGATAATTTATAAAATTCATTATACATATGTTATTTTCACTCCTTAAGGCATGCTTAATGTATATGTTATTTTTACAAATACAATCTATAACTTTTGTAGATTTTGTCAATTCAGGGTAATTAAGTGTATTTTTAACTTTTCAGACTGATTTTAGGACACTAAAACACTTTCTCCTGCCTAAATGCCTGTCTCAGCTGCTACAATTCCCCTACCATGTAACGAAATTTAAAATTTTCAACAGAAGTAAGTAAATGTAAGGAGAAAAACTAATTTATATTGATTTGTTAAATAATTTAATGTATACAAAATAAATGTATATAAATAAGGATAACAAAAATATATTTTTTAAAAATACTGGGAATGTAAATGATGTAAAACTAAAACTGTGGGCAGTTGGTAGACAGGAGGCGAAAAAATCAGAAAGACAACAGTTTACATGTTGGGAGAAAGGTAGAGGGTTGGAAGGGGCATGGGCAAAGGTAGAAGAAAATAAGAAATTTCCACAATGAGACAAATTGAGGTAATTCTTAGAAATGGTTTAATCTTCTTTTTTTTTAAAAAAAAGACTTCAATTCTTTGTTAAAGTGGAACACAATGGAGATATTGTGGCTGAATGGTTTTCTAGAAAATGACTGTTCCGCAATTCATTGAAGTTTGAGAATGATGAGAGATTTTTAACAGAAGGGGTGAGAAAAGAGAAGTTCGTTGATGATGAGGATGGGAAAAGAAGTGTGCAGGTGTTATCCATTTACGACCAAGGCGTTTTTCTAGAGTCCAGCTAGAGCACTTAAAATGCAAAAAAAACTCATCACATGACCCGAAAAGGTTCTTGTCCTCTTCCCCTATAGCTCACTAATGAGTCCCAATTATCAAGGAATTTGATTATGAGGCCCGATTTTAATGTGTTTTTTTTTTTTTTTTAACTTTTATGGTTTCGTTGTACATCACAAAGCATTTCCTCCTGAAGGTAAGATTATTGGATTGGCTTATTAGTAGGTGTGTTGGTGTCTCTTTTTTATTTATTTATTTATTTTATTTTATTTTTTTATTTTTTTTTTTGCAGAATCAGCATGTACTGTATTGGTTTATATCCATCTTCCTCAAATGTCCATATGGTCCACTGTACTCGGCTACGGGCATGTGTAGTCTTTCCTGCTTACTGTGATAAATTCTATTGTCTCTTTCTTTCCAAATTTCACCAGGAGGTTTTTGGATTGTCTTCTTGCCTAAGATGCTCCTTATGCACCAAAAATGCTCAGGACCTATCAACGGTATATACTTTTCTAGCACGGGAATCCACTTCCTTGTTCCCATCTACTCCTTCATGCCCTGGGATCCAGTAGAGTTCAATTTTGTTTTGCATACCTAATCTGTTCAATATAGTTTTGCAACTGGGCACCAACCTTGGGCTAATAGCATTTTAGTGTAATGGCCTGATGGCTCCTTGCAATCTGTCAAATTAGCTATGTTCTTATTTTTGTATCCTTTGTTAAAATTGAACTATGTCCATAACCTTTGTGCAATAATCATGCTGTTTATGCCCAGTATGACTAAGATACAAAAGCTGTTTAAAAGTTGCAAAAGTTATGAATTGCTTTTATAAAAATAATCAACACCTCTCAAAAGGCCTAGCAAATGTCAATAAAAATGATCCATAAAGGAAAATATGAAAGAAAATATAAACAAAAGGAAAAGACATAATTACAAAGTTTCAATACTGAAAAAATTATGTGTAATTTTTTGAAGATCAGAAAATAAAATCCAGCTGTTTAGCAATTAATAAATATTCAAATAAATTTATACTGTACTTTTACACACAGCCAAAAAACAGTACAAAATCTGATTTTTCAAGAATAAATAACGAGTCAGTTACATAAGTTACATTTTAATTTAAAGTTTGTCACACAATAAAAATATTTTATCAAAAATATTAACAAAATATTTTGATTTTTATATGAATATGCTTTTACATGACTTTGGAGTTTGCATAGAATAGAATGGCTGAAAGAATTTCACTGTCTCTCCTGTAGTGCTTCTCTATACAAGACAATGGTTTGGAATCAAGATCAGATATGCCAATATTTATTCTGTAACTTATTCCATCAAAGTCTGTTACGTAGTGAAGGTTGTTGTCAATGTTTCTATAATAATATTAAACAATTAGAAATTTAATGCAATGCTAGTACACATTTTATTTGCATGATATATAATATATATAACAACTGTTATCTTTGCTTATTACTTACTTATTTGAACACCTCTGCAAAGTAATAAAAATGGAACAATCTTTAGCCGTGGTTGCTAGTAAATATCTCTGAATAGGGTCCCAGCATTTTTTTACACACAATAAATTATCGACGTATGCATAATCTTCCTCAAAATCTCTCTTATCACTAAAATCATTGTACACTTAAAAACAAATATTTTGTTATCGGTTATGAAACAATTTAATTACATACCAGTATGATTTGTATATACTATTGAAACTAGTGTTTTGCAACTTTTGTATTGACAAGATCCTTTGTAAAACACAATTTTCAGGTAACGGTTCTGAATTCCAATCACATGCTGGAATCATACCTTCCAGTGGGGAAGACATCGGGATCCCAACGCTATTGTCTTTATTATCGTTTTCTTTTCCATCTTGAACAAATGTATATGACGGAGCGTCTGATAGTCGCTTAGTTAAAGCTTCTTGTAATAGAGCACTCCACTTTTCAATCAGCCTGTAAAACAGCAGTAGAAAATAAAATTTGAAAAACACTAATAATATAAATATCACATACATCAATAAATAATAAAAATATAAATATCACACCTTTCAGAATTCACTTCTTCACTCCCTGGTTCCAAGATAGCTCTTAAAATTTCAACATAATCTCTTGGACTGTCCTCACTGTATATCAGATTACCATTCTGGAAACAAATAAATAATTTAAGCATCTATCTTTATTACCCCTCTGGGGAAAGGTGTAAAGTCAATATAAATTAGCATTCAGTTTTGTGTCCAATTACTTAGCCAAACCAAAAATGGTCCATTGGCTCTGCACCCAAATTATCCTATGGCTCTCTCATTGAATTCAGCAAAACACAAACTACACAAAGATTAGGCAACATACAAAGACTAACAAACCTATCACAGGCGCAATGAAAACAATTGAAACATTGCTAAAACTATGTCCATTAGAAATTATACAAAGAGAAGTGAGGAAAAACTCATTTAGACTCTAGAAATAATCAAACTTGATTGGAACTAAACGCTTCAGACACACAATAATAATTAATAAAATCAAACACTCATTCTTAGAAATGTGCATTGATCCCTGAAACACTATTTAAAATATCCTATAGTCCTAGATTTTAGGGTAGTTGTGAGGGAGGGGTCTCAGCGAATATCAAGAGCTCTTGAGACCTGCAAACTTAGGTAACATAATCTTTTAAATAGTACGAATGTTTTAATTGACTTAGAGCATTTTAAACACGGGTGGAAGATAGGGGTAATGGAGGAAAAAAAGCTAAATTCCCTTCTAACTGATAAGTTACTAACCATCAGTGGACCTCTTTATACAGAATGGAAAAAAAGGTATTGGTATAATAGTAGAGTACCCAATTGTAATTGACTTTTTTTTTATTACTTTACATTTGGGCATCAAGCAAGAATTGTACAGGTAGGTAAAATAACTAACATTAAAACCTTAAATAAATGTAAAAGAAATAATCAAATCTGTGTTGTGTCTCAGTAGTATGCGAATAAAACCATTTACAAAGCTTAATAATGTAACCATGAAAAAGTCCACATCCTGGGGTCAAACTGCCCAATGTGTTTAGAGAGCCAATCCTGAACTCGGTTCCACGCCCACAGACCACCCCAGGGACTCGACCTTTACAAGAAACTTTGCTCCACCCATTAAATGCAAATAACACAGTCTTGCATAAATCTTTTTACACATCTTGTCTCTTTCAGTCACAAGCAGACTCTGCTGAGTGGCTTGATAACCTCCTTCACCTCCTTCAACTTATACACTCAATCCAAAAGAACTTTCCAACTTTCCTCGTACTGTAGACAATAAAAAAAAAAAACTTTCTCTCTGTGTTTAATGTTCTCCAGACATGCCACATAGTTTGCAAAAGCTCTAAGGTTTATTCTGTGCAAGTTTGTTTAAATTTTGTTTAAAAAGGACAATTTCATCTGGGATGAATCATTGTTGATTCCCCAAACCGCTTAGCCACTATCAATAGATTTTTGTTTGTTAGAGATGGTTTTAATGACAATCAGAAAATTTTTGTACTGAGTAGTGACTTTCGACAGGTTTTAACAGTCCTAAAAAAAAGGAGACAAGAGTCAAATTTATAAAGCATGTTTAAAAAATAGTTTGCTATGTAACAGCTTTCCGCAATTCAAATTGTCTAAGAATGTGCGTGCAGATGGAAATTCCACCTCTAAATTAGTTAGTAAATATCAGAAATAATATGATAAAAAAACTTGAAATACCCCAGGAAATGCTATGCAATAATTTAAGAATTGAAGAGTTTTATCCATTAGATTTATCTGAGGAAGAAAGCCGTGAGAGTAATATTAGCAGCTAGAAATGATGAAGTCAAAAAAAATTAATCATCTTATTGTGAGCCAACTACAAGGGGAAATTGTTAAATGTGTTACCACAGGTCATGCTCAGTCCTAGCTGGAGACAAAGCACACAATGAAAACATAAGTTTATTGTATAACCTTGAATTGATCACATGGACAATTATGGTGAATGATGCGTAATAAAATAGAATGCAAATTAAAAGAAAAATGCATAGAAAATATTGTTTTTGACAAAGTATTGGAGTAGTGTAAAAGTTATATTTTCTGGGGGAGGGGAATTGGGAATCATGGAATGGAAGTTTTTGAGTTTATTAATGTGGAGTCTGACTTATTTAAAAAATATGGTAATATAAAACTAGTAGGGGCACTGCTTGCCCACCTTAAGGTTGCCTGCCCCACAGCAGCTTTTTTGCAAAGGGATGAGAGGGCAATGAAAAAAAAAGGGAGTCATATAGCAAAGTGACCTTGGGTTGGCGAGCGAAGCAGAGCCCCCTAGTCATTGTTAAAAATTAAATTTAACTTTTAAAAACGTGTTTTCTAAATTGAATACATTAGCTTTGGTAAATAAAATATTATCTATCATAAAATAAAAATAAAAATAAAAAATATAGTGTCACATGCTTTTGGAGAGTCTGTTTCCCTCATCTTAAGCGTTGTTTGGTTCCAGCTTCTCGAATTACCAGGCTATACAGCATCTTTGACATAAAGGTTTCCAACATTTAAAATAACTTTAACCCCTTTGAACCATTGAGTATTTGTGATAAATATATTCTACTATCACTATAACTATCACAGGCAATCGGTTGAACGGACAGCCATCATACCAACATCCACAACCAAACAGTTTAGTTTGTCCAGTGTACATGGATGCAATACAATCAAATTAATCTATTGCCCTACTGACTTTATTGACCCTAAAAACAAAACAAAAATGAAAAAAAAAATATTCATTTTTAGGGCCCACTTACAAGTTTTAAAATTATTATCTCTATAAATGCAATGCATACAGCATGTGTATACATTTCTAAATATAATCCATGATTTGAAATTTATTTAACTTACCTCAAAAATCTTGAGATTATTTTGTGGAGTTTTTAACAAATTTTTCAGAGCTTTCTTCATTCGGCTTATGTTTCTATAAAAATAAAATAAAATTGACTTAAAAAAGGAGTATAACTTAAAAATTTGAAATTTAAACTTTTAGTAGACTATAATTTTTTGATATTTTTGTAAAATAAAAAAATTTTGATGAAACAACAATTAAACCACGTTGATATTATCCAATGTTAAATGGAATTAAAAGCATTTGGATGGCATATTAAGTTGGCCTTTCATTGTCACTCCAAAAACCCACATCAAAGGCAATCCTGGAGCGCCAAATTTAAAACCAGACCAAACTCCATTGCACCACTCTAAACTTTTATATTTGGCACAGCGTGTTTGTGACTGGCGAAACCCACCTTTTTTGGCACAGTGTCCATCCTTCTGAGCTTTGAGCGAAATCTCTTTAATTACATTTAATTGGGTTTATGGAATATAGATTCTTAATAAAAGGCTGCCCATTTTATCCCCACAATTTTAGTATCCTTGTCAAAAAATACTGGCTTTTTTATTATGACTTTTCTATTTCATTAAAGTTACAAAAGGATATAATCAAGTGTAAGAAAAATGAAAACACCAACTAAACCAGGGTATTTGTTAAAAAAATGGACTAATCTGAGGATTAGCAATAAACAAAACCAGGGATAATCCTGTTAGTTCTTTAATTATAAAAAAAAGGTTAAAATAAATACTTAAGTCTCTCTCTCTCCGGCACTTGAAAATATCGTGCTTTCCCTAAAGAGAAGAGAGGAGGGTCGGGAAATCGGGGAAAAAAGGCAGCCAGGTCAGAACTGGAGTTCATATATAAACGAATCAAGAACTCAACATTTTCTTTCATCTAATTCACGTGGGGTGTTACAGCTTCTGTTCTAAAGTCACTGCTTACATCACTCCCTTTTAGTTTTTGTTTTTTATAAGCAATCAGCAGTATAACAAAAGATGTCGTCCACTTTTGATAAACAAACAAATCACTACAAGACTGGATCAGACTGGTTGTGGAGGCGTTACGAATGCCCCCCTCAAATTTCAAGCATGTCAAATGAACCTATGTGGCTACCTTTGCCATGAATGGCCAGCTATAAACAAAAAACTATTAAATACATATTGAAAATGCTTACCCTGAGAACAAATCCAATGGGCAATACTGACTAATTTTCCTTACACGTTTTTTCATATACTGTAATGAAAAAAGAAAATTAAAATGAATCATTGCGGTTGTAATTAATGGTTACATACTTTTAAATATTGGTTACAGCAGAAAGCACATTTAGGATGATTTCTATCGCACAAAGGAATCCAACCCTGTTTAGGTTTAATTTCTATGCAATATGTAAAACACTCATTATGCCTAAACAAAAATTATATAATTATTTATATCAAAAGACTCAATATTTGATTGGCCTTGTTATTTACTTACAATGCGAGTAAGTTGGAACATTGAAGGCCACTTTGGAAATACTCATATGTGAGGCTGGGTGGAAGATGGGTGTAATCAGGATGACCAGTTAAAAGGCTAAATCGAACACCTTTGTTTAATCTAAAACCTGAAAGCAATGTAGATGTAAGAACCATTATTTTAATGATATTCAACCACTATGGGTCATTTATGCCGTGAAGTTTTTGTACAAACTTTTTGGTAAATACTTACTTGGACGGAAGTTGTACAATTTGGCATCCAATTCAGCAATTTCTTTATCAGATATCCTAGCTAAAAAAGGTGGCTGTACAAAGGCTTTACCAAGGAGAGGTAGCATAACAAATTTATAAAATTTTAAATCCGTAATTATTTTCAATTCCATCTGCTGAATCACTCGTTTGTTAACGATGATATCATATTCACATTTCTGCATCCGAAGGATAATTTTCTCCTAAAATAAAAAACAAATTATTACATATTACAGAAATTATATAAACTTAAATAAGTAAAACTACTTAAATAAGTAAATAGATGCTATTGTCAAACAGTTAATAATTCTGTTCCGATTAATTTCGATACATGTTATAACAGAAAAATTATGGAGTACTAAAATTCAGTTAATAATAATAATAATAATGAATTCACTATATTATAATTTTTTAATTATTTTTTCAAATTTATTTATCTTTATTTGCTTGTCATTATCTTAAGTTATTATATAGATTTTGTGATGAAACAGTAAGTTAACAATTTAATATCTGGTCATGAGAGCAGCTTATTTCTGAGCCAGGGCAAAAGATATTCATTATAGTTTGTTTGAGTAGATTTCTGCAGTGATAGTCTGACCATGTGGCAGGAGTTCAATAGTGCACAATGCCTGTCGTCCACCAAACACTTTTGTTGGTGAATATTTGGTTTCTGTGTCAATGGGACAGGGTCATAAGATGACATCCAACAACCTCCTGGTATTATCTTACATGAGCTAATGGTTTCATCGCTTATGTTACACATTCCAGCAAGATCTTGATGTCGATCGAGATAAATATAGATAGAATAAAATATCATTTGAGTGAAACAAGTTCAACAGCTTTGTTCAATTTGTTGTCATTCGAAACGGAAGGTCTACCAGAAGATCGTTCATCTAATCACCTCATTCCCAGAAGCAAACTTTTTGAACCACTTTTGAGCAGTGTGTTAATTTATTATTTCACCACCGAAAGCAGTGCAAATTTTAAGAACTGCCTCAGCCTCCCTAGTGCCGAGCTAAAATTCATAAAATAAGGATAAATGATTTATGGGTTTTGAAAACATGAGAAAGAAATTATTTTATAATTTTCAGTGAACTGTTCAAGACTTTCTTTATGAACAGCTTTCCTGGTTGTTTGGTATATAATTTAAATTAACTTGATAACTGATATCCTGGTAAGCAAACATTGACTGTTTATCCTGTTGTCATATTACAAGAACATATAAAACGTAATATATTCATAGTAATTGCAATTTTGTGTAATTATCAGACTTTACCTGGGGCAACGATATGACTAGATTAGCATTTCCTTCTCCCCGATAAATCCAATTTAAATTGTCTAATGAAAGGCACAGCGCTGGCTGAATATCTTGATTTATATTCATCCTGATCCTGTTTCAGTTGGCTAAACAAAAACAACAAAAACATTATATCTTCTGTAGACGTTATATTAGTTTGTAGCATTTTTTAATTAAATTTTGAATGTTAATTATAAAATTCTAATTTTCAAATTATGTAGGTGTAAGGATTGTTAAAATCTGTAGTTTTTTCATTTCCAATCTTTCTGATAGACCAAAATGCTCTCACGCCTTACTGAACTTGCCGGTATAAATCCTTTGAATAGTTGAATAAAACAAAACCAATCAATAGATAAAAACATGTATTTTTGGTTGTATAATAAATAGTATTCTTTAGCCCAACGTTGAAATTTCAAAGTGATTACATAAACAATAAGGTAACAAAAATTTGCAACTAATATTCGATAACAATAATTAAATTGTTTTGGCATACCAAATTTTCTGTGGACAATTAAAATGGGAGGAAGACCACATTACAAAAATGTTCAGTCACAAGAAGCACACAGGTCTAGTTTTACTAGACCTTGAAAAGGCACACTGTTTAGCAGAATGGATATAGTTTGATTGACATAAATTTTCCAGGGTATATTGTCAAAATAATTTCCTCTTACCAAAAATCCCACTACCGGAGTCACCCAGGGTTCTATATCAGGACCAAATGTTTTCCTTCTATTTATAAATCACCTTCTTAAGTCAAAAAATTGTCAAATTTCACTTTATGCGGAGGACATAATGTTATATAGTTCTACCTGGAGGCCTGAAACCATTGTGAGGAAATTAACTGAGACTGCAAACAGGCTGTCCTGTTTGTTTAACAGGTGGAAGCACAAAATAAATGATCTGAACAGAGGCCAATTTTTTTTTCTCAAGGACCACCCTTACGTCTGAAGTGAAATTCAATGGTAGAATTCAATGACTACTCTATTTAATCCTAACAAAGCAATTTCTTTTGCGTCATTAATAAATAAAAACCGTGTGTATAAGTTTAACTTGACAAAAAACAAATAAAAATAGAAAAATTTAAATCTCCTTAGTTAGAGAATTATTTATAAAAAAAAATTTACAAGTGTAGTTGAGCAAGGCCAGATATCAAACACTTCTAGTAAAAAAATGCTATACGAGGTATTTTACAAGTAGACAATTATTGTGATTTACATACCAGAACAAATTTTTTAGATAATTAAAGTAAGATATTTTTAAACTTAAACTATATATGTTTACATTCACAGCAAGAGTCTTTTTATATTTTAATTTTTTTATTTACTGAATTTCATTTACAACTTTTTAATCTGTCTTTTTTACTATCTAGAGAGAAGATTATTTTTTAAATTTTAAGCAAGAAAGAGAGCGAGAGACATAGAAAGAGCGGGAGGGGGAGACAGAGAAGGCGGGAGGGAGGGAG